>OX638369.1:64565923-64964016 GCA_951812925.1 Calliopum simillimum | reverse complement strand
AGCGGTGCAAAAACATGAACAGCGTCAAATGTACAACGCCGAAGCCACAGTAAATGACATCGCAGGAAGCTTGAAATCTTTCAATATGGATGATGATGCTGATGAGGATATGTCCGAAACAACACGGCACATTTAAGACTTTCAAAACATTTGCATCCAACTACAGCACTTGTACCAACATGAGCTTTAAAAAATTGCCCGTCGGCTTTAGAGGTTCTTCAGATTTGCATAAGGAAATGTTGGCCATATTAACAGCGCTGACGGAAATAATAAAAGAACGTGGCGGTACAGAATCATCTACAGAATATTTTATTTTATTAATGCAACGAATAGAGGCAAGCACTGAGGAGCAGGATATTATTGCTGGTGTGTCTTTATTGGGTATGGGTATAAAATCAGTGCCAGCACAGTACTTCGTAAAAGTTTCGAAGAGACTGCACAAACGCTGTTTTCGTTGTTGCAGCGTTTTATGGAGACAACAAATCAATCGGTCATTAAATACATCATTGGCTGCCTGTCAGTGTTGTTGCGTGCACAAGACTATGCGACCTGGAGTTATAGCTCAGCTTGGCAGTATATTGATGCGATACTCTCATTTACGACGCATTTAAAACCAAAAGTAGGTAGTTTTTGATTAATTTTTCAATTATGTACTTACTAAATTCTTTTAATATACATAGATACGCAAAGCAGCACAACATGCAATTGTGTCCATAGTACATGGCAGTTCATTTATGACAACTTCCAACTCTAATGATGAAAATGGTGATGACAATGAGGCATCTGCAGCAACCAGTACTAATGGAAATTAAATAAAAATAAAATCTCATCCTGCTAGCTAATGATGCTGCTAGCATGCACTCTGGTAAATCTTCTACCTCGCGTTATAGTGCTGGTGGCAAGGGTATACATCGACCTGTTGGGGCCAGTAATGCAGTTTCGATGAAATCGGATTATACAGCTAAATCGGGCAAATCAGCATATTCAGGTTCACTACTACTACTCATCGAAAAAGGCAAAAGGTGATACGAAAAAAAAAAGGCAAAGTAGATCCATACACTAACATACCATTGAGTAGAAATTCCTTAAATAAACGGTAAAATGAGTTGAGACTATTCAAAATCATAATCTTAATAATGAATTCTTTTTTAATTTGATATATAGTTCACGTGCCCAAAATTCACGTGCGATTAAAAACGCTGTTAAAAATTCACGCAAAGGAGCATTCAAAGGTGTGAAAAACAAGATACAAAAATCTTATAAAAAAGAAATGATTGCGGGTTTCTTTTTGAAATCTAAAGTTGATATTTTATTGTAAAAAGCTTGTAAAAAAAAACAGTTTGAAAGCAAGGCGTGTTAAATTAATTACTGTATAAAATAAAGTTCATTATTACTATGTAAACTAAATAATTCATATTTTTTAAAAGTTTATAGTTATTTGGAACGTTAAAACACATTAAAAGTATTAAAATAACTTCTGGCTGTAAATGACCTGAGAAAATTGCTGAATACATTTATTTTTGCATACAAAAGTTGAACTCGTCTTTGAATGAATAACACATACAGTTAATTTAAATCGTCAAAGTATTGCTTCTCAATCAGGCCTGTTCTGTAATCCTCGTGGTTTCAATTACTTTTCACTTAGGAGGTTTTTTTGATGAAAATGGTGAGTCACACGATAAAAAGTATTAAAATCTTTTTGAGGAAAATTACAGATTCTACAAATAACATTGACTTGCATCAACAAAAAAGTAACCGTTTAGGAAACATTCTTAAAAAACTGCAAAAAGTCGAAAAATTCGACTTTACCGAATATTTACTTTTTAATAAATACTAATGAATATTATTTGTAGAACCTGTAATTCTCCACAAAAAAAGATTCTTATACTTTTTATAGTGTGACTCACCATTTTCATCCAAAAAACCTCCTAAGTGAAAAGTAATTGAAACCACGAGGATTACAGAACAGGCCTGAATATTAGTCGTTTTCCACTTATCATCTGGATTGACTCCAGCCATTGCCTCCTCACGAAGATACAATTTATTCTTGTCATCTAATAAAATTATCGTATGCGTACGACTGCCATAACTGGCTTCTGGTATATGCACCAGAAGGTTCTCCACAATTTGGTGCTCGTCGTTCATGATAAACTATTACCAAAACCAAAGTAGCGACCTTCTTCATATTGATCAAGACCCAGTGGTACATTGCTGCAAAGTGGTCAGACAATTTTTCAACAAATTCATTGCTGATACCCTTCTCTTCAAGTAAATTCATAAGTAAATCATATAGACAACCATCGAGCACATCTCCGGCAACAGCAACAGCGTATACTTTATCATTTCACTCGCTTTCAAAAATGCACCTTTCAACAATTTTTTGGTCATTATATTCGCCTTCCTGTGGTGTTCCTTGTAGGAAATTGTGGCTTGCTACGCATTTCACCCATTCGGGTTTATCAGCATTTGGATCGATTTCGGGTTCTTCCTCAGTGTCAACTGTATGATTTACGTTGAAACTGACGACAACAACGGCTCTACATCAGCGCCTTGCAATTTAACATTGAATCCATCCAAAGCAGTTGGCACAGCTTTGGCTTTTTCTGCCTTACGCTCTGCGACAATTTCTTCAGTTAAAAACTCAACCAATTCGCGTTCACCCTTGGTGTGAATGTGATGTTTAATACCACAACCGCAGCTGCACCCTAAGCTTGGCTTTTCAACATTTAAATCCTAATATTGTTGGATTTTTCGACATATGCCAAATGCTGTAAGGTTGCACTTACCGAATACATTTTTCAGCGAATTTGCCTTGGCACTGGCAGCGATATTGAAAAAACGTAATGTGGCTTTGTTCAAATTATTCATTTTTCTGTATTTTTAGAAAACTATTTAATTTCTTTCAAAGTTAACCAAAAAACAAAAAACCAAAACATAAACAAATGTCAGCTGTTAATAAAGAAGAACATAATTTTCGAAAGTGCTATTCACAATGCAGCGTTTTGTTCGACCACAGTTAGCACATTTAAGCCCACTTTAAGCCCACTTGCCACGAAAACGAACCTAATAATAATAATAATAATAATAATAATAATAATAATAATAATAATAATAATAATAATAATAATAATAATAATAATAATAATAATAATAATAATAATAATAATAATAATAATAATAATAATAATAATAATAATAATAATAATAATAATAATAATAATAATAATAATAATAATAATAATAATAATAATAATAATAATAATAATAATAATAATAATAATAATAATAATAATAATAATAATAATAATGATAATAATGATAATAATGATAATAATGATAATAATGATAATAATGATAATAATGATAATAATGATAATAATAATAATAATAATAATAATGATAATAATGATAATAATGATAATAATGATAATAATGATAATAATGATAATAATGATAATAATGATAATAATGATAATAATGATAATAATAATAATAATAATAATAATAATAATAATAATAATAATAATAATAATAATAATGATAATAAAAACAAAAGGTCGAAATTTTTTATCATATATGAAAAAATTTTTTTCGATTCAATATTCAGAAGTCATCGAAACATATTCTAATTTTTCTTTGTTAATAAAATAATAAGCATTTTATAGGAATTCCAAACCGCTTATTGATTTACCCAACTAGTCCACACATAATACTTTATAATTTTTCATCTGCGCATCATAATTTTTCCACTATTTCGATATTTCCTCTTTGACGTACTTAACCAATCAAAAGCGAACGAAATATTGTATTTTGACGACACGTGTTGCCCGGAAGAACCGAACAGTTGTTTGGTCGCAAATCAAAAATTTTTGATAAATAATATATAATGAATAAATTCAATAATTAAAATGGCTGATTTTTTATAAACGCTAATCTCTTTCGATTCGTTTACTATCGTAGTATTTTGGACAAAAAGTCTTTACAGACGTCAAGAGTTCAAACGTTTATTTAGTTGCTATCGTCCGTCAAGTCTATTCTGGTAAGGCCCCTCGGCGCGCAAAAGTTTGGTGAGTGATTGGATAGTGTGTACACTAGTTGCCCTAAATAAGTGATGCCAAACTCATTCGAATTCATTGAATTTAGTTACGGCTCATTAGGCAATCTCCATGGGCTTCTTACATTATCAGTCTAGCCAACAATATTAAGTGATGCCAAGTTCACTTTTTTTCATCAATCTGAGAATGTATGCAGATTGATGAGAAACTAATCACATCAATCTGTATTATTTACGATAAAGCCTTTTGCATTATCAGTCTAGACATCAAACTGGTCATGAATATGTCAGACCGAGTTTGTTTTTACATGTTCAATAAACTGTCAAGATTTAGTGTTGCTTTGTACGCCAAAGAGGAAACAAAGCAACAGCGGATAGAATTTTTATGATAGAAATTGAAATGTTGATGAAAATACTAGATATATTAACAAAAAATGGTGTTAACATCAAAATATACACCATTGATTTTATTAAATGTGTCCACCGCAACAATTTGTCATTTCCGAACCCACTTTATCACCAAAAAACTGGGCTTTGGTCATTTATTTAAATTTTTTTATTGAAATCTTTTTTTTAAATTAAAGATAAGAGTCTTTGATAAAAATAATAACAATCAGGTTTCAATAAATTGATTTTGCCGCAGTTATAGAATTAAAAGCGTCTCTTCAAGCTCCTATTAAGCTTCAGCAAAATTCAAAATCATTAAACCATCCGTTTTTGTGTAAAAACAATTCACATTTACAAGTCTTTTTTCATATCCGCAAGATGTACATTCGTTGAAATCTTTCTATACTGACTAAAAGTGTAATGAAAATTTTTCATTGCATTTACACAGTCAACCTACCCATCAATAAAGTCATCAATACAGCAGAAAGTCAAAAAATTTTGTTTTTCGGCAAACTGATTGTCAATACAGATTGATGAGTGTTTGCATTATCAGTTTGTGCAAACTCACACGACGGCCACGGGCATGTTGGGCACGTTAAATTTGTAGGCAAACGGAGGGAAATGAAAGCACCACTTCCCTCCGTTTACTTAGAAACTTGACGTACCCGTGCCCGTCGTGTGAGTTCGCACTTTCTCTTCAATCTGCATACATTCTCAGATTGATAAAAAAAAGTGAACTTGGCATCACTTAATTTTGATGGCTACACTGATAATGTAAAAAGGCCTTTGGGCCTAATATAGAAAGGCCTATTATCACGATTATTTTATAAGTGTACTGTCAAATTGTGAAATAAATTTTTTCAATTTCATTTATAGAACATTTAGAGGCGTTTTAGGTAAAATGTTTCGTATTTTTGGAGGTTTGACAGTCAATTCGCTGCAGCCTGGAAAATGTATAAGCAGCTTAAATATTTCACCTTCTAAAAATTTAACATGCGTCGGCTATCGTAAGACATCGTCATTAGGGGAATCATCATCTGAGGGTAAGAAAAATAATGAATTTCTACAACAAAAAATTTTCTGCAATTATTTGAGAATGAATATGTAGTTTTTAAATTCAGATTTTCGCAGAAAACAAATGAAATTCAACATTAAGTCAGAAAACATGGAAGGTAGGCCACTTTACTTGGATGCACAAGCAACCACACCACTCGTAAGTGTACATAATAAATATATCGAAAATATAAACCTTGTGTGTTTCTTTTATATTAGGATCCCCGTGTCCTTGATGTTATGTTACCTTACCTAACAAACTATTATGGTAATCCTCATTCACGGACGCATGCTTACGGTTGGGAATCTGAGAAAGCCGTCGAAACCGCTCGTGAGCAAGTAGCAGCACTAATTGGTGCTGAACCGAAGGAAATCATATTTACTTCAGGAGCAACGGAGTCCAACAATATAGCTGTAAAAGGAGTCGCAAGGTACTGAATGTAGTGATATAAGTTTTGAGGAAATCATGTAAGTTTCTTTAGATGTCATCTTTCATTTCACAATGGAACATTTTTTTTCAATTCAATTCATGAAAAATTGATTTTATATATCGAAAATTTCCATGCGATGATTTTTTACGATTTTCGAGTAGGTTTATCTCAACAAGGGTATATCGATCGACCGAATAATTGGTTTGGCGACGAATCACACTACAAAACCAGCGTGGTCAAAGGAGTCCAAGCATGGACAGACTTCACTTAAAAATGACCCACGCGAAGGTCGTCCAAAAGCAGCTGTTGTGCTAGAAAACGTCAATGCTGTGCGAAAACTAACACTAGTTTACAAATTTTCGAGAAATACACTCATGTTTTTAGGGGGGAAAGGGAAAAAAGATGATCTTATTTAATCATAAATTATGACCATCTTAACATGCAAGACATCAAATTAAAGGTAAAATTTTACATAAATACCTCATAATAAGGCCTGTCCCAGGAAAATTTGATACATTAATTTTCATTAACAAAAAAATACCCAATGAATATTTTTTTTATTTTTTTATTAATGAGTAGTATAATATATAGAATATAAATAAAATCTTCATTAAGACCTTCGCCACTTATATCTGAAATCTTGTAAATTTTTTGCAGTATTTTTACTCTGCCGAAGATCTGATCTTATTAGAGCCCAATAGGTCGAAGCTCTGGGCAGTAAGGTGGTTCCGCATTTTTGGGTACAAAAATTCCTATTGCACCATTCTATGGTGGCTCTAGAGTAGTGAGAGGTTGCTAAATCATGCCAGAACTTTACAGTACCTCCGTGCGCACGAATAAATTGTGAAGGATGTTTTTCAAGGCATTCAATATAAATTTTCGAGGTACTTGTGCCCTGTGTTACAATAAAACTGCTTCTCAGACCGCAGGTGCATATTGCCTGCCAAAACATATACTGCTTGAGAAATTTTGTCATTTTCTTCTCTTTAAATTTGCTCTGTACCCGTCCCTTTTCGTAACAGGTATTAAATTCGAATCCTGGTAGCTGTTTGAAATTTGTCTTAACGTATGTATCATTGTCCATTATGCAGTGGTCAAATTTTGTCAGTTAAGTTTCATATAACTTTCGACCTCGCTTTGAAACCTCCAAATGCTTTTCATCGGAACGGTCTGGTACTTTATGAACTCTGTATGTCTTCAGCTTCCCATTTTTTCTTTAGTCTTTGCATAGAAGCCATCCCAACAAGAATCCCAACAATTTCAGTACGTGATAATTGTTGGGATTCTGCTTAAAAAGTTTCTTCACCCATATTTCGACCTGCACGATTATCAGGTAAATCATAATCTTAAGAAACAAAAATATCAATTTTTTCTGGGACAGTTCTTACATTTTTCCATCAGTTTTTTAGACTCTGCGTTATTAATTAACATTTCGGAAAAATTTTGTTTTTCTTTTGAAAAATCAAAAAAAAAAAAAAAAAAAAAAAAATTATTCAATTGGGAAATTTTCATATTAATAATAATTGCTAAAAATAAAGAAAGACAAACAATTAAATTCTAATGATCATGCTGATTACATATGCGTATTTCCACGAGACCATACCCTTCGCAACTCAAAAGTAGAACCAACATTTTTATTAAATTTTAATGCTTAATGCTTCATGAAAAAAATCACTTTGAATTTGGTGTGTTTTGCAGTTTTCTCCCCAGACTGCCCTGACTTTCGTCTACGTCGTGCAGCAGTTTTGTATACAGTTTCGGGAATTTTTTTGAAAAATAAGTAAACTATTGCGTCCGTTATCTTTTAACATCCAAAGATTAAAATACAGTCGACGTCCAGTAATACGAATGCTCCGTATTACGAATGTCCAATAATACGAATGCAATATTTCTTCCACATGTGATTCTATAATACGAAAAGCGGTAAATTTTACGGTTCGATAATACGAATGAGATTTTTTTCTTAGTAGGCTTTTCTTTTTTGCTAAGCATTAAATGCTTAGAATGTATAAAACAATGCGTAGGAATTTTTTCAGAATTTTTAGAACGTTTTGAAACGCTTTTTTCTTAATATTTTTTGTTAAAATTGTTGAAAAATTTTATAATTTCGAAAAATCGGAAAAAAAAGCTTTCCAAAAGCAGTCTCTCTAAGAAATTTACAAAAATCGCCAATTTTTCGACCCTGTATTTTATTAACAAATAATACCAGAGCGAAATTCACGCGCATTTATAATACAACAATGTTAAATTTTAGCCAAATCGGTCACATTATGCTATTTTCACTGGCGCAATTGGGGTGTTTTACTTAAAATTTGGTTTTTGTGGCAAAACTCATTAAGTATTTTTTTTTATTTGGAAATTGAGGTAAACATACCACACTACATATTCCTTTTACATTAAATATTTTTTAGGTTTTTATCAAAATATTGTGTTTTCCGTTTTTCTACCATATAACTTAGAAGAAAAATTCATAAATTTCCTATTTTTCATGCAAGTTTTTTAGTAAACCAATGTTTTCTCTCAAATAAAATATTTGAGTTAATGAGTTTTATCTTTAAAAAGACGATATGCCTCAATATAAATGAAAAAAAGGAACAAAATTTCGTTGCGATAATACGAATTTTTCGATTTTACGAATAGGCCTGACACTATATAATTCGTATTATTGGACGTCGACTGTATTGTGAAAATAGTATTTGTAAAAAAAAAAAAAAATTTAAAGAAGAATAATAATAATAATGAACTTTAATAAATCATTAAGAATAATGCGTAAAAACTGTAATAAAATTAAAGAAATCAGTAGCAAAAATAAAATTTTTCATTTTTCATATTTATTGCAATGCGAGCTCCCGCTTTTTGATGAGAAATTTTTTATACGAAATTTTAAACTAAAAAAATAACTCCTACAAAAAGCACTATTATATCATAAAAAAAACATATGTAAATCAATTATTGGTTTTGTAAACTTTCTGAATCTGCTTTTATCATGAACAATTTTTAGTATTCAGGCTGCGTTTTGAACAGGTTTTGTTGAAAAGTGGTCGAAAATCCTGAAAAACTTTTATTGAAATAAGACTTTCTGATCAAAAAAATTAGTGCCAGCAATTTCTATACCCTACACCCTGTCCTTCCGTTTGTAACGTAGAGAAGTAGGCGTGACAGGTATAGAGAAGTATATATATTCTTGATCAGCGTCATCTCCTGAGTCGATATAGACATGTCCGTCTGTTTGGCTGGCTGGCTATGTGTGGAAATATTTTTTACGGGAAAACTAACCAAGATAATTCAATGAAATTTGGTACGTTGGCTTCGTCGTAAAAGTTAGCTGGTGGGATTGAAAATGAGCGAAATCGGTCAACGGACACGCCTACCGCCCATACAAAAAGTATACTCCAAACGCAATAATAAGAGCTTTGGTTGCAATAACGCACGCAAAAAACACAAATGCTAGAAATAGTAAATAAAAGCTCTGAGCAAAAACTTGGCGAATTAGGACTAGAGGGCGTGGCACCTCCCATATAAGTAAAAGTTTCAAAATGTTATATTGAAGGCGTTTTTAAAGATAGTCCAACCAAATTTCACTCAAACACTAGTAACATTAAGTACAAGCCCTGAGCAAGTACAAGCCTTGGCGAACTCGGACAAGAGAGCGTGGCACCTCCCATATAAGCAAAAGTTTCAAAAAGTTGTACTGAAAGCGTTTTTGAGATAACCCAACCAAATTTCATTAATTGCAAGCTCTGAACAAAAAACTAGGCGAATTAAAACGAGAGGGCGTCGCACCTCCCATATAAGCAAAGGTTTCAAAATGTTATGCCGAAGGCGGTTTAAGATATAACCCAACCACATTTCACTCAAACACTAAGGACATTAATCGCAAGTCTTGAGCAAAAACTAGGCAAACGCGAATGAGAGGGCGTGCACGTCCCATATAAGCAAAAGTTTTAAAAAGCTGTACTGAAAGCGTTTGTTTTTTAAGATAATCAAACCAAATTTTGTGCATATACTTGGAATAGTTAGTGCAAAATCGAAGCAAAAACTAAGTAAATTCAGTCAAAAAGGCGTGACACCTCCCGTACAAGCAAAGTTTTCAAAATACAGTGCAAAAAACTAATACAAAAAATATTCATTGAGATCACTGCAGCATAAAAAGTTATTCACGCTCAAAGATCACAAAGATATTTACAAAAAAACTGATTTTTGTGATTTCTGAGCCTGAATAACTTTTAATGCGGAAGTGATATGAATGGCAATTTTTGACACTTGATCAGCGCTACCTCCTGAGTCGATGATATAGCCATGTCCGTCTGTCTGGCTGGCTGCTGTCAACACATAATATGCCATACAAAATATATGTTCAAAATGCAATTTTAGGAGTATTTTTCACGACAATGCAACCACAATACACATAAGTTCTACGAATTCTAAGCGCAAGCTCTGAGAAAAAACTGAGCGAATTCGGACAAGAGGGCGTGACACCTCCCATATAAGCAAAACGCTATACTGAAAGCGTTTTTTGAGATATTCGAACCAAATTTGACTCAAACACTAAGAGTTATAAATGAAAGCACTCAGCAAAAATTGGGTGAAATCGGAAAAGGGGGCGTGGCACCTCCCATATAAGCAAAAATTTCAAAATGCTATACTGAAAGTTTTTTTAGATAATCCAACCAAATTTCACTCAAATACTAAAAGACTATAAATGCACAATGCACGCTCTAAGCTAAAACTAGACGAACTCGGACAAAAGGGCGTGGCACCTCCTATATAAGCAAAAACTTCAAAACGCTATACTGAAAACGTTTTTTGAGATAATCCAACCAAATTTCACTCAGACACTAAGGACTATAAATGCAAGCTCTGAACAAAAACTTGATGAACTCGGACAAGAGGGCGTTGCACCTCCCGTATAAGCAAAATTTTCAAAATACTGCATTGTAGGGTATTTATTTTTTGGCCAGCCCAAAAGTTACACCCTTACTAGTTCAAGATAAAAACGGATTCATTGTAGGGTATATTATTTTTTGGCCAGGTCAAAGGTCTTAATTGAAATAGCTTTAATTTGGTGTTTTAAAACTAACATCTGCCCATAAATCCGTTAATACTAAAGCAAATGGTTTGAATTTTTTAGAGTTTATTCTCTATTTATTGAGCTATCTAATAATGGTATTGATTTGAGTGTGGAAATTTATCATGCAAATTTTTTTTTTATAAAAAACAGCAGAAAACTTGATTTTTTCGAATATGTGATTTTGGAAGAAAATACACTTGGTGTTAAATATTTTTATACCCTACACCCAGAGTATATTCACTTTGTCCTTCCGTTTGTAACGCAGAGAAGGAGGCGTGGCAGATATAGAAAAGTATATATATTCTTGATCAGCGTCACCTCCTGAGTCGATATAGCCATGTCCGTCTGTCTGTCTGGCTGGCTGGCTGGCTGGCTGGCTGGCTGGCTGGCTGGCTGGCTGGCTGGCTGTGTGTTGAAATACACTTTTTGGGAAAACTGAGCAAGATAATTCAATGAAATTTGGTACACTGCCTTCGTCGCCAAAGTTAGCTCGGGGGATTGAAAATGAGCGAAATCGGTCCACGGACACGCCTACCGCCCATACAAAAAATATATTCACAATGCAATTTTAGGAGTGTTTTTCACGACAGTGCAACCAAAATACGCATAAATACTATAAATTGTAAGTGCAAGCTCTGAGAAAAAACTGAGCGAATTCGGACAAGAGGGCGTGGCACCTCCCATATAAGCAAATGCTTAAAAACGCTATACTGAAAGCGTTTTTTGAGATATTCGAACCAAGTTTTACTGAGACACTACGAATCATAAATGAAAGCTCTCAACAAAAATTGGGTGAAATTGGACAAGGGGGCGTGGTACTTTCCACATAAGCAAAAGTTTCAAAATGCTATACTGAAACAGTTTTTTGAGATAATCCAACTAAACTTCACTCAAATACTAAATACTATAAATGCACGCTCTAAGCTAAAACTAGACGAACTCGGACAAGAGGGCGTGGCACCTCCTATATAAGCAAAAGCTTCAAAACGCTTTACTGAAAAAGTTTTTCACTCAGACACTAAAAACTATAAATGCAAGCTCTGAACAAAAACTGGGTGAACTCGGACAAGAGGGCGTAGCACCTCCCATATGAGCTTAATTTGAAAAATACTGCAGTGTAGGGTATTTAATATTTGGCCAGGCCAAATTTTACACCCTTACTAGTTAGTTAGTCAGGATGGCGTTGAATTTTCAGATAAAGGTAGATTGGAATATATCTAGCCAATATATCAATAATTTATGTTGTTATGTTTGTCCATTTAGCACAAATCTTGGGCAAAACTACCATAAGGTTTTTTAGTGCATTGCCGGCATTATTTTCGGGTTTTTTTTTTTTGGTAGCGACCCAAGTTTTTTGGTTCGGTTGGTACCTATTGATTGCGTAGAGCATTTTAATATCAAAAAATATTGTTAAGGTTACCAGTTATTTCTGTTTATATTGGTTTGTTCAAAGTTTTTAGTTTGATGTAATTCTGAACTGGAGTGTTTCCATGTGAACGATGTTAAAGAAATTTAGTTTCAGAATGTCGGGTCAGTCTTCCTTCTTTTGAATGTAATCCATTTGCTTCATAAAAGTACCATGGCATAAAATAATCAGTCAAACATTATTTTCCAATATGTGATTTCCACTACACTTAGCCTATTTTTTTAAGACTACATGCCTTTAAATGCATTATTTTATACAACGAATGCAAAATCGAACATTTGCAGTTACATCAATTATCTTTTTGTCAAACGAAAAACATTTTTACACTTGAAAAAAAAAAACATTAAGTTAGTTGAAGTCACAAAATTGGAAAATAATGTTTGATTGATCATTTTATGGCATGGAAGGAAGACTAATCCGACATTCTGAAGCAAAAATTTTTTTTTACATCGCTTCAATGCAGAATTACACTTTTACACGAAAAAAATAATTTTTTTTTTTTTATCTAAGCTAGTCCACCTAATCAAAATAAATATGAATCAGTCAGTCGCAAACAAAAATTTTGAAATTTAAGTACCTATATACTTATGCAGAAAAAAATTTCAATAATAGAGCAAAATTCTAACTTTATTATTTTCACTTACTTGATTATAACTCTGTTATTTATCCATCGATTTTCTCCGTTAGTAAATCTTTTTTATTGAGATTCTTTAGTTTTAGGAAAATATCCCAATTGAAACACTTATCGAAATGTTAATTATTAACGCAGAAGCTAAAAAAAATTATCGAAAAATGTATTATGAGGTATTTATGTGAAATTTTATAACCTTTAATTTGATGTCTTGCATGTTAAGATGGCCTGAGTGGCTTACGCGATATCTGTGATTAAATACGGTCATATTTGTTTCCTCTTCCTAATAGACATGAAAGGGGGAGTTCCTCAAAAACTTATCCATAGAAAAAATAAAATAAAATTTTTTAGAAAACGGCGTCATTTTACATACGAATTTTATAGCGGCAATCAGATCGCATTTTTGCTGTAAACTATACACTAGTTTGAAGATGATCGAGATATCGAAGAATGCTTAGGCGATAATAGGAACAGTATACAAAAAATCTTGAACATTTAGTGGTGCGAAAGCTATGTGAGAGTTCAAATCCATCTAATCTGTATGAATTTTCTGTGTACGGGTCACCAAAATCGAAAATTGGACGTAGTTTTTGGACATGTATAAAATAATTTCTAGTAATAGACCCGATGCATTTTCTATGAAATGTAATATTTGTGTAAGTCAGATAATATTAAAAAGATATTACACATTGTGCCCAAATAATTCGTTTAACCACTAGGGATATCTATAGTAGTGAATTTAAAAAACTCGAAAAGGCGCGTGCCGACTTAGAACTCTAATGAACGAAACACAGTCTTAAACTGCACAGGCGCACAAAATAAAAATAATTGGACTGAACTTTTGACCAAACATACATAATATGTACTTTTTAACGCTAAATCCGAATCTTAGGTCTGAATTGCTCATCTTCCTGCTGGATTTTGAGATATCATTGCTTGAAGTTGCAGAAAACCTTTGTTCCAGGGCTTATGGCGCAGTTCCAAGAAATGTTGTAATTCCATTTTTTTAATGGCATTGAATAGCCATAATCCTTCTTAAAGACTGTCCATAAACTAAACCACACTTTTAGGGAGGGAGGGGGTTCACAAATTTGTGACAAACTGTGACAGAGCGGGGTCTGGGGGTCTTGAAAAGTGTGATGTGCACAATTCAAATCGAAAAAATTTTTGAAGTTTTCAAGCGTAACTAAAACAGCACTAATAACAATATTGATCAATACATCAAGTTACATTACGATTGTTAAGCTTTAAGCATATTAAATCACTTTATTTAAAATAAAAAATAAAAAAATCATTCATTTAATTTTAAGGTATAAAAAAATAAAATAAAAAAATCATTCAATTAATTTTAAGGTATAAAAGGTCAGAGTGTGATGTCACAAATAGGGAGGGGGTCAATGAAAATGTGATAGAGTGGGACATGGGGGAGGGAGGGGGTCCAATAATCGTGAAATTCGTCTTCACACTTTTCCGATTTTACTCTTTCTGAGTTATCTACCTTTGAAATAAAGGAATTCAATTTTTTTTGTATTTTTTGGCCAAAAATCGGTTTTTCGGTACAAAAACAGTTTAGTCCTTTGTATGGGGGCTTGGATGCCTTTACTTCACAGGATTATAACTCGGAAAGTAAGAATGCAATTGGAAAAATTGTGAATATATAGTTTGATACTGAAGTTGATAGCTATTTGATGCCATCAAAAAATGGAATTGAACCCTTTCCTGGAACCACGCCATAAGCATGAAAACAGCGTTTTCTGCAACTTCAAGCAAGGACATCTCAAAACCCAGCAGATGTATGAACAGTTTTGACCCCGGATACGGTTTCAGCGTCGAAAATACGTATGGGTACATGCCGTCAATTAGGTAACTCCAATTTTCTAGTTTTGAGAAAAATCAATTTAAAGATTTTTTAAAATTTGAATTTACACTGATTCTCGACTTTTCTTGTTTTGTTTTTTAATATAACTCTGCAATGAGGCCACTTTATAGAACTCTGTTTAGACAGGATTGTGCACCAAGTCATGAAGAATATCATAGGTCACTTATCCCAAGAATGATAATTACGGAGTTACCTAGTTGTAGCATTGAGAAGCCGGTATATCTAATCAAAAGTTCATTTTTTATTTTGTATGCCTGTATTATTGGCAATTTTGACTTAACACATTTAAGACAACTTTACATTTTATTTTTTGACAGGTTTTATGGAGCAAAGAAGAAACACGTAATAACAACACAAACTGAGCACAAGTGTGTGCTAGATTCATGCCGAGCCTTAGAAAATGAGGGTTTCCGTGTAACATATTTGCCAGTAAAAACTAATGGTATCATCGACGTAAAGCAACTACAGGAAGCAATTACTCCAGAAACTTCTTTGGTGTCAATTATGACAGTAAACAATGAAATAGGTGAGGATTAAACTACACAGTTGTGTTTTGCTGATTTAAATGCACCTGCTAGGATCCAAATTTTATATAATGTTAAACAAAAAGTGCCAAAAATGGGTACAACAAAATAAGAATAAACTAGTAGGGTGTTACCTTTGGCCTGGCCAAACATTAAATACCCTACACTGCAGTATTTTCAAAATTTTGCTTATATGGAAGGTGCCACGCCCTCTTGTCTAAGTTCACCCAGTTTTGCTTTTTAGATCTATTCGTTGAAAATTTGTGGAAAAACTGTCAAATTAAAAGACTTAGGGCCGGTTTCACAATGTCCAGTTAAGATATTTTTAAACTAAAGTTTACTAACGGAAGCTATGGGTATAAACTTTCCTTTAAATTATTTGGATTTCAAAAAATTTTATTCGTTAACTTAACTTATATATTGTGAATAAATAACAAATTTCCCCTTAAAATGTTATCAAAAAATGTAAACATTTAAAATTTTTTTATATGCATTTCAAAAATTATTTGAATTTATTTCAACCTGCCAGTTAAGGTTTATCTGGAAAAATTGTGCCAGTTAAATTTAACTGAACGTTAAAGTTTATTTTACGTCAGTTAGTAAATAACTTCACATTGAGAAAATAATTTTATTCAAACCTACAGTTAAAGTTTCGGTTAAACGTTAACTGGACATTGTGAAAACGGCCCTAAGAACAGAAATTTCTCTGAGAAGCTGAAAACAACAGAAAAAATCAACGAACGCGAAAATGGGAAAAAACTGAAGACTGCCAACAAAATAAACAAAAAAAATGTAAGAACACCTGTTTGGCCGCACGTTTAATTGCCTATTTTGGTGTATTATAACGTAGGGGAGGGGGGGGCTAGTGTGGACAATTTTTATATAATTACAAAATTATATATGTAAATATATCATTTTTGTAAAAAAGTAATTTTTAGCGATTACTTTTACCTCTTGCCTTCATAATTGCATCAATAGCTAGGATTTTTTATTTTCATAAATGCTTTATTAATGCATTTTAAAAAGAGCTAAGGGGCTAGTGTGGACAACCATTGATTTAACTGGGGGCTAATGTGGACACCATAAGAAACTTGATAATTCATACAAAACGTTAAGAAAGAGTTCAGATACATGTTTATTCAAGAAAATAATGTTGTAATACAAATAATAATACAAATAAAAAACTAACTGCTATCCCATGTTGTATTTGGAGAAATTTATATCAAACTTCATATAACTTGCTGATCGAGATGTTCCCGGCAGTTGTTGTGCTTGCCACTATTTCATTTCGGTGAATTTGGCTGGTATCCGTTATATCGGGATACGTGAATCTATCGTTCTTTCTTTTTAGAAACGTTATATCGAAATCTTCAGAACCGTGGATCGTGACAATTTGGCCAATATAAAATACTTTTTGTCCACGTTGTTTCAAACTTGATATAACTTGCTGATCGCGATGTTTCCGACAGTTGTTATGGTTGTGGCAGCTTTGCCACTATTTCATTTCGGTAAATTTCGCTGGTATCCGGTAAATCGGGATACGTGAATCTGTCGTTCTTTCTTTTTAGTAACGTACTTTCTTGGAACTGCTTTTAGAAATGGTCTGACGATTTCTGGCGTCATTTCAGCTGCTGTGGACATGTCCACACTATCCCTATTTCAGTTGTCCACACTAGCCCCTTCATGTCTTTTTCAACAAAAATAGTTTTTTTTTAATCTTACGGTAAAGTTCTTCAAAAATAATTTCAATGGTTTAAATAAACACTATTTTAAGTTGTGTTATCTATTAACACTGCAGCAGAAGAATAATTAGTTAAAAAGTATCACTGAAATTACGAAACAACAAAAAAATTACTTTTTGCTGCGTAAAACACGTTCGATCACGTTATCATGGAAAGCTGAACTGTCAACAAATGAATTTTTTTTTGGTGATGCAGAGTGCAAATACCAACTTGAAAAATATAAAACAGAAACAAAAAATTCAAAACGGAGCGAGAATTTGAAGTTGTCCACACTAGCCCCCAGTCCACACTAGCCCCCCCCTCCCCTACTGAAAAAAGATCTAACACACATTTTTAACTTCTTTTTTTTTTTTTGTATTTTAACGTTGCTTCGTCGTCACTTGGGATAACCGGGACTTGAAGACTTATTTGACCAAGTCATAGACTTATAACGCCATCACCAATTACATTTCCATTTTGGAAATTAATGTTTCAAATAATTATTTTTTATTCCTTTGTTCTTTTTTAAACTTATAGTTTTTGACCCTACTGTACGATTTACAACCTTGAAAAAGGCATGTGAAACGGTTCTGACGCTAAGACACGCGCACCCGAAAACACGTCTGCACTCGACTGCGGACAAGACGAAAGACGCATTTTTAACTTCATTAAACTTTTTTTTTTTTTGGTCAAGTTCAAGTTATAGTCCGGGAGCCGGCAATACTAAAAGTGCCGTCATCGCGGATTCTGAAATTTTTAATGCAAAATGGTAGTTTACACTAAGGCGAATAAGAAAGCTTGGTCAGCATGGTTGTAGCCTGGCAGAAATATTTTTAAATGGTTTTTGAATTATTAAATTTTCGGAATGTCTTGCAGTCATCGCGGTTTCTGATCAATCTTAATATTAATCGATGGTAAATTTCATAAACATTCAGAAAAAATCCGGCCGACCAATTTTTTTTGCCGAAAATGACCGACAGACCTATTTTAATGGTGGGTACAATTTCTCTGTTATCACGGAAATTTGTTTTTTTTTTTTTTAATTTACGTGTTTTAATGTCAAATTCAAAAATATCTTGGTATGCGAGCTTAGAAACTGCCGGAAGTACCCACTGTCGCACCATTAAAATATGTCTGCCGGTCATTTTCGGCAAAAAAAAATTTGGTCGGCAGGATTTTTTCTGAATGGTTATGAAATTTACCATCGATTAATTTTAAGATTGATCAAAATCCGCGATGACGGCAAAACATTCCGAAAATTTAATAATTTAAAAATCATTTAAAAATATTTCTGCCAGGCTACAGCCATGCTGACCAAGCTTTTCTTATTCGTCTTAGTGTAAACTACCATTTTGCATTAAAAATTTCAGAATCCGCGATGACGGCACTTTTAATATTGCCGGCTCCTCGCCTATTATTTATTGAGACAAAAGGTACTTAAACACTTAACTCATATATATATTCAGGGCTGTAAAAAGTATGGCCCTCGATAAAAGTATATGAAACTTGCTACGATGCAAAAATTAAATATATTAGCAAAATGCAAATTGATTGCAGGAAATAATATTTAAAATTAAGCTCTTGCTCCCGGAGCTTATAAAAAGTTACTTAAAATTAATGCAGAAAACATTTTAAACTTAAAACTAATAACACAAAATCATGCCTATTTTTTTAAGTAATAGATCATCTAAAACTTAGCTCGAGAAAATTGCTAGAAACAGTTACTTATACAAATTTCTTTTCACAAAAATTAAGAAAATGTTACCAATTAGAATTTAATCTCAATGTGAAGGAAAATTCATGAACGTTAACCACGGTTATTACTAGTAAGCACATTTTGGTAAAAATTTGGAACCAGAGGTGAGGAAGGAGAAAATACCAACACCTCATCTGGAGAAATAGAGTTAATACTTAATGGTGATAAGTAGTGTCCGACCGAAGGTCACTTTTTGGCCGAAGCCGAAGCCGAAGCCGTAGCCGATTAATCGGTTTTTTTATAACCTTCGGCCGTAGCCGAAGCCGAAGGTTCATTTATTTTATATTTTTATACTCTCGGGGTATATTCAATTTGTAGCATTTTAGACATTATCAGGAAAAATATAACACACTTAGCGCCGATTTTGCATTGTTCAGATTAGCCTTAAAGGGAATGGATCTTGAGAAGTGGTCCCTTTGTGAGATATTAGGTGCAAAAGGTTTTTGCAAAATGTTTTCCCTTATTTGATCCACGATTTTTTAGCTCAGAAAATTTGCATAAGTTGTTTTCGTACAAATTATATTCTATTTAAAGGTATTTTCTTGACCTTTAGCACTCGATTTCTCAGGAAGGCACAACTTCTCAAGGTATGACTAGAACAAAAGAACAAATCTACTATCGGAAGACCAAAAAACTGATTTACTCGACCTTTTGTATCCGATATCTCACGAAGGCACTACCTCTCTTAAATAAAGCGTCCATTAATCATCCGACTTTGTTCTGCAAGGGCTCGAAATTTTGTAATGAAATATTTAACTGACAAAAAATAATTAATAAAGAACTCTTTAATTTTTCGGTCCGGAAAAATTCTTTGTATGTTATTGAGAGATAACCTTATTTTAATGGCTTATAACTCGGAAAGTAGGAATAGAATTAAAAATGTAGAGCGTTAAAAGTGATCTTACCTATCCAAATGCAATAACAAAATTAAATTTTGCCATTTACTGTTTTTGTTACATAGCCCAAAGTATATCTCAAGACAAGGTTTTTTGCACTTTTGAGCTAGGATAACTCAGGATTCTGACATAATTGAAAAAAACAAAGTTAAGATTCGTAATTAGAAAGTCCCAATCCACTTTAAACGGCCATCATTTTGTTTAAAAGTTTTTTTTTTTAATCAACAAGTTGCTTTATGCTTGAAGTTACAAACATTCGGCTTCGGCCAAACATTCGGCTTATTTTTTGGCCGAAGCCGATTAATCGGTCGGACTCTAGTGATAAGTAATATTGAAATACAGAAATACGTTTTTCTTTTAGTTTATTTTTCAAATTTTATTTCAAAATGTAAACAACTTTTGACAAATAATTATTATTTTGGCAGTCTTGCAAGTTTTGCCCAGTAGAAATTTGTCCGGGAAAAATTAAAATTTTTATTTGGAGTGGAAATGATCAGTTATTTTTATACCCTACACCCAGGGTATATTCACTTTGTCCTTCCGTTTGTAACGCAGAGAAGGAGGCGTGGCAGTTATAGAAAAGTGTATATATTCTTGATCAGCGTCACCTCCTGAGTCGATAAAAATTTGAAAAAGTTTTGATGCAGATTTATTTGTTAAATATTCATGTTCAATTTAAATACGAAAAATTATTCACTTTAATTATTTTTTATATATTGACTAAAAATAAAACAAAGTCGCAAATTTGACTCCAATAAAGCCTTCGTACACTTATACTTTTGTTTGCATTTTTGTTCTTTTTTGCTGAAAACTTTCCTTTAAAAATAACGGTTTTTAACAAAGAGTGACACACATTCACACGTGATACACATACGTAACAAGGCAAGTGTCAATTTGATGAGTTTTGATTAAAATTTTGTTAGTTGAAGAGCTTAAGCTTTCATTGGATCAACATGTGAAGAAGCAAAAATCATACGCGGTTATAGCCAAACTATTGTCGCGCAGCCTCTCTACTATCCAGTGTGCAATCGGCCGCTTTAAATATGAAGACCGCCTAGAGAATAAGCCCAAATTAGAACGCCCTACAGTTCTCACGCATCTAGATCGTCGGCAAATCAAGCGTATGATCGCCGTAGATCCGTTCATAACTGCACAGAAACTAAGTGCAGAGCTCCTTCAATCCAGTCAAAACGATCTTTACCAACGATCTAAACCATTAGAAAACCCGTGATTGACGCCGGATTTAGCTCTAACAAACCTCACAGTAATGCAATAAATCCTAAAAAAACGTTTAAATTGCTCTCGCTAAGACCAAAATTCAATGATAAGACCCAAAAATGTTGTATTTGGGCTCATCTGATAATATAACATTCTGCCAGATCTCTAGAGAGGCCTTTCGGTCTTGGCAAGTTCAATTTAAACGTTTTTTACAATTTATGGCATTAACCAAAGACTTACTGAGAGGTTTGCGAGAGCTAAATGCGGCATCAATCACGAGTTTTCTATTGGTTTCTGGATGAAGTTTGTTTTGACTGGATTGAAGGAGCTCTGCACTTAGTTTCTGTGCAGTTATGAACGGATCCACGGCGAACATACGCTTGATTTGCAGCCGATCTCCATGTGTGAGAATTGTAGGGCGTTCTAATTTCGGCTTTTTCTCGACGCGGTCTTCATATTTAAAGCGGCCGATTGCACAGTGGATAGTAGAGAGGTTGCGGGACAATAGTTTGGCTAGTACCGAGTATTATTTTTGCTTCTTCACATGTAGATCCAATGAAAGCTTTCGCTCTTCAACTAGCAAGTATTTACCAGGCGTAATTTTAAAAAATTTTAATCAGAACTCATCAAATTGGCACTTGCCTTGTTACGTATGTGTCACACGTGTGAATGTGTACCACTCTCTGTTAAGAACCGTTATTTTTAAAGAAAACTATCAGCAAAAAATAACAAAAATGCAAACAAAAGTTCAAGTGTAAGAAGTCTTAATTGGAGTCAAATTTGCGACTTTGTTTTATTTTTAGTCAATATATATGCAAAAAATAATTAAAGTGAATAATTTTTCGTATCTAAATTAAACAAATTTTCAAATTTTTTGGCCTACTTTATTGTTTTTGTCACTTAACCCTTTCGACCCGAAAAAAAACTGTGGGCTTCACAATATTTGTGATGGGTCAACCTTAGAAACTTAATTTAAGTAAAATTTTTGACCGTCTCAAAATTCAAATTTTAACCGCCAGAACCGCTTCCGGGGTATACTCCCAACATATGTTTTTGAGATTTGAATTTTTTGGAATATAAAATCCTTGGAGTGGTTATAAGAAAAAACAGTGTTTACTAAAAATTGTATTAAATTTATTAATTCATTCAATTTAAGTGACATAAATAACTGAGTTATGTATGTAAAATTTATTTATTTAAAATTTTTTGGGATATATTGTCCCAACCGGTTCGAAAGGGTTAAGTTTGAAACAGCTGCTGTACGGAGATATAATTGGAACACTGTATATCATAAATATTCAATATAAATATTACACAAACAAAGAAAAACACCAAAAACAATAACCAAAATCCCTAATAATTAATGCACATAGGCACCAACCAATACATTTTTGTCACATACACACACACAATGAAAATTACCAACCAGTCTGGTCGCGGCTCGCAACTATAAAAGTGCGACTGCAAACACAGCGGAGGCAGTCCCAGCCAAACGTTCAGTGCGACATCAAAATTTAATAAAAATAATATTGATGTTTTAAACATTGAATGCCAAATAATAAAAGTGCAAAGCCCTCGTATTCCTAGGTATCTTAGGGTAGTTTGCTAAATCGTAGTCGCCTGGAAGATCGTGTATATCTTCCACAAAGGCTCCTGGCACCTTAAATGACCAGAGATTTATCCACGGTGCTGGATGCTCATTATAGTATCCTTATAGTACCCTTGGTCATAGGATCGTAGTTGCCTGGAAGATCTTGTATACCTCCCACAAAGGCTCCTGGCACCTTAGTGACCAGAAATTTATCCACGGTGCTAGATGCTCATTATAGTATCCTTACAGTACCCGTGGTCATAGGATCGTAGTCGCCTGGAAGGTCTTGTATACCTACGGTGACCATCCGCCCTGTACGTGTCCCCGGAATTTATTTGAGAAATACCGGTCATAGATACATTTTGTGTCCTCTATTTGTCCTGTATTTGCACAGTTTATGTATAAATATTAGAGGTCCAAATTTTGTATGGAAAAACCCAAAGTGTTAAAAAGTCAAGGTGCGCGCGACTTTTCTGAATCCTTGGATCCTGCTGATTACAAAAAGTGCTTTGGAACCAAAAAAATATTGCGTTTAGATATTCCGCAACGAGCTTGAAGGTACTTTTTTACGAATTTTAGAGTTTTTGAATCCTTTTTTAATTTAAACGCTATATTTTTTTAACCAGATAAGGTATTTGCAAAAATTGAATTGCATTTTTGTAAGAATATTTTGAGCCAAATTCTGCATCAATAATAATAAATCTAGTCTTTCCCAATTTTTTTTAGCGGCACTTTAAACTTCAAAATTTGTTAATTTTTTAAGGTGTTTGCACATTCAAGAACCGATTTTTTTCTTATTTTGCTCTAGCAATTTTTTTTTATCTTATTATTTTTTTATGCATTAATTTATCTATCAACTGACTCCAACAACTAAGCTGTAAGCTTCACTTTACTTACTAAAAACCGTAAAATATAATCAAATTTGGCCAAAAGAAAAAACTTTGAGTTTAAAATTTTCATGGTGAAACAGAAACAACTATAGTCATTTGCGATGTATGTGTGCATGAAGATTCCAAATCCGGTCTCAGAATTGCTCTATCTCATACGGTTTTAGAGATATCTTAACCTAAATATGCAAAAAACACCGTTTTTGCTATTTTTGAAGCTGTTATATCAAGACATGGTAACTTTCAGCCTGGTATGGAAGTTAAAAGTGACAGCCTTTTTCTTCAAAACCCAATTTGAATTATATCGATATTTCTTTGTTTCTCCGAAATATCGTAAGCAGAAATAACAAAAAAACGTGTTTTTTGCACTTTTTCAACTTTTTTTTTAGGTTTGGATAACTCAGAGGATAAAAAAGATATCGGTATAATTTAAATTGAATTTTAAAGAATCGGACTGGCACTTTTAACTATTGGGTGTACAACTTAAAAACCGGAATTTGACGGTGGATGTCCGTACTAACAAATATCGTGAAAGCTTGAACTTTATATATATGTCATTTTGAAGGTACATTTGACAGCTGTCAAAATCAGTCAACAAAACAATTTTATCTTGTGTGCATCATTATTATTTTTCACGATGAATAACTTCGAAAATTGGAGAAAAATACAGCATTTGCGGGAGGTTCTGTTGGGCCATTTTTTTGCAAAGAAAACTGCTGCGGAAAGTCATAGTTTGCTTGTAGAAGTTTATGGGGACTGTGCTCCAGCTGAATCAAGCTGTCGTGAGTGGTTTCGACGGTTTAAAAGTGGTGATTTTGATGTCGAAGACAAAGAACGTCCTGGTCAGGACCAGCTAGGTGTGATCCATTATGAGCTGTTGCCAGGTGGCCAAACCATTAATGCTCAACTCTATCGTCAACAATTGATCCGATTGAAGCAGAAAATCCAGGCAGAGCGGCCAACCAGACACTAGTCAATCATTTTCCACCACGATAACGCTCGGCCACATATTGCTGCCCCAGTCAAAAATTACCTGGAAAACAACGGATGGGAAATCTATACAAATTTTGCCTCACCCGCCTTATAGCCCAGACCTTGCACCATCAGACTACCATTTGTTCCGATCAATGCAGAATGCCCTATCAGGAATACGGTTCACTTAAGTTCAAGATATCGAAAATTGGCTCGATTCATTTTTGGCCGCCAAGCCGGCGCAATTTTTTTGGGATGGAATTCATAAATTGCCTGAAAGATGGGGAAATGTTGTAGCTTCCAATGGACAATACTTTGAATAAAATATATTGTAACATTTTTCCACAATAAAGCATCAAATTTCGCTAAAAAATTCCGGTTTTTAAGTTGTACACCCAATACTATACTACTTTTTGTGGCTCAAAGTAACCTTGACTTGTAATATTACTTTAAAAAGAGCAAAAACGGTGTTTCTTATACTTTTATGTAAAAATATCTCCTTAACTGTACAAGATACAGCAATTTTGAGGCTGAATTCGGAATCAGTATCAACAAATACATCCAAAATGGCTATTTTAGTTTCTTTTTGATTTATTTATCTTTTTAGTGTCCTTAGAAAATCTTTGAAAACTATCTGTTAACTTATTTTGCCAAAAATAACATGAAGTGCCAAAGTTTCGATATTGCGAAGAATGTTGTTTTACTCAGAAAATTAGGAACTAATGAATTTATAAGAAAAAAGTGGTACCTTACGTCATCCCATTAAGATATCTTATTTCAATGCCTTGAAAACATTAAAATGAACTTTTTTTTTAATTGAATATAATTATACTTAATTGTTTTTAGTGAGTAAAACTGCTACTAAAAGCTTAGTTGTTGAAATTATTTTAAAGATAAATTAATGCATAAAAATATAATAAGATAAAAAAAAAATTTGCTAGAGCAAAATAAGAAAAACATCGGTTCTTGAACTTGCAAACACCTCAAAAAATTAACAAATTTTGAAGTTTAAAGTGCTGCTAAGAAAAATTGGGAAAGACTAGATTTATTATTATTAATGCAGAATTTGGCTCAAAATATTCTTACAAAAATGCAATTTAATTTTTGCAAATACCTTATCTGGTTAAAAAGATATAGCGTTTAAATTAAAAAAAGTACTCAAAAATTCCTAAAAAAGTACCTTCAAGCTCGTTGCGGAATATCTAAACGCAATTTTTTTTTGGTTCCAAAGCACTTTTTGTAATCAGCAAGATCCAAGGATTCAGAAAAGTCGCGCGCACCTTGACTTTTTAATACTTTCGGATTTTGGACCAATCTAATAATCGTTTAGCTAATTCATCACATATGAAGTTGCATATTTTCATATTTTTATCAATAGCTTAAAAACCTCTTCAGCATATGCAAACTTTAACTGTGATTATATAGTTTCGTAACAGATAGAATTGACAATTAACAAATGAAATGTCAAAATCATCTGCATAACCTTTTTTTTGTACAAATTGTTGAGTTTAGCTTGTGTTTGCCAGGATCAAATGCTTCCACGGAAATAATTTTAGACCCAGCTTCGAGCAGCACCATACGCAGAATTTGCTCTGAAAGGGGTTTTTCATATAGATTAATTTTATTATATTATTAATTCAATTCATATATAATTTATATGGGAGAAACATAAAATAAAATGTACTACCTGGGAGTGCCGAGTGCCACGTTTGTGACCATAATTTAAAAAAAAACTAACCGTATTCACGATCTTGTTGCATCGTAGCAAATGCAAAATTATTTTAAATTACAAAAACAAATTCTATTGAATTTTCAAAAGCAAGAGTCTTGTAAGCAAGACCAAATTTGCAACACAAAAACCTATTGCACGATTGCTTTCCAATAGTCTATTGTGACTGATTTTATTTTTTTCATTTGTGATTGGCACAATTGCTTAATGACTTTTATGTTTTTGACAACCGTATTTGTCACAAATTGAAATTAAAATGTAAACAAATAAAATTAAATTTCAATTATTTCGTTTTGGTTTAGTTAACAAAAATTTCTACGTAATGTTTGCATTAAGCACATTGTATGTTATTTATAAAATTGTGATTTTTTCCTAAATAACGCACAATTATTCAGTAAAATTTCTTTTAAATCAAAATAAGATATTAAATAAATTTTAAATTCAAAAAATATTTGACAGCAAAACAAAAAACAGCTGTTCTGAAAAGTTTGCAATATCAATTTACAACAGTGTGTGCTCACTATTATTAACTCTTGCAAATTTGCATTTGCTACGATGCAACAAGATCGTGAATACGGCTACTGTTTTTGTTTATATACTGCCCTATAAAACGCAAACAGATTTCTTTTTGAACGCGTCTGGACGTGACGACCTTTGGGTGATGGATAGTGATCAGAATTAATGCATATGTATTGCAATCTATTTACTGAAACAGTAGTAGCATAATGCTTTCAAGAAATTTTTTTTTTTTTTTAAAACTAGGGGACAGTTTTCAATTCGAAATTGTGCCCCTTAAAAATTATTTAAAGCTGCAGATGAGCTTAGAATATTGTATTTACTTAATATGTGTATTAACTTGTTTCCTGTTCTATTTCCGTTTTTTGGTCGTTTTTCATCGTTTTGTTTATAAAAAATAGGGGTAGGACATGCCACGTCTTTCACAGTAGACCAATAACTATTTGATGGTAAAATTGATCCACTCTATTAGAAAAACATAGTTTCTAACTTATATCGTCATCTTTTGTGAAAAAAGCCTACTGTATAGGTGAAATCACCAGAAGACACAAAAAGTACAGTTATCTGAGAATCACCCATATATAGAAACAAATATACAATATTAGCTCGTATAAGAAGAGAAGATATTTACTGGTGGCGCATCGTATTTCTTTGTTTTATGTGGTGGAAGAGTACTCTTCTAAACACTTTTGTACGTATCTCGTGAAAGAGAAATCGCAGATTAATGAGACTGCTACCATTAGAAAGAACATAAAATTTTTCATAAAAAAGTTTGTAATAATTTTTTTCGTAAGTATGTCACTTCGGTAGTTTTTTAGCTTTTATGGGCTCTCCTTGCACCAGAATTTTTAACAAAAAAACTTGTTGGAAAGCAAATCAGAAGCAAAAAAAAAATATGAAGTAGTAGTATTTATCAACTAAGTGCTTAATAATATACTTGAAATGCAGTGTAGGGTATTTAGTTTTTGGTCAGGCCAAAGATACCACCCTAACTAGTTTTTAATTAATCTTGATTCTATTATTTGATCTTTCTAACAATAATGGTCACTTAGCCTAATCTACAAAATAGCTAAGTATTTTAGTATTTTCTTTTTCACTTTTTGTTTAAAATATGCAGAAAAGATATGGTTCTTATTTTATAATTTTTATTTTTACTTTACCTAATAGGTGTCAAACAACCTGTCGCTGAAATTGGTGCTTTATGTCGGTCTAAAAAAGTTTTTTTTCATACTGATGCAGCACAAGCCGTTGGTAAAATTCATTTATCCGTCAATGACATGAATATAGATTTAATGTCTATTTCCGGTCACAAAATTTATGGCCCTAAGGGCGTGGGTGCACTTTATGTACGCCGCAGGCCACGTGTTCGTCTCGAACCAATACAAAGCGGTGGTGGCCAAGAGCGTGGTCTTCGTAGTGGCACAGTGCCTGCTCCCCTTGTCGTTGGTCTAGGAGCTGCATGTGAGTTGGCAATTCAAGAAATTGACTACGACAAAAAATGGGTAGATTTTCTTTCAAATCGCCTTTATGAGCGAATAACAAAAGCCTTACCGCATGTTATTCGAAATGGGGATCCAGAACAAACTTATAGTGGTTGTTTAAATTTATCATTTGCATATGTGGAAGGGGAATCACTTTTAATGGCTTTAAAAGACGTTGCGTTATCAAGTGGATCCGCATGTACATCAGCATCGCTGGAACCATCATATGTGTTGAGAGCCATAGGAACTGATGAAGACCTCGCGCATAGTTCAATCAGGTTTATATAGAACTTTTTTTAAAAATTGAATATACATTAGAGTGGCCAAAAATGTTTTCGCACGGAGAAATATGTAGTTGGGGTTAAAAATAATTAAGAAATTTTTTCATCTGAGATCCGGTTGTTCTAAATCGACCCGAGTTGAGCTTTATCAGGAAAAATGCAAAAAACAGACTTTTTTACATATTTTTCTGAAAAAAATCACAAAACTCAATTTAATACTCTTAAATTGTCTTTAATCATAAAGTACATACATTTTCCTCTAAAAGAATGCACGATTTCGGTGGAAAAAGCTCCTCATACGAAAACATCAAACCCTAACAAGTACAGAAAAAATTTCAAAATCACAAAAAATTTAAAAATCATAAAAAATTTTAAAACCATAGAATATGCTTTTCTCCCTTTCTTTGTTGTATCAAATACACTGTTCGACACAAAAAAAAAAAAAAAAACATGAGAAAATCCAAAAAATTCTTAAATTAGACTTTAAAAAAAAATTCCCGTGTCTTGTGGTTTTTCTCCAGCACGTCACATTTTTTTAATCGATTTTTTGAAGTTTTTTTATCACTGTACATTAGGCCGGGTCAATTTGTTCGGGAGGCAAAAAATTGGCAAAGAGTATAGCAACAAAATAATCTACGAAAAATTCCAAGAAACTTTGCCCAAGAAACCATGGGTCTAAAATCAATATCGAGCCGCCGTAAATTGCGTTGAAGTTTTGTATGTAGTACTTTAAAATACAATAAGAAAAATAAAAAATTCAAATTTTTTTTTACTTGTTTCATATAAAATTATTCAAAGTATTTGAATTTTTTGTGTTTTTTTTATTGAATTTTAAAGTACTACATACAAAACTTCAACGCAATTTACGGCGGCTCGATATTGATTTTAGACCCATGGTTTCTTGGGCAAAGTTTCTTGGAATTTTTCGTAGATTATTTTGTTGCTATACTCTTTGCCGCAAAAAAATTTGACCCGGCCTACTGTACATGAAAAAACAAAAATACCGCACTCTTGTGTTAAATCGATGAATTTAACTATATGATCCTTACATCTGAGGTGTATCATGTGTTCAGCAAACTTATGCAGGATATTGCGGGGAATATTTTTGTATAATATTTTAACCCTGTTCAACCCCCACATGTGGGAATTTTTGCCCTTTTCTTAAAAAGGTACAAAAATGACACCTAAAACAGGGGAATATTAAGTCAGTATGTACTACAGAAATATTTGCTATACAATTTCAAAACTTCAAAAATCGATTAAAAAAAATGTGACGTGCTGGAGAAAAACCACGAGACACGGGTATTTTTTTTAACGTCTTCTTTAAGAATTTTTTGGATTTGCTCATGTGTTTTACAAAAAGTTCGAAATTGTCGAACAGTGATATAGGTATTCTACATAATGAGCGCCCATAATTTCAGTCGAAGTAAGTAATTGTCCTATAATATGGAGCAGAGGCTCCATGGAATTGAGTATACAAAATATGAGTACCGAAAACTGAGCTTTCATAGATAAGGAAGTGTATGTTGTGTATGTGTCTATTTTTTTATTCCCCACCCCGTATATTTTGCAATCCACGGTTTTTTTGTGTAAATTCTTTACTTTGACTGAAATTATGGGTTAACGATAGCATTTTTTCGTATGTTTTGGTACAAATATGCGAAGTAGCGTGATATGACATTCAAATTAACATATTTGAAATAATTAGTGAGTGGTTGCTTAAAATGTCAGCAAAATACTCATGAATTCATTGCATTGCGTAATTTTAAGAGTTTCGATGATATAGTATCGAGCCCTAACCGCCAAAAAGACTTAACTGACAAAAAGTAAATTTTACAGGAGAAGGTTTTTTTTAAATATCTGTGCATTTATTATAGCTATTACAGTGAAATTAAGTATGTAAGCTATGTTTTGTGTTAGACATGCGATGCAACTAGTTTCATTCACCTATTTATAATATAACGGCTATTTTTCAGTGTTTTGTCAGTTAAGTCTTTTTTTCTTTTCCAGATTCCCCATCTGATCTTCAGTTTTTGTACAAAAAAACATTTGTGGTCACATATACTATTAACTCTCATCAAGAATTTTTAATAAATTTTCCTTTTTATTACATTATTTGCAAATTATTTTTGACACAAAAAGCAAAAAAGACTTAACCAACAACTCGCAGTCACAAAAAAGATAAACAAAATACTTCGAATGTCGGTTAAGTAAGTCTTAATTGCTTTTGCTATAACTCCGTAACGGTACTTTTTACAGTTATGAAATTTGTAGAGAAGATGCGTATGGACACGAATTATAGGTTTTTATCAAAAAACGAAAATCCGAAATCGTGTCAGTTAAGTCTTTTTGGCGATTAGGGCTCGGTATGTCCAGTTGTTTCCACTGATTTTAGACTTTTAAACCTTATTGAAAAGGTGATTGTATGCAGTTTTTGATAAAAGATAGTTATGATTGAGTTTTGTGGTCGCAAATAGTACATATTAAGAAAAACAAAAATGTATCGATTTCGGAATATTTCTGGGTGAAGAAGAATTTGAAAAATAGATTAGAGAGGTAGCTTAAGGCTTATTATGTTGAATACCTTTATTTAATACAAGAAGGAAAGGGAGAAACGCATATTCTAAGTTTTTAAAATTTTTTATGGTTTTTAAATTTTTTGTGATTTTAAAATTTTTCCGTACGTCTAAGAGTTTGATGTTCTCGTATGACGTGCTTTTTCCACCGATTTCGGAAATTTTGGATTTCTTGATAGGGTAAATGTATGTACTTAATGGGGGTTATCGTGAATCAAGATTCCCGGGGAATTTTCTTTAACTGCTATAAAGAATGCACGGCAGTCTGAGAAAATTCCCCGGGAATAATTATTCACGATAACCCCCAATAATTAATGACAATTAAAAAGTATTAAATTAAGTTTTGTTTTTGTTTTATATAAAAATAATGCCAAAAGTTCAGATAAAGAAGCTTAACCCGGGTCGATTTAAAATATCAAAAAATTTCATCATTATTTTTAGCCCCGACTACATATTTTTCGGTGCGAAAACATTGGGATTTACGATTCTAAAATTGTTCATGCAACTTTTGGACCAGTCTAATATACATTAATATAATTTTGCATAGATTTGGAATCGGCCGCTTTACAACAGCTGAAGAGGTGGACTATACTGCTGACAAGTGTATAAAACACGTGGAACGGTTGCGCGAAATGTCTCCACTTTGGGAAATGGTTCAGGAAGGTATTGATTTAAAAAACATCCAATGGTCGCAGCATTAAAAATTTGAGGATGTCTCGAAACACTTACTATTTCTTAAGTTTGCTTAAGGTGGAGTATTTTATTTAACCTGTAAATTTATAAAATGTGTATATGTAGATTGATTACTTTAGGGCATAATATACTAGTTGCGTTAAAATTTTTGTTTCACCAATTTCGAATTTACTCCTATAGAACAATGAAACTAGTCGTTCAAGGTTATTTTGCTATCCAACAAGTGCCTTCTGGGTGAATATCATTCGATCCAACGAGAGGAAAAAAATGCAATTACACTATCGTCTTATTTTTGAAAACGAGTTTGGTTTGAAAGTGAAAGAGCGTGGCAAAGCTGTGAAATAAGTTTAATTATGAAAATGTCCAAATTACACCAGCACACAAAAAAAAAAAAAAAAGTTGTCTGTACATTTGACCTCTATGGTGCGCTTAATCCGATTTTGAAGTCAGAATTGTTCATATACCCTCAAAATTTCGAGATATCCTTTCTTGAGGTAGCAGAAAGCGCTGTTTTCAGGCTTATAAAGCTGTTCCAGGAAAAGATTTTTTCAATAGCATCGAATAGCCATAATCTTATTTATCAAATTATACCTTGAAACTTTTCCGATTGGACACTTACTTCTTGAGATAACACCTTTTGAAGGGAACGAAAATTTTTGCGACGGAGGTGTAACGTTTGGCGTGAAACGTTACGTTTATTTTAGTCAGTTTTGAATGAAATCCTAATAAACATACAGTGACGGACATAAAAATAGGGTCAGTTGAAAATTTTCCTTTTTCATCATAACACATAACAGCTGATGATCAAACATTTTTTTATATCGTTAACATAGTACTTCCATTTCCATTAATAAAAAACAAAAACAATCATTCAGGATCAAATACATGGTGGACAAAAAAATAGGGTCATTGTTGAAAAATCATTTAAAAGTAGGAAAAATAAAAAAATAATATTGCAGCAGCTAATATTTAGAATTACCCTTATAATTAATCACTGCACGACATCTTTTTGGCATTGATCCAACCAAGGCCTGGAATGTAGCAATGTGCGACAATATTTTTTTTTGTCCATCACTGAATATTTAAAGCTAAAATTTAAATAAAATTTTGAATTTTTATTTATTTTTTTTTTCAAATTATTTAAAAAAAAAAAATACTAATAGTGCAGGCAAATTAGGTAATTATTTCTAATTTTATTGAAAATGCAACGATTTTGATCCGACATAGCTCATTTTGTTCGTAATTGAATTTAAAACAAAACCAACATATTCAGGCATGTCATTTGGGAGGTTTTTTGATGAAAACGGTGAGTCGAACGATAAAAAGTATAAGAATCTCTTTTGTGGAGAAAAACAGGTTCTACAAAAAGTATTGATTTGCATTTACGTAAAAATGACCGTTTAGAAAATATTCGATAAAATCAAATTTTACGACTTCTTGCGGTTTTTTAAGAATATTTCCTAAATGGTTATTTTTTCGTTAATGCAAATCAATAATGTTTGTAGAACCTGTTATTCTCCACAAAAGAGATTCTTATACTTTTTATCGTTCGAATCACAGTTATCATCAAAAAGCCTCCCAAATGAAATCCGATTGAAATCAATTGGATTTCACGACATGCCTGATTAGTTTTTTGCGGTTTTCCCCCAAAACTTTTTTAATCCCCCGTAAAACTGTTTTAAAATGCTTAAAAATGGAAAATTATGCTATTTAGCGTAGTGCCTGCAGGTTTTTGCCTAGAAGTTTTGTTGCAGTGAATAAATTTAAACGGTCAAGGTAGGATTTTGTTTCTTATGCTATAAAAAGTAAAGTTTTCCCAACCTTTTTTTGCGCTTTCGATTTGTTTATTATTTAAGCAGTAACTACACTCACAGTAAAAAAAAATTCGATTTTAATTTTGTAAAATATTTTAAAATTGCTGTGTAAATCAATATTTACCCTTATTTAACTGCTCTAAGTTTAATATTATTAAGTTTAACATTATTAATAATCTTTGGTTTTTTCTGGCTCACTTTTTGTTTTAACATGGCCTAAAAATTCACAATCGGATTGAGGTTGGGGCTTTTGCCCAGCCATTTGCTTGACTTAATTCCCAAAAGGTCATTATATTTATTTGCCAACGCGAAAATAAATAGCTCGTTATTGTAAATTTATCGAAAAAATAAAGCAAAACTTAATGGTAAGTGGGACATCTAGCGGTTTCCAACGATGACAAGCTGCTGAATCATCTTGAAATATGACTTTTGCTAAGTGCTCGCTTAGTCAGTCGGTGGTAGGTAAAACCAGCGTTTAAAAAGTTGACATTTCTTTCACAGTTTCTGCTGTTGCTTAAACTTCTGCTTGCGACAATTAAACAAGTCTAAGTCAAAGCACACGCAAAAATCCGCAGTTTACAAAATACAATGCACTTATTTTTTAACAACATCAGCAGCTCGTCAACTTATTAAGTCGGAGGAGCAGCAGCTCGTCAACTTATTAAGTCGAAAACAGTTGCAGTTTATGATCATTCCCAGCCGACTGTTTTTGACTTATTCAGTTGCTTAGGATTTTTTTTTTCAAATTTAAATATGAATGTTGACAAAAATTATGAAAAGGGTAAAAATATCGTCAGTATCAACACTTTTCAAACTGCATTTTTGGTAAATACGAGTGATCACACTGTTCGACACAAAAAAAAAACACATGAGAAAATCCAAAAAATTCTTTAAGTAGACGTTAAAAAAAAATACCCGAGTCTTGTGGTTTTTCTCCAGTACGTCATATTTTTTTTTAATCGATTTTTGAAGTTTTTTTTATCCACTGTACATGAAAAAAACAAAAATACTGCATTCTTGTGTTAAATCGATGAATTTAACCATATGATCCTTACATCTGAGATGTATCATGTGTTCAGCAAACTTATTGGGTAATTTTTGCCTTTTTCTCAAATAGGTACAAAAATTACACCTAAAACAGGGGAGTATTGAGTCAGTATGTACTACAGAAATATTTGTTATACAATTTGACTAATTGTTACTGAACACTAAAAAAGCCAAATTTCATCCCGAAAGCAATCAATAGTTTCCAAATTTCACACCACTGTATAACTCTAAAACTACATTTTGGACAAAACTCGTTCTCACAAGATCATAACGAAATCACATAAGGATAATTTTCATAGAACATATTAACCTATTATATCCTGTTTTTATGGGTCTTTTTGACCCCTTTTTCTAAAACTGAGCCACAATGGGTTAAAGAATTTTGCAAAAATATCCTACAAAAAACTTCACTAGAAGTTACCCAAGACAAAAAATGTTTAAAACTTAAGGCAAGCGCGTCAGGGATGTAATGAATATGCAATGTGAAAAGTCCTTATTGATTTTAACGATTTTTCTGGTTTCCAGCTTAAATTTCGACCTTTACGTGTTTAGCAACTAGTAGTGAAATGTCATAGCAAATCTTTCTGTAGTACATACTGACTGAATATTCCCCTGTTTTTGGTGTAATTTGTATACCTTTTTAAGAAAAGGGCAAAAATGACCCACATGTGGGGGTTGAACAGGGTTAAAAATTTTCACAAAAATATTCCCCGCACTATCCTACATAAGTTTGCTGAACACATGATACACCTCAGATGTAAGGATCATATAGTTAATTTCATCGATTTAACACAAGAATGCGATATTTTTGCTTTTTTCATGTACAGTGGAATAAAAAAACTTCAAAAATCGATGAAAAAAAAATGTGACATGCTGGAGAAAAACCAGGAGCCATGGGTATTTTTTTTTTTTAACGTCTGCTTTAAGAATTTTTTGGATTTTCATCGATTTAACACAAGAATGCGATATTTTTGCTTTTTTCATGTACAGTGGAATAAAAAACTTCAAAAATCGATGAAAAAAAAATGTGACATGCTGGAGAAAAACCAGGAGCCATGGGTATTTTTTTTTTAACGTCTGCTTTAAGAATTTTTTGGATTTTCTCATGTGTTTTACAAAAAGTTCGAAACTGTCGAACAGTGTTATAGGTAGAAAAAATATGCTGAAGCAATTTTTTAGTATAGATGCATAAATATAAAAAGGCGTAAAAAACAAATATGATCCACTCGACATTTCGGCTTCTAAAGACTGACCTGCACAATGTACAGTGTACATTTCATGAGCAATTACTTATTTGGTGTAACCCTTTTCGTAGGTAGCGTAATACATTTTAGCGAATTGGGTTTAACCATTTACGCGCATTTTAACTTTGTCGAAATTTTTCCAACAAATTTTCTACCTATAATCACTCGCATTTACCAAAAATGCAGTTTGAAAAGTGTTGATACTGACGATCTTTTTACCCTTTTCATAATTTTTGTCAACATTCATATTTAAATTTGAAAAATAAAAAATCCTAAGCAACTGAATAAGTCACAAACAGTCGGCTGGGAATGATCATAAACTGCAACTGTTTTCGACTTAACCCTTAAAAGCCTGTTTTTTTTAATGAGCTGAAAAAAATGTAATATATTAAACTTGCGATTCTGGACAACTTTTGTTCTACGACTTTGAGCATAGTTGACATTTACCAGAATTAGGTAAAAAATATCTGGTTGGTTCCTAGCGGAACCACTAGGCATCCGGATATCAAAATTGAAAAATATGATTTTTGTAACAAAGAATTTTTCCAGAGAAATATTAAATAAAGCTGCATGAAAATGAAGAGAAATGAGCATAAATCTATCAGCAACCGCATTAAGTTTTGGTAAATCTTACTGATACAGCGTTTTCAGGCAAAAACACAAATTTGGCATGAAATCTTTGTGTGGAATAATTCGGATTGTTCCATCGCGGATTTCCTTCCTTGATATATTCTGATTAATATACAACGTTGTTTAGGCGAATTTGAATTCATACCAGTACAGTAATGTCATTTCAAAATCATCGCCAGGCCCTTGAGTGGAATCCACAAGGCAGTAGAGGACGTGGTAGACCCAAAACCAACTGGAAAAGGTCGTTGGAAAAGGAAATCCAAGAATCGGGAAAATCGTGGCAAGAGATCAAAGTCATCGCAAGGGATCGTGACAAATGGAGAGATTTCATATTGGCCCTATGCTCCTCCTAGGAGTTAAAGGAGAATACATACATACATAAATATATAAGATACAACATGTGTCTGTGTCTCCATAACACGAGAACCATTCGTCCGATTTGCATGATTTTTCCTCTCCTTTATAGCTATTTTGCATGGCAAGGTTTAAGGATACATTTTATTTCGAAATACTCTCGGCTTCATCCGGGTTCTTGGAAAATCCCATAATCCCATAACCCATTCGCATGATTTTTTGATTTTGAAGGCATGCTATCAGCTGAGATTCCAGGGCAAAGTCTAATTTGAAATACCCTTGGCATCGGCCGGAATATTAAAAACCTGGCACCGGGACGAATAACATCCGCTGGAAAAATGTCCAATACAACCCTATAAAAAAAGACCTTCTGAGACTGTATGACAGATATGGATGAGATTGAGTACGTACACTTTTAAAGGGTATCGGGAACGGGCGAACGAAGTCGCTCCCGGGCAACTAGTAATATATAAAAATTTTCCTTACATTTAATAAGCACCACAAGATGTATGAGTGATATTTGCTGTATAAATTTCGAACTCCGGGTGCCTGACGGTTCCGCAAGGAACCAACCATAAATGCGCAAAAATCCGCTAAAGTAAAATCCAAATTTGTTTTTCTAAAACTTACAATAGCTTCTAGACACCTTGGCGGTCAAGAAAATATTTTTTACATCTTTGATAATAGTGAATTTACCACAAAAATATTTATTTTAAAATATGGAATCTTACAGAAGTGTTTTTTCTTATGATTGAATATCTCTACTGAATATACAGCTGTCAAATGAAGTTGGTTTCAAGCGGCTATGAACGCAAACGGTGGCTCTTGGATCAACATGCATTTTTGAAGTTACAGCGGGAAATTTAAAAAAAATTTGTTTAATGAAGTTTTGATTTTAGTTGGTTGGTTCCTGGCGGAACCAGTGGGTTTTTAAGGGTTAATAAGTTGACGAGCTGCTGCTTCTCCGACTTAATAAGTTGACGATCTGCTGCTGCTTCGACTTGCAAATTTTTCAAAAGTTTCAGTCGCAGCAAAGCGACAACTCGTCGGCTGAGTATTATTTTGCCGTAAACGCCACTTTGTTGAAAAAGCAAAAGCACATAACTTGTGTAGAGACGAGCACAAGATATCTGCTTTTGCTTTTTCAGCGAAGTGGCGTTTACGGCAAAATAATACTTAGCCGACGAACTGCTGAAGTTGTTAAAAAATAAGTGCTTCGTATTTTGACAACTGCGGATTTTTGCGTGTGCTTTGACTTCGACTTTTTTAATTGTCGCAAGCAGAAGTTTAAGCAACAGTTTATTTTGAAATCATGCAAATAGCTGCTGCTTAAAATAGCAAAAACTTGCGACTTTTGCTACTTCGACTGAAGCAATTTAAACACTGGTTAAAACGACAATTTTAATGATGTTAATATAAACTGCGGAATTAATATAACCTTCCAGGAGAGGAATCTCTCCAGCCCATTGGCTTATTATCGCCCCCCCCACCACATATGGAGTGCTTTGTACACATTTGTACCGTACACCCCAAGTCGGAACTGATGAGATTTGTTTTGTTCTCATTAGTGAATATGACTTCACCCCAATCGTTATACACCCAATTATTTTTTTCTTTACACCAGTTTAAGATCGTAAGTATTTTATGTGTGAGAATCGGTATTTTGCAGGTCTGCGGGCAAAAAAGTTATTTTCTCTCAAGCGGCGCTGTACAGTTGAGGTGCTTATTCCGTATTTTGGTTATCATTTACCTCTGCAGCAATTTTGAGACCAGTTTCAAACCGATCGTGCAGGGCTATTTACTACGCCTATGTCGTCCCTCTCAGTTGTTTTTCTTGAACGACCACTTCCAGAAGTAATAAATCAATTCAATCATATCAATTTTTTGATTTTCGTTCAAACCCCTTTTTTTGAAATACTGTTGTTTTAACGCCAACTCATATGAAGTAAATGCATTATTTGACAACAAATTTTACTCATTAGCCATACTACCAATAACAATCATAACAAAGGAGGAGAACCAACTATTTTACCTAAAAATCCTTGTCGGCTTTTTTTGTCCGTAAGTGTATATAAAGTTAATACAATACAAAATTAAAAATAATTGTAACATTTTGCGAACCATTTATGCTAAACTAATTTGAGGTAGCTGAACACGAAAATTGCAATTATTCCTTGGAGTCGTTCCCGAGTTATTCGATAATTTCTATTTTCGAGGTTATAGCTTCATATACATCAATATATTTGAATGACGCCAAGCTTACGTATAAATTCATTCACTGTAACAAAACTTCAAGGCTAAAACCTCCAGGCTTTCCACTATAACGATTTTGAATTTTTCCATCTGTCAACATCACATTTGGATTCAGCAACCTCGATAACCCGCTAAATAGCATAATTTTCTATTTTTAAGCATTTGAAATTAGTTTTATTGAATTTATCGGATTTTGAGGGTTCACAGGAAATTAAAAAAGTTTTTCGGGAAACCGCAAAAAACTAAAATGGGGTTTTGTTCTAAATTCAATTACGAACAAAATGAGCCATGTCGGATCAAAATCGGTGCATGTTCAACAAAATTAGAAATGAATACCTGTTTTACCTAATTAGTCTTCACTATAAAGGATGCAGAAAATAGCGGTACTATCAAATCTGAAGGAATTTTTTGAATCGGTTTGGAGAATTTTTTTAAGCCCGTTGAAAAAATGTACTGAAAAAACCAGAAGCCGACTATCTTTAATTATTTGAATCTCGCTTAATATTACGGTTATTACGTAGTTTTACCAGAAAAGTTTTCCGGGATTTTTGGAAATGAGTTATTTTACAGATTTTGATGTGCTCTTTCCGCATGTGACGGCGGCTAAAATTAGTTTTTTGCAAATATCTTGCTTACGGTTACATTTAGAGAAAAATATTGTTCGATAATATTGTAGCTTATAAGGTATTTGATTTGTTTTCGTACGACTCATATTTTAGGAGGTGATTTTTAAAATTGCTATAACTCATGAACGGAGAGTCGTTTTTATAGGGAATTGAGTGTTCTGCATGCTATTTATCTTTTACACAGCTTAGTTTAGGAGGTATTTTTTGAAAATCCTAAAATTTTGAAAAAAAAAACAGTTTTTGCAGAATATCTCCGAAACGATGTGCCCTAGAAAAATTTGTTCATGCATTCTGTAGAACATGCAATTCCCTACGACTTACCGTTCATGAGATATCGCAATTTGAAAATTTGAAATTCGGGAAGAGCACATATAGAGCAAGATCCCAGGGCCGCCAGACGTTGCTTATTTTCAAACTAACAAAATGTGTCGGTCTGAGTAGTATTAGTATATACTTTGAAGGTATACATACCTGCTAGCTTGGGCCAATTTACAGGTACCAGGTGCTAAAGGTACACAAAGACATTGATTACTTTTCTTACAATCTAAGTGCTGATTTTTATGTAGGTATGTTTTACAGAATCTATATATAAATAGGCAAACGAAATCGATTCAGTCCCTGTTTCCATACCTAAATCTCAACCGATTTGCTTGATTTTTTTGTTGGAAAGGTTGTGAGCAGTGCATAGGACTATATTTTTTTTTAAAAGTGTGTGTCGACACCCCCATAAATAAAAAAAAACGCTCTCATGGCTAAACCACTGCATCGAATTTTATGAAATTCGTTATGGAGTTAAGGTTAGCACTAACGAACGATAAAGTAACCATTATGATTTTCAGTGGGCGGTGCCACGCTCCTAAATGGAAAAACGTTCTTACGGCTAAACCACTGCAAGATAGGGTTAGCAGTAAGGATTGATTTTTATGAATGTTGATATGGGGTTAAAATGAACAGGATGTTTTATCGACCAAGGAGGGGTACAAAATTTTTGCTTTACAGGCAAATGGTCGAATTTCGGCCACAAGGCGAACTCTAGTATCATTAAATCTGTGGCAGGAAGGAAAAACTGCTTAACTGCCATACCTAAATTGGAGCGTTAGGCGTTGCGTTATTTAACGTTACACAAAAGCGTCAAGCGCCATACCGAAATAAAGAGCGTTGCGTTAAAGTCATTTGTTTGTCAAAATCATATTGTTGTTTCTTTTTTAACTTTTCTGCAGCTAACTTCACTCCATAACGCTTTGTCAATATTGGAAATTCGAATAGCTGAGCGTTGAGCGTTGGCAATTTCGGTATGCGCCATACAAATTGTATGTACATGAGAAATTTTTGACAGTAAAATAACGCTAACGCTCCAATTTAGGTATGGCAGAAAGTCGATTTTTGATCAAAAAGCAAAGCAGTTCAATTTTTGTTTTATGTGTATAGAATTTATGCTGCTTTGCGTTTTTATCGAATATTGACTTAAGCAGCCAGACACTTTCCGTCGGCGGTATTTCCGCCAGACGCTTCAAAGTCCGCAAAAAAGTTTACTTATAGTCTAATTCAAGAAGGTTAGCGTTTTAAAATCACTGAGCACTACTTTTGCAATTGAACGTTCTCGCGTTAGTGCGAAAAAGACTTGCATTTTCGCAACTGCGCATCAGCGCATTAATACCCATATACCCGACAACTTTTTGTTAGTTTAAAAATAAGTACCGTCTTGCAGCCCTGGGATTTTGGACTAAGAACAAAAGAACAAAATTTTTTTCCAAGTTTATCCTTCAAATCTTCCCTTGATTAACGGCCCTCTAATTTTTGGGCTTTTGGGGTTAGGCCCGGGCCCGCATAAAACTCGATTTTAAGCTAAAGAGTAAAAGCCCGCGGGCCACGAAAAAAAAAACACGGCCCGTGCCCAGCTCTATTCGGAGATTGCTGCCTTTGTTTTGATTGGCAGTTTTCAACATTAGATATATATTGGATAGAGACGTATTTGGTATTGCAAATTTCACTGATCACAGAAAAGTAAACTTATTGCATTGAGCTGTTTTGTTGTAATTTCGTAAAAATTAGATTTACATTCATATATCGTACATATTTGGAACTGTGTGATAATGAGCTTAAGATTTATTTCGCTAAACCATCCGACGCCGGTACTCGCCATGATTCTTTTCTTTTGAAGATCAGGAAATTATGAATTCTCTTTGAAGAAACTAAAATACTTCAATATCAACATTTTTCACATTATTCCCTCATAAATTATTGTGGAAAAAACTCTCAATAAATAGAATAACCGTATTCACGATCATGTTGCATCGTAGCAAATGCAAATTATTTTAAATTACAAAAACAAATTCTATTGAATTTTCAAAAGCAAGATTCTTGTAAGCAATACCAAATTTGCAACTCAAAAACCTATTGCACGATTGATTTTCAATAGTCTATTGTGACTGATTTTATTTTTTTTCATTTGTGATTGGCACAATTCCTTAATGACTTTTATGTTTTTCACAACCGTTTTTGTCACAAATTGAAATTAAAATGTAGACAAATACAATTAAATTTCAATTATTTCGTTTTGGTTTAATTAACAAAGATTTCTACGTAATGTTTGCATTAAGCACATTGAATGTAATTAATGAAATTGTGATTTTTTTTCTAAATAACGCACAACTTTTCAGTAAAATTTCTTTTAAATCAAAATAAGATATCAAATAAATTTTAAATTCAAAAAATATTTGACAGCAAAACAAAAAACAGCTGTTCTGAAACGTTTGCAATACCAATTTACAACAGTGTGTGCTCACAGTTATTTACTCTTGCAAATTTGCATTTGCTACGATGCAACAAGATCGTGAATACGGCTAATAACATTTTCCCTTTTTTCAAGTTCGTGATGCCTACTTTTTACGCAAAAATATTTTTAAAATTTTCGAAGTTCGCTTAGAACAAGAGAAAAGTGAAAAGGGAGAAATTTCCCAAAATTTTTTTATTCAGAATATGAGAAAAGGGGAAAGAGAAAAAACTCCTAAGAAATTTTTGTTTAGAATTGGGCTGATAATATTTATTCAAATTATTCATCATTCGTAAAGAAACGTGAAGAAATACGTAAGCTGCTATATATATTTCTGGCCTAGGCTACACTAAGAGTTGCTAGGTGCAATCTGACATTTCCATTGGAATGTTTGACATTTTTTAGCATAAACGTACTCAGAACATTTTGACGTACGACCATCATTTGTGTTGTTTACAGTGACTTAAAAAAATCAATTTGGCAAAAAAAATGGAATTAACTCGTGAACATTTTCGTGCGATCATTTTTCACAACTTTCGACGTGGATTATCACGACAAGAGTGCATCGATGAACTTAAATCTTTGTATGGCAATGAAGCACCATCCTATAGCACTGTGAAAAACTGGTTTAATGAATTCAATCGTGGCCGACGCTCGCTCAAAGACGAATTCCGTGAAGGTCGTCCAAAAACGGCCGTTGTGCCAGAGAACGTAAACTGATAATGCAAAATCGTCATGTGACATACCGTGCGATAGAAGCATCCTTGGGCATTTCTTCCACCAGCATACATTCGATATTGCATGAACACCTGGCCGTAAAAAAGATTTGTTCTCGTTGGATCCCGCACAATTTGACAATCGCTCAAAAAAAGGCTCGTGTCGATTGGTGCAAAGAAATGTTGAAAAAATACGATCGCGGTGCTTCAAAAGACGTTTATAAGATTGTCACAGGTGACAAATCATGGATCTATGCGTATGAGCCCGAAACAAAACAGCAATCGACCGTGTGGGTCTTCGAAGACGAGCCAAATCCAACGAAAAATGTTCGTGGAAGAAGCACTTCGAAGAAAATGGTTGCCTGTTTCTTCGGCAAAACTGGTCATGTGGCGACTGTTCCGCTTGAGCAACGTAGAACGGTCAATACTGAGTGGTACACCACAATTTGTTTGGCTGAAGTCTTGGGAGAAATTCCAAAAACGAACAAGAGAAGACGAATCATTGTTCACCATGACAATGCGAGCTCTCACACATCGGCTCAAACCAGCGCCTTTTTGACCGGCTAAAAAATCGAATTGATGGGTCATCCGCCGTACAGCCCTGACTTGGCACCCAATGACTTCTTTATATTCCCGCACATCAAGAAAAAAATGCGTGGTCAACGATTTTCATCGCCAGAAGATGCTGTTGAAGCGTTCAAAAACCATGTTTTGGAGGTGTCTGAATCGGAGTGGAAAAAGTGCTTCGACAATTGGATTGAGCGCATGTAAAAGAGTATAAATCATGCTGGAGAATACTTTGAAAAAACAATAAAACCATTTTTGATGACAAGTATTCGCATTTTCATTATTAGGCCAGAAATATATATAGCAACCCACGTAATTAAAACTTTTTCAAAAAAATCTATTGTGGACTTTCAAAAAAATAGCAACAGATCTCATGGTTCATCGTCACACTGTTTCAAAAGCCATTAAACAGTATAAAGAAGACTTAAACATTGTACGAAAACCTAGATCAGGAAGAAAAAGATCCAACAAATATTGGTAAGGCAAAATATGTCGAACAACTCTTTCGAAGAGCTTCTGTCAGAAAAGCAACTCGTGTAGTTAAATGCTCCGATTCTTCTGTGTTCAGAACAGACACTAATTGTTTTCCTGAAAAATGTTTGGTGTTTTCAGCAACCTGTTTTGTGTTCTTCATATGCCTTTTTTTCAGAGCCCAATATCTTTCGATGGGTCTGAGGACCAGGCAGTTCGGACCTCAGTCAACAGTCAAATTTCTCGTTAAAGTATTTTGGCTCGCTTTTTTGCCTCAACGTTCTTTTTGGAATTTCTGTCCGGAACTTTCTGAATTTTAAATGACTTAAGCCCTCCCTCCTTTTTAACTTTTCTGACAAAGGTCTCAGAACATTGGACTTTCTCAGCTACTTTTCTTTTCGATATATTGAAATTTTTCTTAAGAAGAGCTATCACCTTCTTGGCAGCATTAGGATTATCAAAACCTTTCTTTTTTCCACTTCCTTGCTTTCTACTAACGGCCAGACATTCCTTATAGGTTTTAATAACACGCGAAACGGTATTCCGCGAAATCTTAGCTTTTCTAGCAATTGCTTTGAAAGTCCAATTTGGATTTTCGTTAAATATTTTACAAATTTTTTCACGCACTTCTATTTCGCAGCTCTTGTGAAGCCATAAATTACCGAATGAGTAAAAACAGTAGCATGAAGATTTGTACATATTTACCAAACGCAACTAGATTAAATTTTTTTTTGAATTTGAACAATTAACAAGTAATAATGTGCGCACTAGTTTTATCGTGCGCAAACCTCAATCTTTCTGTTGCAATTGGACCTTTATCGGTTTGCCGAGTAAATTTATATGCTCCAGTTACTCCTTGGATTTTCATTTCACTATGGATTTCTTCTTCTGTTATATGCATTAGATATGGTGCATAAATGACATCTTTAACGATATTTAGAGACTCGTTAAATTTAACCGAAATGGGGCAGAGGTTCGATAAGTTAATGCATTTGATGAAACGTTCTGCAACTCGAACATTATTTGCTAATAGTAGAATACTTCCATCACGCATTTGAGAAATTGACTGATACTCCGTTGAAACTGCGTCCAAGGTTTTTCAAAAATTTCATAACATCAAATCACATGAAATTTTGACATAAAAAAAAAATTATAATATAAATTATAACATAAATATTGCTCGTCGAGTCTAGGTGTAAATGGAAATAAATCAAAAAATTAACTGGAAAATAACGCCAGAATTTTGGTAATTATGCCATAAGAAAAAAGGCCTTACATATTCCCAAAAATTAATGCCAGGAAATTTCTGGTTTTATTTCCAAAAGATTTTCTTTCGTTTTTTCCTTTTTTAAAAATTTTGAAAACAAAGCCATAATTTTAGGAAAACGCCAGAAGTTTTTCGCTTTATTTGCAAAATAAAATGGAAATAACGCCAGAATTTTGTATGAGATTTTTGGTTTTTTTCAAAAAAATTTTATGACGCTATTTCCGAGAGCCTATTGTATTTATCCCTTTTTTCCTATTTCGAATTGTTCTTGAAACTTTACATACAGCCACGTTTTGAAATCCGATTTTCTTCGGAATCGAATAAAAGTTCATTTAGGTTTTCCTTAAAACATGTGAAAGCCTCGTTAACTCGTGAAACTGTCGAAGTTCGTATTGATTTTGAAAACGTAACGAGGTTATCGAGGCCTTTACGCTTTTTAACCCTTTCATGACCGAATTAATTTGGGGTGACTTAAAATTTTTTTGAGGCTATACAGTTGCAAAAATAGACCTAAAGAACAAATAGTATTAATTTCAAGGTCCTGCATATCCTTGTTTGTTCTCTGGAGGATGTTACCTATAAGCAACATTGGGCATTGCTGGTAAACTTTGTAAAATAAAATTAATGAACAATGCAGTTTTTATACCCTACACCCAGGGTATATTCACTTTGTCCTTCCGTTTGTAACGTAGAGACGGAGGCGTGGCAGGTATAGAAAAGTATACATATTCTTGATCAGCGTCACCTCCTGAGTCGATATAGCCATGTCCGTCTGTCTGGCTGGCTGGCTGGGTGGCTGGCTGGCTGGCTGGGTGGCTGGCTGTGTGTTGAAATACACTTTTTGGGAAAACTGAGCAAGATAATTCAATGAAATTTGGTACACTGCCTCCGTCGTCAAAGTTAGCTCGGGGGATTGAAAATGAGCAAAATCGGTCAACGGACACGCCTACCGCCCATACAAAAATTATATTCAAAATGCAATTTTAGGAGTATTTTTCACGACAATGCAACCACAATACATATAAGTACTACGAATTGTAAGCGCAAGCTCTGATAAAAAACTGAGCGAATTCGGACAAGAGGGTGTGGCACCTCCCATATAAGCAAAAGCTTCAAAACGCTATACTGAAAGCGTTTTTTGAGATATTCGAACCAACTTTGACTCAGACACTAAAAATTATAAATTAAAGCTCTCAGCAAAAATTGATTGAAATCGTACAAGGGGGCGTGGCACCTCCCATATTAGCAAAAGTTTCAAAATGATATACTGAAAAAGTTTTTTGAGATAATCCAACTAAATTTCACTCTGACACTAAAAACTATAAATGCAAGCTCTGAACAAAAACTGGGTGTACTCGCACAAGAGGGCGTGGCACCTCCCATATAAGCAAAAGCTTCAAAACGCTTTACTGAAAGCGTTTTTTGAGATATTCGAACCAAATTTGATTCAGACACTAAAAATTATAAATGAAAGCTCTCAGCAAAAATTGGGTGAAATCAGACAAGTGGGCGTGGCACCTCCCATATAAGCAAAAGATTCAAAATGCTATACTGAAAGAGTTTTTTGAGATAATCCAACAAAATTTCACTCTGACTCTAAAAACTATAAATGCAAGCTCTGAACAAAAACTGGGTGTACTCGGACAAGAGGGAGTGGCACCTCCCATATAAGCAAAATTTTCAAAATACTGCAGTGTAGGGTATTTATTTTTTGGCCAGGCCAAAATTAACACCCTTACTAGTTTTATATTGAATTTAAATAGAAATTTTTTTACAATTTGGCATCCATTTTCTCCAATATATAGTGTCTGAAGTCTCAATAGGTTTTCGGGTCCATAGTGTAAAATTATAATAGAAGTTTGGAGGGGTTTTTTGCTGGTGCAAGTGACAAATTTGCTCTCTTGTGTGTAGGTGCTGTTCTATTTGCAGTGTTGCAGTAGTTCATCAGCTATGCATATCTAACTGAAATTTCCTATTTTATCATATTTTATATCTCTGTGGTAGAATAGCTTTTTACTTCTGCCTCTTTTATGCACCACCCCACACTCTGAATTACACCTAAAAGAGATCCGAAGACCTAACAGCGAAATTTACAGCACTTGAGTGGCATCCACAAGGCAGCTTAGAAAGGTAAATCAAAAGTCACCTGGAAAAAGTCTTTGGAGTTGGAACACAAACGGAAGTGTCTTGGAAAGAGATAAAAGTCATTGCATATTGGCCTTATACTCAAGTATAAGTTAGAGATAAAATACATACAATACATTTATGCACAAAGATACTTTGCGCAGATATCATTTCTTGGAACGATGGTTAATCGCGTATAGTTCCAGCAACATATCGGAAAGATCAACACCTTCCATGTGCTCATTGAAGCTATCAATAGCTGGACGAGGATTACTCAAAAGCTTTATAGTGTGATCCTCATCCTTTTAAGCTACATAACTCCTTTTCTTGACCTAGAAAATAGTTTCCTAGACGATTATTACGAGTTGTTCCTACTCTTAAGCAGGCCTGTGCACACAGAGGTTTCGGAGGTTCAACCCCCAGGAAGAATTTTTACCCATATATAACGGCACAAATTTAGTGTTAAGTATAGTTCTCCTTCGTTTTTTTATGTAAAAACCCATCCCCCCCAAGATCAAATTCTAGAGTATTGCTGTCTCCTCAGAAACGTTTATATTATAATTTGATCATTAGAAGTAAAACCATTATCGAAAAACACTTTAAAATTTTAATTTTGGAAATGTTGGAGGCCGAATGTAGGGCAATGTCTGAATATATTCCTAATCAAAATGATTCATATGGTTCCTCTCTAACTTACAGACAGATGTCATATAAAATTCCTGAAACACCAACTCGTTTTAAAATTTGCAAAGTTGATTTTATAAAAAATCTCGTTTTCTATTTTTGTTCAATGTTATTTTCCATGTCTTCGTGAATATCCTCTCCAGAAAATTTACTTCAATATTTTCACCTCTGTCAATGGGTTGTTGTGTGGTTTTTCAATATTATTCTGAAAATTTACTATATTTTGCTTTTTTTCTGGTCCATTCTCCATCAGAGGAGTTTTCCCAATCAAACTCGCATATTTTTATGATTTCTAGCCATGGTAAGCTTCCCTAATGCAAAATATAAAATTATTTGAAATATATCCATAAGTGCCCAATGTTGCCTATAGGCAACATTGACTTTAGAAAATTACTGAGGAACAACTAAGACCTTTTTTGTGCAATTATTTTATTTTTCTGATTCTCATACATGTTTTTAGTTATTTTATGTCCTTTTTGATCCAAATTTATTTATATATTGAATTTAAATTATATAAAATATACATCCACTTTTTGCATATTTTTTTTCGCACATATGGACATAGCAAAGATCATTATTCAAATGATAACTATTAATGCTTATGAATGCAAATCTATTACAAAGCAAGCAACATATATCAAACTATTGAACAAAATTCGTAATTGGCGAAAAATTAGAAAATAACTGAGTTTTTAGCGCAAATATACAATGTTGCTTATGGGCAACAGTGGGCATGAAAGGGTTAAGGCATACCCTTACTCAATGTGTTCGCAACTAAGATGGAATCGGAATTTTTTTCCAATAAATCAAATTGTCCATCGGTTTCAATCCGTTTTAGTATAAAGTGATTTCTATTTGATATTAGTTACACCGGGAGCGACTGCGTTCGCCCTTTCTCGATATCTTTTTAATATTTATGTACCTTATCTCATTCATCCTTGTGAAATAGTTTAGTGCCCATTTTTCCAGCGGATATTATTTTTCCCAGTGCCGTAATGTTTTAATATCCCGGAAGAATTTTAAATTAGAGTTTATCGGATAACATGTCTTTGATAGAAAGAAATCATGCTAATCGGATATCTGTCTTTCCAGCGGATGTTATTTGTCCTTGTGCCAGAATTTTTTTAATATTCCAAGCGAAGTCGAGGGTATTTCAAATAATAAGAGTTTGTCCCGGAATCTCACCAGATAGCATGTTTTCGAAAGCAAAAAATCATGCAAATCGGATAAAGGATTTTTGATTGATGGGATTTTCCAAGAACCCGGATCAAGCCGAGTGTATTTCGAAATAAAGCGTATCCTAAAACCTTGCCACGCAAAATATCTATAAAGGAAAGAAAAAATCATCCAAATTGGAGAAATGGTTCTCAAGTTATGAAGACACAGACAGTATTTCAGAACACCTAAAATTGGATTAAATTATAAAACATAGTTTATACCAATTCTTAATCTTTTAATAAGAAATAATTTTTATTTTTTTTTTTGTTTCCCATCAGTTCTCATGTAGATAATTGGTCCAATATCACTAGCGAAGTAGCTAGCGATATACGCACTACTTCCTTTTTTGACCCAGGGTAATGCAAGTAGTCAGTCCAAAAACAAAATATAAAACGTAAGCGATATAGTAGGAGGTACGAATAAGGAGAGATTTTCACTCATCTGTTTAATGGATGAAACCTATTTTTTATGAAAGTAAATACGTTTAGAAACATATTGTGAGTGGGTTGCCTAAAAAAATCCTGGCAAGGCTATGGTTCATTCCATATTGAAAAGTGTATTTTTTTCAAAAAATCCACTCATCTGTTTAATGAAAAAATCATATACCATTCGAAAGTTTAGAGCCTCTACAATATGTAAAAGTAGGGTTGCCTATTTTTTTCCTGGCAAGGCATAGGGTTGCCAGGCTTTAAAAGGTCGGCCAAAACCAAAAATTTGCACTCATCTGTTTAATGAAAAAATTATAGACCATTCGAAAGCTTAGAGCCTCTACAATATGTTAAAGTAGGGTTGCCTATTTCTTTCCTGGCAAGGCATAGGGTTGCCAGGCTTTAAAAGGTCAGTCAATACCACAAATTTGCACTATGCGTTTAAAAAAAAATGTGTTTAATGGAAAAATTATATACAAATCGAAAGTTTAAAGCCTCTACAATATGTTAACGTAGAGTTTCCTATTTTTTCTGGCATGGCATAGGGCTGCCAGGCTTTAAAAGGTCAGTCAATACCACAAATTTGCACTTATCTGTTTAATAAACAAATTTTGTGCTAAAATAAAGATAATTTCATTGCGAACACGGTGATACAGGGTTGCTTGTGAAAAACCTGTTTTAAGCCAGGGTTGCCGAGCTTTAAGAAATGAAATATTGGTACAAATGAAAATGTGCGACAGAGAGATCCGAGCGAACTATTTGGTTAGGATGTATACTAGAGCGCCCACAAGATATATGAAATGTGCAAAGTTGAGAATTTGTTTGCTCCCCGTCCATTTCCTGAAATAAGAGATCAAAAAAATAAGGTCTCACAAAAAAATTTGGAATCGGTAGTGGAAAAAACCCAGCCGGTTTTCGATCAAAGGTCGAAAAATTGACTAAAAAAAGGCAAGTCGCTTTGACTGCCCGTTACTTCAAAACTATTCATTTTTTCATAATATGTTCAGGACAACTTTTGTAGAGCATGACTAGGTCAACATAATCTTCTTAAAAAGTTTTGGTCCAAAAATTAAATTTGTTGCTGTTTCAGTACAAAAATTTAAATTTTTTAAGAAAATTTTCATGACTTTTTTTCTATAAATTGTTTTTTTGTAATTTTCGAAGGGCGGAATATTTGTTCTGGAATTCTTATATTGCATGGGATTAAATGTTGATTAATTCAACAAAAAAAAAATTATTTAAAAATATTAAGTTTTAAGGTATGGAGCCGGTCTCAATGTTGGAAAAAAATTAGTATTCTTATCTTTTTTCTTTTAATCGCTACTTTTTTGGATGCAACAAAATGCATTTTTAGTTGGTATTAAATGCATCATTTAGAACTGCCTTCAAAATGAGCTATGAAATGGGTTTGTTTCAAAAAGTTATGATCATTTTAAAATGACATCATGAAAGTAAAAATCATGTATGGATTTTCTATAGCAATTGTAATATTACTATATCTATTATAATGTTATTTTAAAATGGTCATAACTTTTTAAAGAAAAATTATACAAGACCATTCTGTAACTCATTTTGAAGAAAAAAAACAGTACTAAGTGACGCATTTAATAAAACAGACCAAAACGATTTTGTGCGTGTTCTACACAACCTCAAAAATCGTGTTTTTTGAACATTAGGGGTGAGATATCTCACAAACCATAAGTGATACAGCAATTTCGCGTCCAATTTCGAATTCAGCATTAATAACTACATCTAAAATGACTATTTTGGTTTTGGTTTGTATTCGTTTTTTTTTTTAAATACCGATTTTCGACCTCATTTTAAAAACCATGCCATGAACCGATTTTGAAAACTTTTTTTTCTTATTCAGTAAATACTCAGGTGATATTTCACATCTTTGTGCAGTTTTTGACAACTTTATTGAAATTTTTTCCTGAGCTGCGTGCACGAAAATCGAAATTTTCGATTATCTCTGCTGGAACAGCCCAAAAACGCACTAAAACGAAAATAAATGCTATTTTCGTGTTCAGCAATCCCAAATTAGTTTAGGAAATATGACTACTAAAATGGTTTCTTATCAAATTAAAAACTAAGAAGAAAAAGATAAAAAAATACATTTTTTCTTAACTTTGAAACGTGTTCTATTTCTTAAAAACTAATATTTTTTAGTAATTTTTCTTTTACATTGATCAATATTTAATTCCCTATAATATAAGAGTTCCAGAACAAATATTCCACCCTTTGAAAATTACAAAAAACCAATTTATAGAAAAAAAGTCATGAAAATTTTCTTAAAAAATTGAAGTTTTTGTACCGAAACAACAACAAATTTAATTTTTGGACCAAAAGAAGATAATGTCATGCTCTACAAAAATTGTCTTCAAAATATTATGAAAAAATTAACAGTTTTGAAGTAACGGGCAGTCAAAGCGACTTGCCTTTTTTTAGTCAATTTTTCGACCTTTGATCGAAAACCGGCTGTGTTTTTTCCAAATTTTTTTTTGAGATCTTATTTTTTTGACCTCTAATTTCAGGAAATGGACGGGTAGCCAGCAATATCAGAATTTTGCACATATGGGCGCCCTAATGTATACTTATCTTGAAAATTTTATTTGTTATATCATCCCGGCCTCAGACAAAAAGTTAAATTTTTCAATTGTTATTTCATTTAATTTAAAATATATTAAATAAAAACATAAATTGATCTGATGATGGTCACGTGGCGGTAACCGAAACATATGTCACCATAGCCATGTTTAGTAGTTTTTTTCTCTTATCCTAATTGTCATGATTTTCTAAGTTGAAAAATGCATAGAATTTAAGATTCTTGCAAATTATGACTAAAAGTTCTTAAAATTAGTATAATTTTTATATAGTCAACATAAACCACTTTATTTTTTTTTTTATTATTAAATTTAATGGCGGAGACTTAGTCCCACAACTTGCCAGGGTCTTCCACAATTAAAATTAGCTCTATATTGTTATTGTTGTTAAAGTAGCGAGAATGTTCTATGTATGTCCAGCCTCAATTTATATTTAAGTGTGATATTATTTTGCGATCTACAGAATAAAATGTTATATAATTGAAAATTTTTTAAATTTTTAGAAATGTTAAAAGATATAATAGCCCAGGAAAATAAGACGAAAAAAGAGCTTCTGTGCGAAAAAATTCCCAGTGGAAATTTTTCACCGGAATTGTCTTTATTTATGGATGATACACAAACTGTGAAAAGTCGATTGCAAAGTCGTGTGCGCATAAAAAGTTATGAAGGCTCGAAGGTCGCTAAAATCAGCTTTTTGCATATATCTCGCTAATGCTAACTTTTACAGAAAAATGTTGGTCTCCAATTTTGTAGCACAGGAAATTTCCTACAAAAATACGTTAAAAGTATTTGCGTACGACTTCTAGTTTAGAAGATCACCCAATTTAAAAAGTTGTTAACAGTTATGATATGAAATACTACCTATGAGTTCATATTAAAATATCTTACTTTTTAAATTGCAATAACTCTTCAATGAGAAGTTGTACAAACAAAATTAAAATGCCGTTTGAAAGATAATTTAATTTTCTATATAACATGTAAAAGTTTTTTTTCGAACGGCTCATGACCTTAAAAATATTCTTGAATAACCGTTAAGGCTTCGAAATTACTGGTTTTTTAAGGATATCTGCGAATTGGTAAGTACTACGATAAAAAGTAATGGGACCAAATTTGTAGAGAATTACAAGATCTACAAAAAATAAGCGATATGTGTACACATAGAAGTAACCGTATAGAAGATATTCAATAAAAACCGGTTTTTTGGCATTTTAAGGGTTTTTTTTGAATATCTTCTAAACGGTTACTTCTATGTGTACAAATATCGCTTACTTTTTGTAGATCTTGTAATTTTCTACAAAATTGGTCGCCTTACTTTTTATCGTAGTACTTACCAATTCGCAGATATCCTTAAAAAACCAGTAATTTCGAAGCCTTAACGGTTATTCAAGAATATTTTTAAGGTCATGAACCGTTCGAAAAAAAAAATTTTACACGGTATATTGAACATTAAATTATCTTTCAAACGGCATTTTAATTTTGTTTGTGCAACTTCTCATTGAAGAGTTATTGCAATTTAAAAAGTAAGATATTTTAATATGAACTCATAGGTAGTATTTCATATAATAGGTGCGTTTTTTTCGGCATTCTATCTGGACTTTCTTTAGCACTTTACGATAAATGTATGGGAAAGCAACAACAAATAGCGCTAAGCTAATGCACGTTAAATTAAAGTGGTAAGCTCCGCGGCTAAATATTGTTGCCGTTTGACACCGTTTTTTATTGATTATTAATCGGGTTTTTTTAATAGGTAATTGTGACTTCGCACTTGTTATCGATTGTAAGTTGACATTTGTGTATTGTTGACATTTGTATTGTTTTTTTTTATTAAAAAATATTAAGAAGTGTAATTGAAAATGGCTAAAATTCGTTCAAAACTTAAGCGTCATACCAAAGGTAAAAGCTGGGGACGAGGCCTTTCGTCAACTTCAAATCCAGAGCAGATGAAACATCGGATGAAGGCAAAGTCGCGTTTCTTTCAACCAAATTTGTATATGGGTAAGAAAATTGCTTTATTCAGTAAAAAAAATGCATTAATTTATAAATTATAGTGGCAGGAGATGCAGATGCAACTGGCCTAACATTGGAAGCGGTGCAAAAACTTGAACAGCGTCAAATGTACAACGCCGAAGCCACAGTAAATGACATCGCAGGAAGCTTGAAATCTTTCAATATGGATGATGATGCTGATGAGGATATGTCCGAAACACAACACGGCACATTTAAGACTTTCAAAACATTTGCATCCAACTACAGCACTTGTACCAACATGAGCTTTAAAAAATTGCCCGTCGGCTTTAGAGGTTCTTCAGATTTGCATAAGGAAATATTGGCCATATTAACAGCGCTGACGGAAATAATAAAAGAACGTGGCGGTACAGAATCATCTACAGAATATTTTATTTTATTAATGCAACGAATAGAGGCAAGCACTGAGGAGCAGGATATTATTGCTGGTGTGTCTTTATTGGGTATGGGTATAAAATCAGTGCCAGCACCAGTACTTCGTAAAAGTTTCGGAGAGACTGCACAAACGCTGTTGTCGTTGTTGCAGCGTTTTATGGAGACAACAAATCAATCGGTCATTAAATACATCATTGGCTGCCTGTCAGTGTTGTTGCGTGCACAAGACTATGCGACCTGGAGTTATAGCTCAACTTGGCAGTATATTGATGCGGTACTCTCATTTACGACGCATTTAAAACCAAAAGTAGGTAGTTTTTGATTAATTTTTTAATTATGTACTTACTAAATTCTTTTAATATACATAGATACGCAAAGCAGCACAACATGCAATTGTGTCCATAGTACATGGCAGTTCATTTATGACAACTTCCAACTCTAATGATGAACATGGTGATGACAATGAGGCATCTGCAGCAACCAGTACTAATGGAAATTAAATAAAAATAAAATCTCATCCTGCTAGCTAATGATGCTGCTAGCATGCACTCTGGTAAATCTTCTACCTCGCGTTATAGTGCTGGTGGCAAGGGTATACATCGACCTGTTGGGGCCAGTAATGCAGTTTCGATGAAATCGGATTATACAGCTAAATCGGGCAAATCAGCATATTCAGGTTCACTACTACTACTCATCGAAAAAGGCAAAAGGTGATACGAAAAAAAAAGGCAAAGTAGATCCATACACTAACATACCATTGAGTAGAAATTCCTTAAATAAACGGTAAAATGAGTTGAGACTATTCAAAATCATAATCTTAATAATGAATTCTTTTTTAATTTGATATATAGTTCACGTGCCCAAAATTCACGTGCGATTAAAAACGCTGTTAAAAATTCACGCAAAGGAGCATTCAAAGGTGTGAAAAACAAGATACAAAAATCTTATAAAAAAGAAATGATTGCGGGTTTCTTTTTGAAATCTAAAGTTGATATTTTATTGTAAAAATCTTGTAAAAGAAAAAACAGTTTGAAAGCAAGGCGTGTTAAATTAATTACTGTATAAAATAAAGTTCATTATTACTATGTAAACTAAATAATTCATATTTTTTAAAAGTTTATAGTTATTTGGAACGTTAAACACATTAAAAGTATTAAAATAACTTCTGGCTGTAAATGACCTGAGAAAATTGCTGAATACATTTATTTTTGCATACAAAAGTTGAACTCGTCTGAATGAATAACACATACAGTTTATTTAAATCGTCAAAGTATTGCTTCTCAATCAGGCCTGTTCTGTAATCCTCGTGGTTTCAATTACTTTTCACTTAGGAGGTTTTTTTGATGAAAATGGTGAGTCACACGATAAAAAGTATTAAAATCTTTTTTGAGGAAAATTACAGATTCTACAAATAACATTAGAGTTATTCACGATCTAGAGTAACGAGCTGAGTAACAGGGTATAAGTGCACTCAGTTACTCTGAATAGTGAGCATACTCAATACTTTACACGTATATTTGCTTTTTGTTTCTCAAAATAATTTTAGCTGACAACAAAAAAAAAAAAAAAAATTTTTAATTGAATATTTTGCTCTCATTCAAATTTTTATTTTTGATGAACGAAAATTGCTTCTCAATCATAAACAACTTCAAACGTTTCTATAGAAATAGAAATAGTAAAAAAAGGCAAAAGTGTAAGATTATTTTACACTAGAAAATAGCTTGACTAAAAGGGTAAAAGAGTAACAGAGTAACTTACGTATATTTTGTTGTTGTGGTTGTGCACTGTTACCCTGTTACTCTGTTACTCAGGACGTTACTCTAGATCGTGAATACCTCTATTGACTTGCATCAACAAAAAAGTAACCGTTTAGGAAACATTCTTAAAAAACTGCAAAAAGTCGAAAAATTCGACTTTACCGAATATTTACTTTTTAATAAATACTAATGAATATTATTTGTAGAACCTGTAATTCTCCACAAAAAAAGATTCTTATACTTTTTATAGTGTGACTCACCATTTTCATCCAAAAAACCTCCTAAGTGAAAAGTAATTGAAACCACGAGGATTACAGAACAGGCCTGAATATTAGTCGTTGTCCACTTATCATCTGGATTGACTCCAGCCATTGCCTCCTCACGAAGATACAATTTATTCTTGTCATCTAATAAAATTATCGTATGCGTACGACTGCCATAACTGGCTTCTGGTATATGCACCAGAAGGTTCTCCACAATTTGGTGCTCGTCGTTGATGATAAACTATTACCAAAACCAAAGTAGCGACCTTCCTCATATTGATCAAGACCCAGTGGTACATTGCTGCAAAGTGGTCAGACAATTTTTCAACAAATTCATTGCTGATACCCTTCTCTTCAAGTAAATTCATAAGTAAATCATATAGACAACCATCGAGCACATCTCCGGCAACAGCAACAGCGTATACTTTATCATTTCACTCGCTTTCAAAAATGCACCTTTCAACAATTTTTTGGCCATTATATTCGCCTTCCTGTGGTGTTCCTTGTAGGAAATTGTGGCTTGCTACGCATTTCACCCATTCGGGTTTATCAGCATTTGGATCAATTTCGGGTTCTTCCTCAGTGTCAACTGTATGATTTACGTTGAAACTGACGACAACAACGGCTCTACATCAGCGCCTTGCAATTTAACAGTGAATCCATCCAAAGCAGTTGGCACAGCTTTGGCTTTTCTGCCTTACGCTCTGTGACAATTTCTTCAGTTAAAAACTCAACCAATTCGCGTTCACCCTTGGTGTGAATGTGATGTTTAATACCACAACCGCAGCTGCACCCTAAGCTTGGCTTTTCAACATTTAAATCCTAATATTGTTGGATTTTTCGACATGTGCCAAATGCTGTAAGGTTGCACTTACCGAATACATTTTTCAGCGAATTTGCCTTGGCACTGGCGGCGATATTGAAAAAACGTAATGAGGCTTTGTTCAAATTATTCATTTTTCTGTATTTTTAGAAAACTATTTAATTTCTTTCAAAGTTAACCAAAAAACAAAAAACCAAAACATAAACAAATGTCAGCTGTTAATAAAGAAGAACATAATTTTCGAAAGTGCTATTCACAATGCAGCGTTTTGTTCGACCACAGTTAGCACATTTAAGCCCACTTTAAGCCCACTTGCCACGAAAACGAACCTAATAACTGTTAACAACTTTTTAAATTGGGTGATCTCCTAAACTAGAAGTCGTACGCAAATACTTTTAACGTACTTTTGTAGGAAATTTCCTGTGCTACAAAATTGGAGACCAACATTTTTCTGTGAAAGTAAGCATTAGCGAGATATTTGCAAAAAACTGATTTTAGCGACCTTTGAGCCCGAATAACTTTTTATGCGCACACGACTTTGCAATGGACTTTTCACAGTATGTGTATCATGCATAAATAAAGACAATTCCGGTGAAAAATTTCCACTGGGAATTTTTTCGCAGAAAATGTCTTATTTTCCTGGGCTATAATAAAACATAATCTTGTTTGTTTTTAGTCTCCTGATGATATAACAAATAAAATTTTCAAGATAAGTATACATTAGGGGTGTCTTAGTGAACGAATTTTGGATTTTGATACTTGAAACCCATCAATTCTGTGAGGTTGGAAAAAAAAATTAGTTTGCAAAAAAATTTTGGGGGTGGGGTGAGGGTAAGGGTTGGCGCATCGAGGTCAAAGATGAGAGAAAAGGAGAAACAATTTATTTACAGCCCTACAAGAGGGGCCACTTCTAGAGGGTTCAAATGTATGACCGACCCACATTTTTTTTTCTCTCCCAACATTTTTACCAAACATACCTACCCCTTATCTCTAACCCCTAAGGGGGCTTCCATACAAAATTGAAATTTTTAGGAAATCGACCCCCACCACTCCCAGGGTGCCCCTAGAAGGGTCAAATGTATGACCGGCCCCTAATATTTTTTCTTCTGCAACATTTTTTCCCACCATGCATACCCTCTGTCTTTAGCTCCTTACATACAAAACTGACGTCATAGACATAAAAAATATGGAAAGGAAATCGTCAAATAGGCCCAGGAGTCTCCTAGAGGAGTCAAATATATGACCGACCCCCATTACCCCCCCTCCAAAGTTTCACAGCTTACCTACCCCCTATTTCCAATTCTTAAGGGGGCTCCCATACAAAGTTACGGTTTTTTTAAAAACTGCCCCCACTGCCCTAACTGGACCATGACTGAACCATGGGTACCCCTAGAAGGGTCAAACGTATGACTGACCCCCATTATTTCTAGGAAAATTTATAAAAAAACAAAAATTGTATGGCAGCCCCTTTCAGGGTGGAAAATAGGGGGTAAGTATGTGGCCAAAAAATATAGGTCGCAAAAAAATAATGGGGGTCGGTCATACATTTAACCCTTCTATGGGTACCCGTGGGCCAGTTAGGGCAGTTGGGGCATTTTATATTGTATAAAAACAGTAACTTTGTATGGAAGCCCCCTTAAGGATTAGAAATAGGGGGTAGGTATGCTGAGAAAAATCTTTGGAAGGGGGCTAATGGGGGTCGGTCTTATATTTGACTCCTCTAGGAGTGACTTCTGGGCAGTTATGGGCCTATTTGACGATTTCCTTTCCATATTTTTCATGTCCATGACATCTATTTCGTATGAGAGTCCTCTAAAGAGTAAGAGATAGAGGGTAAGTATGTTAGGAAAAAATTTTGGGGAGAAAAAAATATTAGGGACCAGTCATACATTAGACCCTTCTAGGGGCACCCAGGGGGTGGTGGGTGTCGATTTCCTAAAAATGTAAATTTTATATGGGAGCCCCCTTAGGAGTTAGAGATAGGGGGTAAGTATGTTTGGTAAAAATTTTGGTGGGGGAAAAATAATGTGGGTTAATCATACATTTGACCCCTTTAGAGGTGACCCGTGAGCATTTGTAGGGCTGTATGTAAATTTTTTCTCTTTTTCTCTCACCTTTGACCTCGATGCGCCAACCTTTACCCTCACCCCACCCCCAAAATTTATTTTGCAATCTCATTTTTTTTTCCAACCTCACAAAATTGAGGGGTGTCAAGTATCAAAATGTTGTTACTAAGGATCTCCATACATTCTTAAAACACCTCTAGTATACATCCTAACCAAATAGTTCGCTCGGATCTCTCTGTCGCACATTTTCATTTGTACCAATATTTCATTTCTTAAAGCTCGGCAACCCTGGCTTAAGACAGGTTGTTCACAGGCAACCCTGTATCACCGTGTTCGCAATGAAATTATCTTTATTTTAACACAAAATTTATTTATTAAACAGATGAGTGCAAATTTGTGGTATTGACTGACTTTTTAAAGCCTGGCAACCCTATGCCTTGCCAGGAAAAAAATAGGCAACCCTACTTTAACATACTGTAGAGGCTCTAAGCTTTCGAATGGTATATAATTTTTTCATTAAACAGATGAGTGCAAATTTTTGGTTTTGGCCGACCTTTTAAAGCCTGGCAACTCTATGCCTTGCCAGGAAAAAAATAGGCAACCCTACTTTTACATTTTGTAGAGACTCTAAACTTTCGAATGGTATATGATTTTTTCATTAAACAGATGAGTGGATTTTTTGAAAAAAATTCACTTTTCAATATGGAATGAACCATAGCCTTGCCAGGATTTTTTTAGGCAACCCACTCACAATATGTTTCTAAACGTATTTACTTTCATAAAAAATAGGTTTCATCCATTAAACAGATGAGTGAAAATCTCTCCTTATTCGTATCTTAGACTAATAAAAACGTTTGAGTTTCAAATTTAGATTGGAGAGAATTTTATTTATCAAAAAAGCAACAAAAAAAAAAAGAACGGGAACAAAATTTAAAAAAAAAAACAAAAATTTTTGTCAAAATTTAAACAATACAAATTTCACACAACAACGCCAATAAGCTTAATAGCCGAATGAGTTAAAGACTTCGTAATTTATCTACATAGGTATAAGACATTGTGCTCTTGGTTCGAATCTCAGTATGGATGGTTTTTTTTGCTTTTCACTAATAGAGCGCCCTTTTTCACTTGCGAAGTGGCCGGCGAAAGATAATGCATAGTTTCGCTGGTCGGTCCCTTTCAATGACATCGCTGTTTTAAATTCGCCCGTAAAATACATCGTCGGTAGATAAACTGGGGACTAGTACCAGCTACCGGTAGCTAGTGAAATCGCTAGTTCAGCATTAGTGGAGGGGGCCGACCAAACGAACAAAAACGGTTGGGATCCCTTGGTCTATAAAAGGTGGAGAAACTTTTGGGTTTGAACAATTTTTAGTTTGGAAAAAGCAATGATGGTGTGTAGAGCCGAAATTTCTTTCAAAATTGAAAAACTTAAACGATTAAAACAAAAACTGTCAAAAATTAAAGATTGTCCAAATAAAACCTATATATTAATATCCGCATCATTTCTGCGACGTTTTTGAGTCCGATATACTGCCGTCCTACGCGAGAATGTCGTAGCTCCAATTTTTCAAAAAAAATGAGTTTACGACGTTTTTTGGGTCATCTCGGTCCAGTCCGTCAACCCACAAGAACAGGTTGCATTATTCCTTAATTTTCCCTATAAAAACAACTACGACTTTTGTCGTTTCTCCCAGCCGTACACAAAAACATAAACACAAAAACTCATTTTACAAAAATAAAAATTTATTGGAGTTACGGCATTCTTTCTTAGGACGGCAGTATACTAGCGCGAAATACGGGACTGTTTCTTAACATAGTTCAAACAAACTCTTGTTTCAAATAGATTCGATTGAACATCGGTTTAAGTACACAACAATCAAAACGACATTCATCTCTTTTTTTAACCAAATTTTTCGTAGTTTAATAATATACTTAAGATTTTTAACATATTTTACCATATAAATATATATATCTTGACTAAAGTCCATTGCCCAGCAGTAAAAACTAGTAAGACAACAACACACAAAAATTAACAAATCAGTGCCACATATGCGAATTGTATTAATGATATTCACCAAATAAAAGCCCCTGAGTTGGATAAATATTTGCATATCATTAGTCTTTGGTTATGTATAATTATGTAAATGGTAAGTCAGGTCAGCGATCACTTTCTAGTTTTCAAACGAATGAATGTAATTTCTATATTTGCAGTGAATGTGTTTTTGTTACGTAAATCTGCCTTTAATTTATCTTCTTTTGGGGCTTATGGTCTGTACCTCTACCAAGGATCTTCCTACGTTGTGCAAACATGTGAAGATACATTTGTGGAAAAAGGGGGATGTAGAGCAGCATTACAATCCATAGTAGTGTGAAGTACGAGAAGGTTGCATTCCACTTATTAGGCATTTCAACTGACCAAACCGAGTTACTCTTCGCGTAGCTTTGAGCCCACCAGAAACACAGCAATTCGCCTGTGACACCGATAGGATACAATGCAATAAAAGTTGTGTATCGCAAAAAGACTACAACATATGGAACAACTTTGATAATGTTGAGAGCATAGTAACCGTATCGGATTATTTCAGTAATAGACCAAGCCAAAAGTGCGATTGGTAGTCCTGGTGAAACCTTTCCAGTTGGAGTGGCCATGACCACGCCAACTACAACCATCATTCTGCTGAGTACTTGGAAAGTTGTTATAACTGGATTTGACTTAACTAGGCCAAGGACAGCGTTCAATATCTCCACAAAAGCTGCATTTTGAAATATAATCACTGCCCATTTTGTGTAGTCCCATAACGTAACTGAAGCACGGAAATCTGGTCCTTGGAGCAAATAATAATTAATAAGTTGATATATTATAAAGCACCAGCCTCCCACTTGTAAAACGTTATAAGAAAATAAATAACTTTTGATCAAGATGCCATGTTCCTCCTTTGGCACATTGGCCTTGTTCGATTGTGGCTTTGATGACATGTCGGCGAATAACTTTCACTCCACTTGTCTACAGCTTCTATGCTTTTACCAAAGATAACCTTTGGATTTAACTGTGCACGAACAACAAACAAAAATAAACGACAGTGTTGGTAACATATAAAAATTATTTCCACAAAAAAGGGCTTTTACACAGTCATTTTGCTCGTTAATATGCCAGACCGAGTTTGTGTTTACGTGTTCAATAAACACATCAATATTTCATGTGATTTAATTATCGGAAACATTTTTGTGATGAAAATTGATATCATAGAGGCGAATGGTGGTCAGATTTTTAGGGATTGGATACATTTCTATGAATTTTGCAATATTTTCACTCACCACACGAAAATCATAATTTTTGGTGATACCAGACCTATTCAAACGAAAAGTCGGAGTAAATTTTTGAAAAATTTATAATTATGAAAAGTATTATTTTACATATTTTCTGCTGTTAAAAGTTAAGAACGCTTAGGGCCGATTTTCAAATAGTCAGATAAACCGCAGAAAAAAAAGAATAGTGTTTATTCTTCTGATAGCGAAAAAAATCTGTTTTTCAATAGAAAGTTTGTAGTTAGTCGATGAATAAACACATTATCTGTCGAATAAATTTAACCAGCCTTTCAACCGACAGTAGCAGGCAGATACAATTTTTGTATTGTTTGAATTTTCAAAATTTATAACTTGTGATTTGTAATTGAAATAAAAGGCAAACAATTAAATTCTCCAACTCCTCTTAAAATGCATTATATACTATATACCAGCAAAAATTGATGGAGATGGCGATGCAAACGTACATGAATTTTTCGAAAAATATAAAAAAACTGATAGTAGCAGTGGCGGTGCATAATTGACAAATGCATTCCGTGATTACCCACCCCTGCGCCGCGTTTAGATTCTAATGGATTAATATGGATAAAGAAAGTATCCATTTGAATTTATTTGGATCCATACAATCCAGACCAAGAAACCTCTGGATTGGATACCTATCCATTTTAATCTATTTGAATCTATTGGATTGTATGGATTGAAATGAATTTGAAAAATAAAAAAATCAACTTACTATTCGAGCAATGTTTCACTTTAAAAATGACATTTACTTGATGTTTATGAAGTGCAGCGAAGAGATATATTATCAAGAGACGCAGAGAAGCACTGAGGTTTGTATTGTTCACAGACGGTAGCTTTGACGAATTTAGAAGCTAAACGGCAGCGTAATTTAACCAAAAAATCTGTATACATCTCTTCTCATCCGGAAACGAAGAGATATATGTAAATAGATTTTCTTGGTTGAATTACGTTTCCGTATAACTTGGATAGCGCAACTATTCCAATGGGAACGTCTCATATTGGCCCTATGTTCCTCCTAGGAGTTTAAGGAGAATACATACATACATACATATTGTACATACATACATACATACAACTATTCCAATCCATCAGGTTACTGAAATCTGTTTTCGGCTTTCAATGATTTTCAATACATGCTTAACACCTTGGAAGGATTGACCATAAAGAAATTGTACTTCCCGCTAACGCTGCTCTATCAAAAATATGTGTACGCAATGCATTTTCACAATATTCAAAGCTTTTTTGAATAAATAATTTCAAAAACTGCAAACGAAAATAAAACGATTATTACAAATCAATTGTCACCTTTGTTTTGCTCACAGTTTTGACATTTGCGAAGGAAAAAAATAAGAAGAAGCATCATTTTTTATTGCTGCAACTAGGTTATTAAACCATGCCGTAGCATTAAATCACACTCCTCTAGATGGCCCGAACAAGTTTTTCTTTCGTCAAAAAAGTGTCTTTTACATCTGCAATAACACCGTGAGCTGAAAACACATAATTTTTTTTTTTTGGAAATTTGTACGCTAATTTAAGTGAAAAATCGCTTTACCATAGATATTATTCTTAAAAAAATTAAAGTAATTATATTATCGAATTCGCTCAGCAAGAGATTTTGCGTTTAATACATGTTTTTAGTAAGAACACGAAAATATGGATATAAAAAACGCATATATATATATATTAGGGTGGGCCGATTTGAAAACTGATCTCGGCTACCCCTCTATGTGACAGTTCATTCAATTCTATGTATATTTGCCCAAGGAACTATACTTCTGCGTTCAACTTTAGTTCGGCGCATTTTTGATCGAAAATTGTACCTTTCATCAATATTTTTTTTTTATATTCATACTAAATTTTTAAAATTTTTATAAAGACAAAAGTAATGTCATTATATGATTTGGCTGGTATTCTGTTAGTAATCAATTAAATTGAGTTCTGTTTACATTAAAAGTTCACTTGATGGTGTGGAATTGATGTTATATATTTAAAAAAATGACATGGGTCATGGCCGATTATTATGACCGACTTTCAAATTAAACGATTCATATTTTTGGATGAATTTTTTCAAACAAAACACCAACCTAGGCTGAAAGTTCATTCAATTTTATGAATATTTGCCCAAGGAACCATACCTCTACGTTCAACTTTAGTTCGGCGCATTTTCGATTTTCGGCTATTCGACCCATATCATTTTTTGTCTTTATAAAAATTTTTAAAATTTAGTATGAAAATAAAAAAAAAATTGATGAAAGGTACAATTTTCGATCAAAAATGCGCCGAACTAAAGTTGAACGCAGAAGTATAGTTCCTTGGGCAAATATATTTAGAATTTAGCCGAGGTCGATAAAATTTTCTCCATACAATTTGGCCCACCCTAATATATATGTATATTGAGAATATTTTGTCAGAAAAGAAGAGAAAATAAAAACAAAACAAGTGCACTGGAGTCAGAAAATATTATATATATGGTGTATCGTATAAGGTTACGAATCTTCTGCAAGGTGATAGAGGAGGGCTGGACTAACAAAAAATTGCATCTGAGCGGGGTCTAAAATGTACCGCTGAAGAGTTATAGGGTTATACTGATTTTCCGACTTATTTTGGAAAAAAAATCTTGGGTCACCCTGGCCTTGTGGAGCAAAAAAAAATTTTGCTAATTGTATTAGATTTCTGAGAGTTCTGGAACTTTAAATTTGATATTTTATTTTTTTTTTTCCTTATTTTGATTTTGGATTGCGGACATTTTGGTACAAAAAAGGGCGTAATCTATACCATTTATATAAAATTGCTTATATGAAAACCCTATGTAACGATTTGGTGCAAAATATACCGAACCGATTTTAATAAATTAAACGTTCTACGTGTAATAAGGAACAGGATTGTATACTTATTTTTTTGGTTTTTATAAGATAAACCTGTTTTTTTAGTATGAAGTTGTTGAAAAAAAATGCAATGCTTGCATAAAAATTATCGTTTGCATTTCAGTCGCTATAGCTTGCTGCGCCACGAGTTATTAGTTGTTGTTGTCTTTTCCATCTCTATCATTTACTGTTTTTTTTAATTCTTGATGTTGTGTTTTTGATGAGAGCAAAAATGAGAGTGATTTCGTCAGTGATGCCAACTCAATATTTTCAATATTTTTGGACTTTTAACGATGTTTTACATGTTTCTCAATATTTTTCAATTCTTTTTGACTTTTTTCGATGTTTTGGATGTTTTTCGAATCACTTGGACTTTGACCGATTTCTTCGATTTACATATTTCACTATTTTTCGAAACTTTTGATTTTGTTTCGATATATTGGATGTTTTGTCTTTAGACTTTTGCCGATTTCTTCGATGTGTTTCAATAATTTTTAAAACTTTCGGACTTTTGCCGATATATAGGATATTTTTCGACATTTTTGAAATGTTACCGATATATAGGATGTTTTTTGATAAACTTGGACTTTATCCGATTTCTTCGATGTGTTTCAATGTTTTTCGAAACTTTTGGACCTTTTTCGATCAAGTATTATTATTATTATTTCTTCGATGTTTTCCAATACTTTTGGACTTTTACCGATTTTAGGATGTTTTTCGACATTTTTGGACCGATATTTTACTTAGATGTTTTTCAATATTTTTCGAAACTTTTAGACTTTTGCGGATATTTTAGATGTTTTTCGATACATTTGGGCTTTTACTGACTTTTTCGGTGTATTTCGATACTTTTGGACATTTACCAATATTTTGGACGTTTTTCCATAAACTTGAACTCTTACCGATTTCTTCAATGTATTTTTTAATATTTTGCGATACTTTTGGAATTTTACCGATAAAATAAATATATCGGAGCATCTGCTTGTGGCACATTGTTTTAAAAAATAAATAAAAGTTTTCGTTATTAGCTTTTTTGTGCAATCTGGCTTTTATTAAGACCCGTGCAACGCCGGGTAAAACAGCTAGTAATATAAATTTGGGCAATAATCATTTTGGAAATAACGTTCATAAAAGTGAAATAGCGCCCAAAAACGAAAAAGGAAATACGGCCCAGATTATTTTCATACAAATAAATTTTGGGCGTTATTTCCAAAATGATTATCGCCCAAATTTATATGAAAATAATTTGGGCGTTATTTCGTTTTTGATTTTGGGCGTTATATCATATTTTTTGGGCGTTATTTCGTATTTTATTTTGGGCGTTATTACGCCATTTTATTTATTTCGTCTTTTTTTGGGCGTTATATAGTTTTTTTTAAAAAAGGAAATAACGCCCAAAAAAAAAAACGAAATAAAGCCCAAATTTTGGGGCGTTATTTCCAAAATGATTATCGCCCAAATTTATATGAAAATAATTTAGGCGTTATTTCGTTTTTTAACATACCTTTTTATAATTTTTTTTGGAATCCTCGCTAAATTTCTTTCAACTCGGTGGTACATTTGTCATAACAAATTTTTTAATTGAGTTCAGAAAAAACACTTTACCTGTTTTGCTCAGCAGCATTTTAAACTTCAAATTTTGGTTATTTTTTAAGATATTTAAACTGTCAAGAAATGATTTTTTTCTTATTTGACATTTTTGATTTTGTTTATAATTTTTGAATTTTTAAGCATTAATTTGCCTTTAAAATGATTCCAACATCTAAGCTATGTGCATTACTTTACTTGCAAAAAACCGTATAAATTAATCAAAATGAACCAAAAAAAAAATAAAAAATTCAGTATAATATATATGCGGCGAAACAGAATAATAATAGTCATTTCTGATGTATTTGGTTATCCTAAATCCGAATTCGGTCATATCTTGTACGGTTTTTGAGATATTTTCACCTAAAAGCACAAACAAACACTGTTTTCGCTTTACCATGTAATCTTCGCTTTCCGTAACATTGAAAATTAGAAAATTTGATCTACAATAAAATGCCAGGGAACACAAGAACTAGGCCAGAGGTTCTCAACTGGCGGCCGCGCTCCCCTAGGAGGGAGTGAAGACAATTCTAGCGGGGCGCGATACATTTTAAAAAACCTATGAAAATAAAGATTGAAATCTCGAAAACTTTTTTTGTTGTTGTTGCGGTAGCTAATTCCAAATCCGGCAACCGTTGTTTTCTCTCGGGTCTGTGATCCGAATAATCCCTAATTTAAAGTTCAAAAAACGTTTTTCAGACATGTGGCGCATATCAAATCGGATCATCACTTTCCATTGGTAAGCTATCTGAATTCTATACAAATTTAATTAAGTCATATTAATAGATTGTCATTCTGTTTATTCAATAGAAGCCAACAATTTCTGCAAACTTTATTTTTATGTAAAAAATAGTGGTATGTCTAATTTTGTTTTTGCATTTTTAAAGGTGGGAGGGGCACAAGCTTGTTAAAACTTGAGAAGGGGGTGCGACCAAAACGGTTGAGAACCACTGCACTAGGCCTTTCTAAGTTTGTATATTGTCATAAAAGCTATGGTCAGCTTTTGGTATCAGCTTCTTTAAGCTGTACAAATCGTTGAATTTTTTATACCCTACAGTCAGGGTACATAAACTTAGTCCTTCCGTTTGTAACGTGGAGAAGGAGGCGTGGCAGATATGGAAAAGTATATAAATTCTTGATCATCGTCATCTTTTTAGGAGATTTAGCCATGTATGTCTGTGCGTTGAAATCATTTTAATATTTTTTGGGAGCAAATTGACTTCGTCTCTCTTTTAGTGTCGGTTGTGTAAACTGTGTTGCTAAATTTTTGTGAATGTTTTAATAGTTTTAATGTATGAAAAATTAACAAATTGTTATTGTAGTGTTATAGCTATTTCTTTATACAAGAGCTAGTGCATAAATTTTTGTTTTTATTATTAATCAATACTAGTGACTTTATGTTCTAAAATAGTGAAATCATAAATAATATTTTTTGTATTTGTTTGTTAATATTTATGTAGGTACCCAGTGTGCCAGACGGTTCATATCATCGCTTTTTTACCCGTTAGAGATCCGTTACTGATCCGTTGGCGGGAGAGATTCCCAAAAAAAATGAATGATCCGTAACGGATAAAAAAGCGGAGATTTGAACCGTCTGGCACACTGGGTATGTAAATATTGGCATGCAGTGACATTGCATTAGTTTTTAATTCTTCTTTTATCTGCTTTGTCCGCAAACAGAGCTAGACTCAATACACCTTGCACTATTTTGTTGTTGCTCGCTAACGGGCATTTTTTGCAATCAAATTAACCCTTTTGTCACTTCGCTGACTAGCTGGTGCCTTCATTTATATTGGGTGTACAACTTAAAAACCGGAATTTGACGGTGGATGTCCGTACTAACAAATATCGTGAAAGCTCGAACTTTATATATATGTCATTTTGAAGGTACATTTGACAGCTGTCAAAATCAGTCAACAAAACAATTTTATCTTGTGTGTATCATTATTTTTTTTCACTATGAATAACTTCGAAAATTGGAGAAAAAGACAGCATTTGCGGGAGGTTCTGTTGGGTCATTTTTTTGCAAAGAAAACTGCTGCCAAAAGACATTTTTGCATCGGATCGTGACTGGGGATGAAAAATGGATCCATTACGACAACCCGAAACGCAAACATTCATATATGAAGCCCGGACAACCAGGACCTTCCCAGCCAAAGGCAAATATCCATGGTGCCAAGGTAATGCTCTGTAATGTTCACAGGTGACCTCTATCGAACACAATTAATACGTTTGAAGCGCGCCATCATCGAAAAACGCCCGGAAAATGCAACCAGACACGAAGCAATAATTTTTCATCATGACAACGCTCGGCCACATATTGCTGCCCCAGTCAAAACAACGGAAAACAACGGATGGGAAATTTTGCCTCACCCGCTTTATAGCCCAGACCTTGCACCATCAGACCACCATTTGTTCCGATCGATGCAGAATGCCCTATCAGGAATACGTTTCACTTAAGTTCAAGATATCGAAAATTGGATAGATTCATTTTTGGCCGCCAAGCCGGCGCAATTTTTTTGGGATGGAATTCATAAATTGCCTGAAAGATGGGGAAATGTTGTAGCTTCCAATGGACAATACTTTGAATAAAATATATTGTAACATTTTTCCACAATAAAGCATCAAATTTCGCTAAAAAATGTAATGAACAGGGAAAATATTAATTTCATTACGCGGAAATACGGATAAATATATTAAGGTTTTTTTTTGGGTTAAAAAAAGAAAATCTTCTCAAATTTTATTCTTGCCATAATCTAACTCATAAAAAAATCTTAGCCAATTTTTAATTTAAAAAGTAAGGTACACCTCTACTTTGGCATCACTGTTTTTGCTTAATACCATTGTACCCTACGTATAAAAATTTAAAATATCCGGTTGAGCATATTAAATCTTTCATTTTCTTTTGCTACAAGTGGGTATTTGATACTGTAAATTGCATGAGGTCTTTCTTTCCGCTAGAAGACTTCGAGTTGGTATCATCAGTGTTACAAATCTTCATTTAGACAGGTATATATATTCATACGTACATATATATGGAAACATATATAAAAATATATATGCAAGAAGATTTTGATTTGTTTCGTCTTTACGACAATCTAATTCTTTTAATTTATAAAAATTTTGTATAGGAAAGAAAGACTAAAATCTTCGAATAAATTTCAAAATTAGAGACGAAAAATTTTGGCCTCACTAATACCTAAATTCATGGGAAGAATATTTCTGCTTAATAAGCTGCAATTCATCAACTTACTTCGTAAGGAAAATATTAGGTAAATTTGTCTTAATTTATTTCATCAAAACCTTCCAATCTAAAAAAACAAAAATTTTTCCTCTTAACATTAGGTTTGCTGAGTGTAGGGGGTGCTGCACAAGCCACCCGCACTTTGCAAAAAAACTCCTAACGGTGTCCCCTGCAAGCATCGAGGGACAAATCATTGCTTTTGCTGCCTTAGAGAGTAGTATCATCGTGATCTACGGGAGAAAAGTTTAAAAACAAAGCATTCAGATTGCTAGTAAAATCGTCGATTTTTTGTATGCGGCATATGTAAATTTCTATATACCCAAGAAGTGATCGTAACTAGTGCTATTTAAAAATTAATTGAAAGTGAAAAATACCCTTAAAATCCATCATAACGTAATGAAAACTTCTATTTCTTGTATTAAATGATCCGAATTGCTATAGTTTATTAAAAACACTCAAAAACAGAACGAAAAAAAATATTGAAAATAAGAATACGAAAGTTAAAAAACAAAAAACTTGTGTTAAAATACTTGCATAGTGCAGGTAACGTAAAAATAAGCTTAAAATCTAAGTTAAATCTAAGTGCTAGGCTAAAGTTTTTTTTTAAATTGCTAAACATAAAAAGATGTGTTAAAGTAGAAAAAAAAAAAATTATTTTGTGTTGTGAAAAAGAAAACTCCTAAAAAAATAGAAAATTAGAGTTCGTAAAAAAAAAAAAAAAAAAAAATAAAAATCAGGGCAAAAACAAGACAACCATAATGTAAAATTCAGTTAAAGAAATAATGTTTTAAGAAGTATTCCACGGTTATCTATTGGTAAAGTAATTAAATTGTTATTAATAAGTCTCTAGCCAGAACCAACGTGAACACCCACTACATCCAGATAAGATCTTACCTCGATGGATTTTGGTGAGTCATAAAGCATAATTTTTTAATATTTTGTATATTTGGTCGGTATAAAAGTTATTCTAAAATGTTTATTAGTTGGTTTTAAGATTTTAAGAAACCAAAAGAAAAAGGTGCATTTCATTTTTGTAATGCTATGGTATAACATGATATCAAAAGAGATCGTGGTGAGTTTCTGAATTTTGCATAACGTTGCATTCCTAACTGCATCGCCGTGAATTTTAATGGTTTGTTTACATTTTTTTTTAGTTAGATCTTGTTGATGATATTTTTTTGTATTTTTCTTACTTAACTTGCACATCTTATTCGCAAACTCGCATGCAATTTATTTGAAAACACTTTCTATTAATTTTGGTTTAGACAAATAATGAGATTTTGAATTTCTACTTGTTGCCAATAAAATAAATCAGAAATAGTGATTTTCCTTAAAAAAAAAATATATATTAAAAATTTTGTGAACTTAACGTTTATTTTTTGTTTGTATCTAAACAACATAATGTTTAATAAAAATGTAATTGAAGTATAATTTTAGTAAAATGATTGGTTAATCTTTTTCTTAATTTCCGCGTGGGTATGGTGGCGTAGGTAGTCGGCTCTAGGGATTCTTGTCATAAAATACATAAAGAATCATGGTTGGGAGGGTAGAGACTGTGCATCTCAATAACACCCAAAGATGCATATGTATTGTGCTGAAACGATTATCATTCGTTAGGTTTCTTTTCTTTCAGATAGTTTTGTTTATTTCAATTAACAGTAAATAAATTCATTTGCAGTGCTTTCCTTCATTTAATTTTCATCTTTAGCGTCTGTTTAAATAAAGGCAAATCAGGGATTCTTATAAATTATATTTTTTATCGTAATCCCTAAGTACGGATGGGTAAGGCGGTAAAGAACCCCCCCACAGGCTGATTTTGCTAGTCGTAGCCAGAAGAGTCCCGCCCACGTCCTTCACCCCCATGCAAACACTTTCGTGTATAGCGACGGTTACATAAAATTTTGGCGCCCAACGTGGGGCCCTATGCTTTTGAGACATAGCCTGTGATCTTTCGATCTAGGTCAAGTATGTTAGTCATTGATTCTGCTCTAAAGTTTTTGGCTATAATCTTTTTAAAATTTTTTTAGTATAGGTTTTCACAACTTAGTCCCTTGAATCAATTTATTTATTTGTGTAAAGCTCAATTTTGATAAAAAAATTTTGTTTTTAATGTTGTTCTGGCAGTTTAAATTTGAAATAAATTCATTAACCTTGCAGGATATTCGTTAATTTGGAAGTAGATCCGAATTATTTCGACCGCTTGGCTATGTTGTTTTTCTTTTCATTTTCAAATTGTTGAGAATTGCATTGAATCACAGAATTTTTCTTTACGAATTTGTGGATCATAAGCTGATAAAATTTTCTGGAAAAACATAATTGTTTTTGGATCACAGAACTTATGCTAAAAGTGTTAAAGCTTAGATGCATTTTTTTTGTCCAAGTAATTAATTTTTTTTGGTCCTCTATCTGATCTTGTGTCATAAATTTCGTCTTAAAATTTCAGCAATAAGCCAATTTTGTTATTCTAACATTTATCTTTCAGCACAATTTAAACTTTAAAAGCCATTATATATACATATAATTACCTATAGTCACCTACCATAACACACGGAAATATATTTTGATCTGATATACATACATACTCTGATATTCTTATTTTGAAAAATTTTCAATCTATTAAATTCGATACATTTTTTTTAGTTTTTTTTTTCATAAAATTTCTTTGATTTTGCGTTGTAATAAAATCTTTTCTAATTATGGCTGTTGTACACAGTGCAGAGAACATTCCAGAACTCGTAGCGTTATCTGCTGGAGGTACCTGTTCTGTCTGTTTGCAGGAAATGTTGGTTCCACAAGAATGTCGTGTCACTCGTTGCAGGCATCTCTTTCACTTTACATGCATTGATGAATGGCTTAAAGAGCATCACGAATGCCCAGTATGTCGTAGTCTTTGTCACGCTAGAGAATTAAACCATCTCTCTTCTAACACAAGTACCGAAAATGTCACTAATACACATAACACTAGTCACAGAGGTCGTGGAGGTAGTCAGCGTAGACATAATACACGAAGTTACACTCGTAATAATTTAGTCGATGTTTCGTCACGAAATTTGGGTGCCGAATCTTCTAACCCTAATCGTACGCTTAGCGAAGCTAATCAGTTAAATATTTCAGTTCCATTAAATGACTTTGCTCAACCAATTAATAATATCAATCATACGCCCCGTAGTGCAGCGCACAATTATTCACCGCGTATAAGACAAAATGATAATTTTGATTATGATCGTATTTCAAACCTGATCGAACAAGTAATTGATCGTCGGTTTGCTGCATTGAATTTAAATGCAAATGGAAATTGTATCCGAAATCCTCAGAATATTCCTCAAAATGCAGAGATACATAATGATCGTTTTAATTTGCCACAGGTAAATTTGAATATTAACCCTGATAAAATTACAAATATTATTCAAAATTGGAATATCCGTTTTGATGGATTGTCCGATAGTTTGAATGTCGAAGAATTTATTTATAGAGTTCGCACTCTTACTGCAGATTCTTTAAATAATGACTTTTCTTCTGTTTGTAAAAATTTACACATTCTATTACACGGTAAAGCCAGAGACTGGTACTGGAGGTACCATAAACAGGTCCCCAGAATCGAATGGTCTGAATTTTGTTCAGCGTTACGATATCAATATAAAGATTATCGTTCCAATTATGATATTCGAGAATCACTTAGGAATCGTAGGCAAAGACCAGATGAGAAATTTGAAATTTTTTATAATGATATTTGCGCTATTGCGGATAAGCTTTCAGAGCAAATTGATGAATCTGAACTCATCGAAATTGTTTCGAGAAATTTGAAGCCTGAAATTCGTCACGAATTATTATACGTGCCAATTCATTCCATGGCTCATCTGCGAAAGCTCTGTCAAATGAGAGAAAATTTAATTGGAGAAGAAGCATACCATCGTGCACAAAAAAATCGTAATTTACAAAATTTCCTACTCGTAGAAATGTTTCTGCAATAGAGGAAGTTCAAAATGATTCTATTAATAATTCGGAGATTGATATCTCCATTGCTGCAATTCAAGGCACAGGAAAAATTTTTAAGTGCTGGAATTGTGGTGATGAAGGCCACCATTGGGAGGATTGTCTCGCTGAGAGAAAAATATTTTGCTATGGTTGTGGCACTCCAAATGTATATAAGCCGCAATGCTCCAAATGTATTTTGCGTAAATCGGAAAACTCGGCGAAGGGTGCATTCCATCCGAATTCAAACAGAATGCTCCCGAAACAATAAATCCAACTAATCAAGACGATAATGAATGCGTAAATGTTCAAAATGTAGTACCTTTACAAATAAATTTACCGGCTAGCTCAAAAATTAATATAAATAGTTCGAATAATTCTGAATATCTTTTACCTAGCATAAAGAAAAATGAATTAAATACTGAAAAATTAAATGAATTTAATAATATACCTTCTAAATTTAGTATATTTAAAAGAATTCCTTCGCAAAATTTGCAATTAATTAATTTTCCCAGACGTCCATATCATGAACGTTTAAAAAATTATTTAGAAATAAGAAAAAGAATTTTTAATGAAGATCCAAAATTAACTAAAAAAGAAACGAAAAGATCAACTAGGCGTATACGAGAATACTTCAAAAAAATTAAAAGCACTAAAAAGCTCTTAATTTCTTCCATTTTTAATAATTGTTCAGATATGCGGTATTACGCTGAAGTGAAATTTCTAGATATTTGTGAACTTGGTCTTTTAGACACTGGCGCAAATATAAGTTGTATAGGTGCAAGTTTAGCCAGAAAACATTTCGAAGATTTGCCCGAATTTAAAAAAATTTCATCTCAAGTTAAAACTGCTGATGGCAATTTGCATAAAGTTAATGGATTTTTAAAAACTAATATCACTTACAAAAACGAAACAAAGTCAATAATTCTATATGTCATTCCCTCAATAGCTCAAAAATTAATTTTAGGAATTGATTTTTGGAAACTTTTCAACTTAGCTCCTGGAATAATTTCTTCAATTTCTATTGAAAATCATGCAACCTCAGAAACGGATACATCTGAAAATTTTCCTTTGACTCTTGTAGAAAAACAGCAATTAGAGGCTGTAAGATCAATGTTTCCTAATTTTGAATTAGAAGGCCTTGGCAAAACCAGTCTAATTACTCACGACATTGACATTGGTGCCGCAAAACCAATTAAACAAAGATTCTATCCTGTGAGTCCTGCACTAGAAAATCTTATGTTTAAAGAGATAGATCGGATGTTGAGTTTAGGTGTGATTCAAGCAAGCAATAGTCCGTGGAGCTCACCTATGAGATTAGTGGTAAAACCAGGAAAAGTGAGGCTTTGTTTAGATGCGAGGAAGTTGAATTCTGTGACCAAAAAAGACGCATACCCTCTACCAAATATTGAAGGTATTTTCGCGAGGCTACCCAAAGCAAATATAATAACCAAATTGGATTTAAAAGACGCTTATTGGCAGATAGGTTTATCGGAAAAATCGAAGCCACTGACCGCTTTCACAGTGCCCGGAAGGCCGCTGTATGAGTTTGTTACAATGCCATTTGGCTTGTGCAACGCTCCTTCTACTATGGCTCGATTAATGGATGAAATAATTCCTGCGGACCTCCGACATTGCGTATTCGGTTATTTGGATGACCTTTGTTTGGTTTCGGAAGATTTTTCAACTCATCTTTCAATTTTGATTCGACTGGCGCAACAATTTAAAAAAGCTAATCTTACTTTAAATCTAGCAAAAAGTAAATTTTGTGTTACAAATGTTAAATATCTAGGATTCGTCATTGGTAATGGAGGTATCTCCACAGATCCCGAGAAAATAAGCTCCATTTTATCTTGGCCGGTTCCAAAAACAATAAAACAGGTTCGTGGATTTTTAGGGATTTGTGGATGGTATCGCCGTTTCATAGAAAATTTTGCGGAAATCTCATTTCCCATTACAGAAGTGTTGTCAACGAAGAAAAAATTTATTTGGACTTCGGAGGCACAACTTTCATTTGAAACATTAAAAACTCGTTTAACTACTGCTCCTATTTTAGTCAATCCTGACTTTTCGAAAAAATTCTATCTTCATTGTGACGCCAGCGACTATGGTATTGGCGCGGTTCTCGTTCAGTTGACTAATGATGGTGCAGAACAACCAATAGCATTCATGTCCAAAAAATTAAATACTGCCCAAAGGAACTATAGTGTAACTGAACGAGAATGCTTAGCTGCCATAATTGCCATTGAACGGTTTAGGTGTTACATTGAGATGCAGGAATTCGAAATCATCACGGATCATGCTAGTTTACTTTGGTTGATGCGTCAACAAAATTTGAATGGTCGTCTTGCAAGATGGGCTTTCAAACTACAAGGGTATACATTTTCTATAAGTCACCGCAAAGGTAAAGACCACATAGTCCCTGATGCCTTATCACGCATGTATGAACCTGAAATTGAGTGCCTTGAATTTGTTGGTCCCGAAATTGATCTTGAATCCCAACATTTTTTCGATTCAGAGTATGAAGACCTTAAAAATAAATTTTTACAAAATGAATCAAAGTTTCCAGATTTAAAAGTGTCTGATAAATACTTATATAAACGTACTGAACACGCTAGTGGTAATGTTGAACAGGAAGAAAACTCATGGAAATTATGGGTGCCCCAAAAATTACGAAAAGAAGTGATAAATAGAGCACATGATAGTGTTATTGCTTCCCATGGAGGAATGGTTAAGACCATTGAGTTGATTCGTCGCAATCTATATTGGCCAGGTTTAGTCAAAGATGTGCGTGAGTATATCCGAAACTGTGAAATTTGTAAGACCACCAAAGCTCCAAATTTTATTTTACGTCCACCAATGGGTAATCCGAGTTTTTCCGTCCGTCCGTTTCAACGTTTATATATAGATTTATTGGGTCCTTATCCAAGGAGTAAAAAAGGGAATATTGGTCTTTTAATTGTTGTTGACCATTTTAGCAAATTTCATTGGCTGTGCCCTCTTCGGAAATTTACTTCCATAAAAATTCAAGAATTTTTGTTAACTGAAATTTTTCATTGCTATGGTGTTCCAGAGCTAATAATTACCGATAACGGAAGTCAATTTAAAGCAAATGACTTCAATGCTTTTTTAACCAAGCTCGGTATAAATCATCTTTATACTGCTGTTTATTCCCCACAGAGTAACGCATCTGAAAGAGTGAATCGTTCTTTGATTTCGGCTATTAGAGCTTACTTAAAAAATGACCATCGTGAGTGGGACACTTATTTATCAAGTATTTCGTGTGCTCTCAGAAATTCTATTCACCAAAGTATTCATGTCTCCCCATATCATGCACTTTATGGTTTCAATATGATTACGCATGCAAACGATTATAAACTTCTCAAAAATTTGAATTTATTAGAAGAACCAAATATTCAAATTTCTTCTGAGGATAAACTTGCATTGCTCAGAAAAGAAATTCAGCAAAACATCAGGATAGCTCATGAAAGGAATGAAAAACAATATAATCTTCGCTCTAGACAAGTATCTTTTAAGGTGGGCCAAGAAATTTTTAGAAGGAATTTTGCTCAGAGTAGCTTTAGTAAAAATTTTAATGCAAAGTTGAGTCCTTCTTTTCTAAAAGCTCGCATTAGACAAAAAGTTGGAAACAGTTATTATGTGTTAGAAGATTTAAGAGGTGAACTTTTAGGAACTTACCACACCAAAGATTTAAGGCAATAAAAATTCTCCAGCTAACATTTCAGTAAAAAACTGCCCTTTTATCTGGTTTTGTAATGAACAGGGAAAATATTAATTTCATTACGCGGAAATACGGATAAATATATTAAGGTTTTTTTTTGGGTTAAAAAAAGAAAATCTTCTCAAATTTTATTCTTGCCATAATCTAACTCATAAAAAAATCTTAGCCAATTTTTAATTTAAAAAGTAAGGTACACCTCTACTTTGGCATCACTGTTTTTGCTTAATACCATTGTACCCTACGTATAAAAATTTAAAATATCCGGTTGAGCATATTAAATCTTTCATTTTCTTTTGCTACAAGTGGGTATTTGATACTGTAAATTGCATGAGGTCTTTCTTTCCGCTAGAAGACTTCGAGTTGGTATCATCAGTGTTACAAATCTTCATTTAGACAGGTATATATATTCATACGTACATATATATGGAAACATATATAAAAATATATATGCAAGAAGATTTTGATTTGTTTCGTCTTTACGACAATCTAATTCTTTTAATTTATAAAAATTTTGTATAGGAAAGAAAGACTAAAATCTTCGAATAAATTTCAAAATTAGAGACGAAAAATTTTGGCCTCACTAATACCTAAATTCATGGGAAGAATATTTCTGCTTAATAAGCTGCAATTCATCAACTTACTTCGTAAGGAAAATATTAGGTAAATTTGTCTTAATTTATTTCATCAAAACCTTCCAATCTAAAAAAACAAAAATTTTTCCTCTTAACATTAGGTTTGCTGAGTGTAGGGGGTGCTGCACAAGCCACCCGCACTTTGCAAAAAAACTCCTAACGGTGTCCCCTGCAAGCATCGAGGGACAAATCATTGCTTTTGCTGCCTTAGAGAGTAGTATCATCGTGATCTACGGGAGAAAAGTTTAAAAACAAAGCATTCAGATTGCTAGTAAAATCGTCGATTTTTTGTATGCGGCATATGTAAATTTCTATATACCCAAGAAGTGATCGTAACTAGTGCTATTTAAAAATTAATTGAAAGTGAAAAATACCCTTAAAATCCATCATAACGTAATGAAAACTTCTATTTCTTGTATTAAATGATCCGAATTGCTATAGTTTATTAAAAACACTCAAAAACAGAACGAAAAAAAATATTGAAAATAAGAATACGAAAGTTAAAAAACAAAAAACTTGTGTTAAAATACTTGCATAGTGCAGGTAACGTAAAAATAAGCTTAAAATCTAAGTTAAATCTAAGTGCTAGGCTAAAGTTTTTTTTTAAATTGCTAAACATAAAAAGATGTGTTAAAGTAGAAAAAAAAAAAATTATTTTGTGTTGTGAAAAAGAAAACTCCTAAAAAAATAGAAAATTAGAGTTCGTAAAAAAAAAAAAAAAAAAAATAAAAATCAGGGCAAAAACAAGACAACCATAATGTAAAATTCAGTTAAAGAAATAATGTTTTAAGAAGTATTCCACGGTTATCTATTGGTAAAGTAATTAAATTGTTATTAATAAGTCTCTAGCCAGAACCAACGTGAACACCCACTACATCCAGATAAGATCTTACCTCGATGGATTTTGGTGAGTCATAAAGCATAATTTTTTAATATTTTGTATATTTGGTCGGTATAAAAGTTATTCTAAAATGTTTATTAGTTGGTTTTAAGATTTTAAGAAACCAAAAGAAAAAGGTGCATTTCATTTTTGTAATGCTATGGTATAACATGATATCAAAAGAGATCGTGGTGAGTTTCTGAATTTTGCATAACGTTGCATTCCTAACTGCATCGCCGTGAATTTTAATGGTTTGTTTACATTTTTTTTTAGTTAGATCTTGTTGATGATATTTTTTTGTATTTTTCTTACTTAACTTGCACATCTTATTCGCAAACTCGCATGCAATTTATTTGAAAACACTTTCTATTAATTTTGGTTTAGACAAATAATGAGATTTTGAATTTCTACTTGTTGCCAATAAAAGATAAAATAACACTATTATGAATCAGAAATAGTGATTTTCCTTAAAAAAAAAATATATATTAAAAATTTTGTGAACTTAACGTTTATTTTTTGTTTGTATCTAAACAACATAATGTTTAATAAAAATGTAATTGAAGTATAATTTTAGTAAAATGATTGGTTAATCTTTTTCTTAATTTCCGCGTGGGTATGGTGGCGTAGGTAGTCGGCTCTAGGGATTCTTGTCATAAAATACATAAAGAATCATGGTTGGGAGGGTAGAGACTGTGCATCTCAATAACACCCAAAGATGCATATGTATTGTGCTGAAACGATTATCATTCGTTAGGTTTCTTTTCTTTCAGATAGTTTTGTTTATTTCAATTAACAGTAAATAAATTCATTTGCAGTGCTTTCCTTCATTTAATTTTCATCTTTAGCGTCTGTTTAAATAAAGGCAAATCAGGGATTCTTATAAATTATATTTTTTATCGTAATCGCTAAGTACGGATGGGTAAGGCGGTAAAGAACCCCCCCACAGGCTGATTTTGCTAGTCGTAGCCAGAAGAGTCCCGCCCACGTCCTTCACCCCCATGCAAACACTTTCGTGTATAGCGACGGTTACAAAAATTCCGGTTTTTAAGTAGTACACCCAATACTTTTTTCTGTTGTATAAAAAATGGATTATTAATAGTGTTGCCCATCTTGTAGGGTCCTCTCCCCGTCGAATTTTTTCGACAAAATTAAAAAATTTGGGGAAAAGTTAAACAATCTGAATATTAATTTTAGAGATATTATCAATAATTTTAGTGATTTTTTCCTCAAATTGAAAAAGTCTTAACGAGACTGTTATTGACCTTACTTCATTATAATACTATTACCGCCTCTTCTGTGGTTATTGCATCTACCTCGTCGGTACCAACTCATACCAGGAAAGCTAAATCACCTAAAAAGAAAACCAAGACGAAAGCTTACTAAAAATTTTGACAACGCTGGCCTTCCAGCCAATTCATCTTCTAATCCTACAGCTTCGTCGAATATACCAAATAGTGTCCATCCAACCGCTTCATCATCAACCAATCCACAAATTGTTGATACTGCATTGCCTACATCGAAATCAATTTTAATTTCGCGGATGCACCCTAATAATACTTCTGACACAGTTTTTAAAACAAAATTATGTCATTGCACTTGACTCATATATTTCCTGTAGAAAACTTGGCAAGAAGCCAACTAATGCTTCTTTTAAAATATCGATGGCTTCTTGTCATTTTGCTGCCGTCTGCAATTCAAAGGTATGGGCTGATAATGTCTTCATTCCTGAATTCAAAGAAAGTAAGAAGACTTCTCGATTCTCAAATAGACAGTTCAAAAAACTAAATCGGCTATCCCTTTACTACTAAAATGTAAGTGGCCTACATTCAAAGACGCATGATATATTTTTAGCAAGTCAAAATTTTTCTGATGATGTTATCGTTTTTACCGAGACTTGGTAAAATAACAATATACTTAACTCAAAATTATTTGACCATTTGGTCAATCTCAAAGTCTGCCACGTGACATTCGTACGCTGTTTTTTGGTCATATCTATGTTAAATAAGTGAAGTGTTCATGATTTATTAATTTTATATTAATAAGCTTCTTGAGATACACATTTCCTTCGTTTCGTGTTATAAGCAGTCAAACTTCTCTGCCACGTGACACAAATTTGGAAGTCATTTTAGAGGTGCACATACATTTATCGGAAATTCTGCGCTTCTACCCAACCGATTGATCACAAATTTTTATGTGTTAGAAATGAAAGATGAGTTAAGAGAACTGCATTCATGATGGTCTTTTAAGCTCATGTGGAAATGATTTAAGAGCAAAAACATTGTCTCTGCCACGTGACATACAAAATCTGCCACGTTACACCGTCTGAAAAATTGTACAAAAAAAATGTATTCATACCCTTGTGAATGTTCGTAACAACAAACAGAATGAAAAAGAGCATTAAATGATGTATGCCTACTTCGCTAAACATCCCTTAAGCTTCATTTTTCCCAAGTTTCCCATTAGGTTAGGCGCCAGACCGACTTGAGTATAAGAAATATGAGAACCGCAATCTGAGCCTAGATTCTTATTGGTAGGACTCCAAGTTACTAAAAATAGGATGATGCCAGAATCTGCGACGGTCCATTTTTTTTAAATCCACTACCCCCCATTCAGGCCTACCATGGTTTTCCGTCCTAGTTTTTTATAGCCGTTTATGATGGACTTAGATCTGCTAATTACAAATCTGAGTTTGGTTTTTTTTTATCACGTCTGGATCCTGAGTTATCCTTGCTTAAAAATGAAAAACTCACTGTTTTGGGTTATACTTAAAGCTACATTACAAAAGCAGAAAATGGTATCATTGATTTTTTTCAATGGATTTGGATAGCCAACTGTATTCACAAGAAGCCATACTGACGCTATTTTTAGGTTGTATTACTTTTTTACGAGATACAGGCCATTACAAAAAAGGGTTTTTTCAACGCCATACAAAGGATTAATGATTTCATGGTTTTAGATTTTAGTACATATGTCACAAACTATGCGAGCGATTTTGATCAAAATTAATGGAAGGATGGCGAATATAAATACCATACGGTGGGTGGAAAAAAGGTGAAATTAAATAAATGTCACGCCCACTTTTTCACTTATTAAGTTATACGATCGCATGGCAGCAGCTCTTTCTTCTTGTATTGCTCAAATTTTACATCTTCTTTGAGCTTTTCGTTATAATTTTTATTCGTTTCAGCCTTGGTGAGGCAACCCTGTGCGACAAATTGGCGATTGAGATCAAAAAACGAAACATAAAATTTACTGTGACAAATGTCTGTCACGTTACACATATATTATGGTCTTTTAGAGAAATAAGGCTTCTAAAAATTACTAAAACTTAAGTGTAGTCAGGATGTATCCATAGTCTGTTAGTCAGAAATGCAATTGCCGTTAAATTAGATCGCGGTTAAAGTGCCATTAAAAACTTTTTCCTTTTTTATATCTGCCACGTTACAGTTAAATTGCGGCTGTTTTCATTGCCATAAAATTGGCTTACCAAAACATTTTTTTTTATATTTTATTATTAATTTATTTACATAATGGTATAATTTCACATAACTTAATATAATAAAACACTGCGCGAATTGAATTTAGCGGTTTTTACCTTTTATCCGGAGCTCTGAATTTTTTCCATTTTTTTGTATATATTGTTCACTTGGAAAAACCAATGGAAGTGCCACTTTATTCCACATATATAAAAATACCTCCTAACGCTTGATAGTACAAAACATGATCTTGAAAAAAAAAATGTTCCCTGGTTTACTTTTTTGTGATTTTGACCATATGGTTTTAATGTTTTTAGAAGAGACACACAGACGATCTTTCGATTTTCTGTTTAAAAATGTTAGTCGCATTAAACGCAGGAGTGATATATGAATAAATTTATGTGCATTCAATCAAATCAATTAAGATGAAATCAACTCAAAGGGAAAATGGGCGGTGCCACGCCCCATAAACAAATTTGTCATATTCGTCATATCTCCGAAACTGTTGGACGCAGATAGATAAGATTCGGTATGTTTGTAACAAGCACGTAAAGAAATAATATCCACTAAAAAAGTGGGCAGTGCCACGCCCTACAAATATAAAACTTATCATATCTCCGAAACTATTTGAGCTACAGCAATGAATTTCGGTATATATATAAAGAGTAGTGAGTCAAATAACATTTGCTGAAAAAAAGGGCGGTACCACGCCCAACAATGAACATATCCTTATTAATTGAAACTCTGTTCTACAGAAAACAAGGTCATTCATGTAGCTCTGCCTGTGGGCGTGGCTCCACATATTTTTTCAGCAGACATTATTTGTCTTGATGATTTTTGTATATAAACCGAATTTCATCCACATGGGTCAAATAGTTTCGAAGATATGGTGTGTTTTATATTTTTGGGGCGTGGCACCGCCCACTTTTCTAATAAATATTATTTCTCTCTGTGCCTATTACAAACATACCAAGTCTTATCTATCTGCGTCTAATAGTTTCGGAGATATCAGGAATTTGTTTTTGGGGCGTGGCACCGCCCATTTTTATAATGAATTAATTTTTTCTTGCTTGATTTCATTGAATGCATATAAATTTATTCATATATCACTCCAGCGTTTAATGCGACTAACATTTTTAAACAGAAAAACCTTTTTTTTTCAAAATTTATGAGATTTCGACATCTGTCCCTAATTTGTGGATCAAATGCTAGAAAAAGCGGGCATCTTTTCAGATAACTCAATGTATAGCCTTTAATTTTGCATTTGATTGTTTTTTAAAAAAAGGGTCCTTGTAGTGAATTATTTTTTTTTGGCACTTTTTAGTCCAAAAAAAACCATAGTGAGTCGGTAGAGCCGTCTTAACAGCCATAAAAAATCATTTGACAAGTTCTTTGTGTGGCATTCCCTGTGCATCAGACATTGAACTAATATGCGTAAGGGTAATTATTCGCAAGTTAAGTTTATATATTCTTAACACCTATGTTCTAGTATCATAGAACTCTACGAGAGTCTTGCACTGGCCGTAGAATACATTACTCAAAAACTTGACTTAATGACTACATTTTATTGTTAGGTGATTTCAATTTGCCTGACCTTAAATGGACTTTGTCAGAGGATGACACATATTATTATGCGTCATGTCCTAAAACCCGACAACAACAAATTTTTGTTTACAACAAGTTAGTTGTATAACGAATTATCACGGACGACATCTTGACTTAGTTTTGGCTACACATAGTAGTAAGGTTGTTGTAAATAACGCCTTCAATGCCCTTAGTGTTTTTGATACTTATCATCCACCTTTGAATATATTGTACCAATTTATGAATTCAATTTCAAAAAAGCTGACTTTTTGAAGTTGAATAACATTTTGGGGAACAATGCTAATAATTTTTAAAACTTCTTTGGCGCAGAATCCTTAATTGAACTTAAAGAATACCATAAGCAAATTAAATTTAATTTATTTGTTTACAATAATTTTTAAATTTCAAAACAAATGTCAAAAATACAAATGTCAGTAAGCAGTTTTGAAATTGTGTTGCCAATCACGCATGAAAAAAGGAAAATCATTCACAATGGAGTCTAGCAATTCAAGTGTGCAATACGTTTTTGTCTTGCAAATTTGGTCTTGCTTACAAGACTCTTGCTTTTGAAAAATCAATAGAATTTGTTTTTGTAATTTCAAATAATTTTGCATTTGCTACGTTGCAACAAGATCGTGAATACGGCTGATGTAAAAAAATTAAAACAAAAATAACTATGTTATTCAAAAAGATTTTATTACTTTCCAGTTAAATTATTAGTTCGGAGATTGAAAAGTTGGAGTTTAGGTAAGTTATATCAGCCTCTGTTTTCAATTTTTTGAAAATTCAATATTTCAGTATTACGCCACTCAACAATACCAAAAGAATAAACCATATCTATTAAATAACGTACAGTGGCATAGAATTTTTAAAATGTTTTTGTGATGTTTTTGTCTATACCGCCCTCTGTGGACCAATTTTCTATTCTGTGTGTTCCCGGACTAATCTTCTATGTTATATGAATTGAGGCGTTGCGTGCATTAACGCCCTAAGTCGACTTAGGGCGTTTTTGCGCCCATCGCTTTTTTGAAAAGCTTGGGTCCTCAAATATATGTGTACTTAATTTCAACTTCCAATTACGATCACAGAATGTGGTAGAGCAATATATATATACTGTTTAAAGAGTTGCGCGCAAGAAGGGCGTAGTGCGACTTGGGGCGTTTTTGCATAAATCAGTTCGCGGTAGGAAAAACGGTTTTTACTCAAAACCAAGGTGCCTAACGAAAAAATTTTTTAAGGTAAAAAATGCTTAAAATTGTCCAGAAAGTACCTACGTGTGATTTTTTTTTTTTTTTTTTTTGGCCAAATTTTAAAAAATTATAAAATGTTCGAAAAAATTCTGAAAAAATTCACACATATTTTTTGAACGATTCTAAGCATTTTCTTCCTTATACACTTTTTTCGTAAGGCACCTTGCTTTTGAATAAAAACCATTTTTCCGGCCGGGTAAAAAAATTGCTATGTTCGAGTGGCCATATTTCGATAAATTTTTAGCCTAAGAAATTTTTCAATAAAGTATTTAAAAGGAAACTTTATCTTATTATTTTTTGTCAAATTTTGTCTATTGCTATCTTTGATCTAAAAAAAGTTTTGACGATAAGAGAAAAAACACAAGAATTCGAAAAATTTTTTTTGATTTCAATATTCTATAAATTCATTAAAATCCATTGCGCCGCTTTTGTGTAATATTGAATCAAAATATTCAAGCCTTTAAAAGTGGGTGTGACACTCTTGCCATCCCATCCACATTTCGCCATTTATAATCAGCATTTGTCTATCAAACTTAGCCACCGTTTGCGAAATATTGCCCAATAAATTCAAATTTTATAGAATTTGCTACGCCTTTCTTTGAGTATCTACAAGCTTAGAATTGATCCCAGTCACAATGTTATACTAATATAGAACATTGTACCAAATTTCGTTAAAATCTCTAGAACCGTTTTCAAAAAAAAATATTTACCAGGTGAAAAGCATAGATGCAAATATATGCTTGCATTTTATAAAATTAAAATTTTGAAGAAATAAACAAAAACGCACATTTATAAATAGTTGAGGTGAAAGTATATTTCATTCCCCTCATTTTAAAAAGAAAATCATTAAAATCGGAACAGGTTTGTGGGTTTCCCAAGCAAAATGCTAACGTTACTCCAGTGATAGTCAATGGATTTATGCAAAAACGCCCTATAATTTAAATTTTTCCTTCTTCGATAATTCTGTCATTATGCATTAGTATTATGTGTAAGCGGTAATTATTTACTCATTTTGTTAGTGTTAATTGAATAAATTAGTTTTTTAAGGTTTAAATGATGGTTTGTTGTTTTTTCAGCATTTAGAAACTTTAAATTGAATTATCTCGAAATGCCATTTTTCGACTTGGGGCGTTAATGCACGCAACGCCTCAATTGATTGACACCTTAATAACTTAAATCAATAAAGAAGTATAGGAGATATAAGACCCCAAAAGTTACTACATTTATCATTTGTACAGCGCCATATATTGAATGTATTTCAAAAGTATAATACCATCAAATTATCATTTAAGTAATATGAAAAAGAAAAACTTTAAAAGAACCAAAATCGGCTCCGTACTACAGGAGCTACAATTCCTCAAATATTTGACTTGTCTGTGCGCCGATACAAAAAATACAATCAAAATACAACTTAAGGAGTATTTGTCACGACGATGCAACCAAAATACACATAAATACTAGGGATGGTAAGCGCAAGCTCTGTGCAAAAACTGGATGAACTCGGACAAAAGAACGTGGCACCTCCCATATAAGCAAAAGTTTAAAAATGCTATGCTGAAAGCATCTTTCACCCAGACATTAAGAACTACTTATACAAGCTCTGAGCGAAAACTGGGTGAACTCGGACAGGAGAGCGTGGAACATCCCATATAAGCAAAAGTTTTAAAATGCTATTCTGAAAGCTTTTTTGCAACTATCCAACCAAATTTCACTCAGACACTAAGAATAAGCTGGGTGAATTTGGACAAGAGGTCGTGGCATCTCCCGTACAAAAAAAATTTTCAAAATACTGCAGTGTAGGATATTTAATGTTTGGTCATGTCAAAGGTTACACCCTTACTAGTTTGTATTTAAGTTTACACGGAAAAAACTAATCCGTAAAAGTTCATTGAAAATCCCAGTTATCTTTACTGATTTTTTCAGTAACTGTGCGCCCGTAAAGAAAAACCGTATTTTTTACAGACTACACACAGTAAATTTTTTAAAAAATATAAAAATAAAAAAAAAAAAATTATGTTGATTGGTGTCGAACTTAAGACCTTTGTGTTTCTAGGCGACGCTCTAACTACTGAGCTACTGTAGCACTTTCATTTCTACAGCTTATTATTTTATTTAAATTATATTTCAATAAAATTTTTTACAATCTCAAACAGTAATAATTGAAATGTATTCTAAGCAAATATTGCAGAGCCCACTGGCATTTTTTCATGCGACAAAATTTTACTTCTATATTCAATAGTTTTCACTGTTTATATCTGTACTTTTTAAAGTTCAAGCCGTATATTTTACTTTCGTGCCATTACTTTTTCATGAGAATTCAGTTAAGTAATTGAATTACTGGAACAAACCGTAATTTTCACGAGATTATTATCACTTTGTGCTATTTGAAAAACAATTTGTCTTGTCTTGTCTTGTCCGATTTTATTCAGTTTTTGCTTAAAGCTTGCATTTATATTTTTAGTGTCTGAGTAAAATTTTGTTCGATTATCTCAAAAACTCTTTCCGTATAGCGTTTTGAATCTTTTGCTTATATCAGCGATGCCACGCCCTCTTGTCCGAATTCGCCCAGTTTTTGCTCAGAGCTTGCGCTTAAAATTTATATGTATTTTTGTTGCATTTTCGTGAAAAAAACCCCAAAAATTGCATTTTGAAGATATTTTTTGTATGGGTTCCAGGCATGTCCGTTGACCGATTTCGCTCATTTCCAATCCCCCGAGCTAACTTTGAAGATGGAGGCAGTGAACCAAACAAATATCATTGAAATATCTTGCTCAGTTTTCTCAGAAAATGTATTTCTACGCACACCCAGCCACCCAGCCGGACAGATGGACATGGCTATATCGACTCAAGAGGTGACGCTAATCAAGTATATATATCTGCCACGTCTCCTGCGTTACAAATGAAAGGAAAAAGTGAATATACCCTGGGTGTAGGGTATTAAAATCATTATATTTAACAAGGAACCTATCAGTTGGTATCCATCCATTCAAAATAACTTGAATTTAAAGCAGTTACGTGTTTAACTTCGATAGATGAAAGTAGATACGATGAAAAAGAATGAACCGCACATTATTACCGTTTTAACATTTTGACACTAGAGTGCCACCACAGTTTTCTGTAAGGGTTCCTTAGTGTTGCCTCATCAAAAACTAAAATTTGAAAAATTTTTAGTTACGAGGTTAAGGCTGAAAGGGGACGAAGTGTGTTTCATAAATAAATCAGGGCTCTCTGTTCAGATTCTACTCGACGTGCTGAAATATGTCATTCAAGCAAATCAAATCGTTTTTCCGCTTTTCTTCGGCGTTTTGAAACAGTTCGAAATTACTATCGAAAAGCTCAAATTTCAAATGTTGTGCTTCAATTAATAATTTAAGCTAGCCAAATTACTTTTCCGAGATCTCTGGTTTTTCTCAACTTTTTGAAACAGTTCGAAATTACTATCTAACAGCTCGAAAAAGTGGTATAGGTTTAATATCCGAAAGCCAAAAATTACTAGATAAACGTTTTACATTAAAATAGATCTCGATTTTACTGGAAAATTTAAAGCAGCTTCCACTGATTAATATCTAAGTTATGTAGTATGCAAGCTCTTTATGTAATAGAAGATCCACAAATAATATAAAACTCAATTTTCTATTTTAGCAATCACAATAAGTTTTTATTTTGTTGATACAAAGTTAGTTTTTATGGAAAAAACCCATTTGGTGTTAGGACGAGGCTGGAATTTCCACTTTTTAATATACCACGAATTAAAGCGAGATCATCAGGCGTTAGAGACCAGCCACTTAGTTGGCCAACACTTTGTAACTCAGGACATCGATCCATAAGAATCTGAAACAAAGTAAATAAGTTTGTAACAATTATGCGATAATTCTGATACATATTCATATTATTCAATATCATCATTAAAATTAAGGAGCATTTATTAATTCTACTAAAGATCTGGCTTGGTGAAAAATTAAACAATTATAGTAAACAAATGTCCGTTTTTTGTGTTTTGCGTTGCAGAAAATAGGTGATTTTTGTTTTAATTGCCCCATCAAAATTTTTATATTAACAATTTTTAAGAAAACTGTCAGGCCAAAAGATTTTCTATTCGCGAATTTCCCCGCATGACACTGAAGGGTAATTCCATAGTAACTATGTTATAAACAGAAACTTTTTTAAGAGTTTAATGCAGCTTTTGATGCTTAACTTTCGAATTAACTAATAAAACTTGATTCATTATGAACATAAAACATTGTTCATGTTACAGCTTTGTTAAAATTTTCAGTGATAACGTAATATTTATCCAGTAAATTGTGCTGGTAACTCGCGTTATCATTTTTGGACAACATGTTCAGAGAGTACATTTGTTTCGGAAGTTTCTGCAAAATTTGTGGGAAAATTTCTTTACATCGGACCTAAACAAAAGCAACAGGATATCAATAAGTTTTTCTATATAAGAAACAGCATCGAAAAACTTCACAGAACGATATAAAATCTATGTATTTTCATTTCCAGCAACAACGGTTTCACTGTCTGGGTACGACTAAAATTTGAGAAATCGAATCAGAGAGGAAGTCCACTTTATCAAAAGTGGGAATCCTCCCTAATTTCGGGCTTCTATACATGAAGCAAAAATGCAGAATGTGCGACTAGACTTTGAACTTAACCCGCATGGAGCTAAATTTGGCGTCCGTCGTGTTTAATTGCTGCTGGCACTGGTACGCAACATCGCTGCGAATTTAAAGGGCGAGACCCTTATGGGCAGTGAACAACGGCAATAAGTGATACCGTAGAGCGCCCATATGTGCAAAATTCTGATTTTGCTTGTTTCCCGTCCATTTCCTGAAATTAGAGGTCAAAAAAATAAGATCTCAAAAAAAAAAAATTTGGAATCGGTAGTGGAAAAAACCCAGCCGGTTTTCGATCAAAGGTCGAAAAATTGACTAAAAAAGGGAAGTCGCTTTGACTGCTCGTTACTTCAAAACTGTTCATTTTTTCATAATATTTTCAAGACAACTTTTATATAGCATGACTAGGCCAACATTATCTTATCAAAAAGTTTTGGTCCAAAAATTAAATTTGTTGTTGTTTCGGACCAGAACTTAAATTTTTAAAGAAAATTTTCATGACTTTTTTTCTATAAATTGGTTTTTTGTAATTTTCAAAGCGTGGAATATTTGTTTTGGAATACCCTTATTGTAGGGAATTAAATGTTGATTAATTTAAAAGAAAAATTACTAAAAAATATTGGTTTTTAAGAAATGAAGCCCGTTTCAAAGTTAAGAAAAAAAAAGTTATTTTTTTTTTATTTTTTCTTCTTAATTTTTAATTTGGTAAGAAACCATTTTAGTAGTCATATTTCCTAAACTAATTTGGGATTGCTGAACACGAAAATAGCATTTATTTTCGTGGTGGAGCGTTTTTAGGTTGTTCCAGCAGAGATAATCGAAAATTTCGAATTTCGTGCACGCATCTCAGGAAAAATTTCAATCAAGTTGTCAAGAACTGCACATTTAGATGTATGATTTGTGAGATATCTAACCCCAAATGTTCAAAAAACACGATTTTTGAGGTTGTGTAGAACACGCACAAAATCGTTTTGGTCTGTTTTATTAAATGCGTCATTTAGTACTGTTTTTCTTCTTTAAAATGAGTTACAGAATGGTCTTGTATGATTTTTCTTTAAAAACTTATGACCATTTTAAAATAACATTATAAAAGATATAATAATATGGCAATTACTATCCATACATGTTTTTTAACTTTCATGATGCCATTTTAAAATGATCATAACTTTTTGAAAAAAGTCGCACAAGCCCATTTCATAGCTTATTTTCAAGACAAAAAGTAGTTCTAAATGATGAATTTAATAACAACTAGCAATGCGTTTTGTTGCATCCAATAAAGCAGCGATTAAAAGAAAAAAATTAGAATACTCATTTTTTTCCAACATTACGACCGGCTCCATACCTTAAAACTTAATATTTTTAAATAATTTTTTTTTGTTGAATTAATCAACATTTAATCCTATGTAATATAAGAATTCCAGAACAAATATTCTTCCCTTTGAAAATTACAAAAAACCAATTTATAGAAAAAAAGTCATGAAAATTTTCTTAAAAAATTCAAGTTTTTGTACCGAAACAACAACAAATTTAATTTTTGCACCAAAATTTTTTGAGAAGATAATGTTGACCTAGACATGTTCTACAAAGTTGTCTTGAAAATATTATGAAAAAATGAACAGTTTTGAAGTAACGTGCAGTCAAAGCGACTTCCCTTTTTTTAGTCAATTTTTCGACCTTTAATCGAAAACCGGCGGGGTTTTTTTCACTACCGATTCCAAATGTTTTTTTTTAGATCTTATTTTTTTGACCTCCAATTTCAGGAAATGGACGGGGAGCAAACAAATTCTTAACTTTGCGCATTTCATATATTTTGTGGGCGCTCTAATATCCAGTTATATGAAAATCAAGCGGATCTGCCCCTGGATCTCACCTAGAGCCGATATTTGGGGCCTAAAAGATACATGGGCATAGACTAAAAAAAATTCGCCCTCAGGCCACAGATGTTGCAAAAATCTATACGAAAACTTGTCGACATCTGAAACACCCATAACGTTAAAAAAAATTAAATAATTATTGATGCAACCAGAAATGCAAAAAGAGCGCAAATAAAATGCTGCACGACAGTGTTATGTCTTTTCGCACAAACACCTTACGCTCAAAGTGCAGTTTCAGTCACACCAACAACTGCATGGGATGGGGAGATGAAGGAATGTGGAAAAAACAAAAACAACAACAGTGCAAGCAATAGGTGCTATAGAAAAGCCTTTCGCTTGGTTAGCATCGATTGTTTTTGTTTTTTATCTAAAATTTTTTTTTTTGTAATTTTATTGCTGTTGAATGTTATATTGATTTGGCCGATTGTCTTTTATTATTATTATTATTTCTTCTTATTCCTCTTCTATTTTATTTTTTTATTTATTGGTTGTTTAGCCGCGCGGCACGGTTTAGTTTTACATAATTTAATTAAGAATACAAATTATCACAATGCAGACGACACCGGGGAGCAACCGCAGAAACCACGACTGCAGCGCACTAGCCACCATCACCGAACGATCTAATAAATTAGTGGCCACAGAAGCACAGAGTCCATCCAAGACGAAACACGAGTATCCTGGTGCCGATCTCATCGAACGAATAATGCGAAAAGCGCGCGAATACCATGAAAACAGGCGTCAAATACGGGCATTGGCAGCAGATTTCGAGCAAAGAATGGAACGACCAGCTCCACGGCTATGCATGTACCACAAACGGCCGGTGCGAAGAATTTGAACAAACGTCCAGCCAATTGACTCAGCTCAATTGCCACAATCGGAAGAATTTCAAACCACCATGGCCGATGAAGCAACCGAGGTACAAGCTGATCAAAGCGAGGGCCCCGGCAACATAACTATACGCGAGACCGCTCGCTCATCAACGCACACCACGAGCAGCGCCGATGAAGACATGTTGATTCTAGAATTACAGGAACAAGAGGTGGCCGCCTTTGAAAAATTCGCCACTGAGAGCCACACAACTACGCCTACACTCCCAAGTACTGAAGTTGAAGCGCTCCCGGGGCAAAATGAGGAAAGACACAATCGCATAGAGATTTTGTCGATCACCACCATCCCAAAGATCAAGGTAACTCCCGTGGTCGAAGGATCCCGAGCGATAGCGATTGCGATACAAGCAACTCCAGTAACAGCTCAAGTAGCACTTCCAGTGGCCGCTCTCACATCACCGTTAGAAGCAGCAGTCACCACAGCTGTACCGAGAAAACACACGAGTGATGCGGCAGCCGTAAATGGCGCACGACCCGATCCGTCCCTGTTGATAACTAGCGCATCTAATCAAGCATCGGCCATCGATCGCATGACTGGAATCAGCCTCCAGGAATTTGATGACGCCACGATCAGTCAACTTTCCGAAGTTGTGCACCCACTTCCAGTAAGACGACGTTTAGGGTTCTAAAAGAACATAAATGGGCGCCGCTACAATTTCCGCCTCTTCGTAATCGAAAACAAAAAACAAATGAATCATTTGAACAGTTTTTCGATTCCATTTCCGAAACTCTCGACCTATTATCGGAGCCTATGGAAGTGTCAGAATTGTTGGAAGTTGTAACTAGGAACTTAAAATCGGATCTTAGACACGAATTGTTATACATATCCATACATTCTATAGCACATTTGCGTAAGCTCGTGCAAATGCGCGAAAATTTGATTTCCGAAGAGTCTTCACGGCGAATGTCTTCTTCACACAATTTTCCGAACACTTACCAACAAAAACGTTTAATTTCTTCAATAAAAGATACAAATAATAATATGAAAATGAAGATTCATTGGCTTCAGGTCAAATATTAATTGATGCTGTTGCAACTACAGTTAAGTGTTGGAATTGTGATGAGGAAATGCCTTACTGGGACATGTGTTTAAAAGAGCACAACATTTTTATACCCTACACCCAGGGTATATTCACTTTGTCCTTCCGTTTGTAACGCAGAGAAGGAGGCTTGGCAGGTATAGAAAAGTATATATATTCTTGATCAGCGTCACCTCCTGAGTCGATATAGCCATGTCCGTCTGTCTGGCTGGCTGGCTGGCTGGCTGGGTGGCTGGCTGGGTGATGTGTGTGGAAATACACTTTTTGGGAAAACTAAGCAAGATAATTCAATGAAATTTGGTACCCTGCCTCCGTCATCAAAGATAGCTCGGGGGATTGAAAATGAGCAAAATCGGTTAACGGACACGCCTACCGCCCATACAAAAAATATATTCAAAATGCAATTTTAGGAGTATTTTTCACGACAATGCAACCAAAATACACATAAATACTAGAAATTGTAAGCGCAAGCTCTGAGAAAAAACTGAGCGAACTCGGACAAAAGGGCGTGGCACCTCCCATATAAGCAAAAGCTTCAAAACGCTATACTGAAAGCGATTTTTGAGATATTCGAACCAAATTTAACTCAGACACTAAGAACTATAAATGAAAGCTCTCAACAAAAATTGGGTGAAATCGGACAAGGGGGCGTAGCACCTCCCATATAAGCAAAAGCTTCAAAACGCTATACTGAAAGCGATTTTTCAGATATTCGAACCAAATTTAACTCAGACACTAAGAACTATAAATGAAAGCTCTCAACAAAAATTGGGTGAAATCGGACAAGGGGGCGTAGCACCTCCCATATATGCAAAAGTTTCAAAATGCCATACGGAAAGAGTTTTTTGAGATAATCCAAACAAATTTCACTCAAATACTAAAGACTATAAATGCACGCTCTAAGCTAAAACTAGAGGAACTCGGACAAGAGGGCGTGGCACCTCCTATATAAGCAAAAGCTTCAAAACACTATGCTGAAAACATTTTTCACTCAGACATTTAAACCTATAAATGCAAGCTCTGAACAAAAACTGGGTGAACTCGAACAAGAGGGCGTAGCACCTCCCATATGAGCAAAATTTTAAAAATACTGCAGTGTAGGGTATTTAATGTTTGGCCAGGCCAAATTTTACACCCTTACACGTTTACAAACCTCAGTGTCAAAATTGTATAGCTAAGAGAGCGGAAAACTTCCAAAAGGATCGATTCAAGGACACCCGGATGGCACCTAAGTAAATGAAACTAGTATTATCTCAGAATTTCCGGGTAGCTCAAAAATTAAAAACTCAATAAATATTAATATAAGACCCGAAAACTTGAATTTAAAATTGCTTAAACATAAAAAAGATTTAAATGCAAATGTAGAAACTGAAAATGAATTGAATAAAATTTTATTCCCAATAAAACCTAACCATGAAAGGTGGCAAAATTATCTAAAAGTAAGAAATAAGATTTTTAATGAAACAAATGTTAACGATCAAAAAAAAGAGTCAAGAAGATCTACTTTACGTCTTCGCGCTTTTGGAAAAATCTTAGGAAAACTAAATGTATTTTCATCCCAGCTATTTTTAGCAATAATAGTGACCTCTGGTGTTATGCGGAAGTTACATTTTTAGACAGAACGTAGCTCGGATTACTTGATACCAGCGCAAACGTAAGTTGTGTAGAATCCAATTTATCGAAAACAGATTTATCAAAAAATTCTGGCTTTCAAAAATAAAAGCCCAATGTTAAAACCACAGATGGTAGATTACACGAAGTTTCAAGTAGCTTAGTTGTTCAAATGCAGTACGAAAATGAATTAAATTAAATTATTTGTTATTCCATCTATAGGTCCAAATTTAATCTTAGGAGTTGACTTTTGGAAATTATTTGATTTGGCTCCTGGAGTTATTTCTTTTGTCGAATTGGAATCAGATTGTCATGATGATGAATTTTATCCTTTGTCTATAAATCAAGCACAACAACTCGAAGCTGCTAAGCTTTTATTTCCTAACTTCCAAAAACCAGGTTTAGGTCGAACTTCGCTGATAAAACATACGATAGATGTAGGTAATGCGAAACCCCTCAAACAAAGGTTTTACCCTGTATCACCTGCAATGGAGAGCTAATGTTTGATGAGGTAGATAGAATGATTGATTTAGTTGATTGAGAGGTCTTCTAAACCTTGAAGCTCTTCGATGAGACTACATAGTGATTAAACCAAGAAAGCTAAACACAGTTAGGGAAAAAGATACATACCCGCTTCCTAGCATTGAGGATATTTTTTCGCGTTTGCCAGAAGCAAATTTAATTTCAAAAATTGACCTGAAAGATGCATTCTGGCAAATTGCACTTCAGAGGAATCGAAACCGTTGACTGCGTTTACTATCCATAGCCGTCCCCTCTAACAATTCGTTGTAATGCCTTTCGGTTTTTGCAACGCACCACAAACCATGTGTCGTGCTGACCTTAAACACTGTGTTTTTGGTTATTTAGAAAACCTTTGTGTTATGTCAGAAGTTTTTGAGTCACACATTTCAATTTTAATTCGATTAGCTCAAAGATATCGTGAAGCGAATCTTAACCTTAATATCGACAAAAGTAAATTTTGTGTTACACAGGTTAATTATAGTGCCTTGGATATGTCATAGGTTAAGGAGGAATAGCTACTGATCCATAACAAGTAGAGTCGGTTTTGGCCTGGCCAATACCATAGAATCTAAAAGAAGAGGATTTTTAGGATTGCTAGGGTGGTATCAGCGCTTCATCGAAATTTTCATTGTCACATGCCTGATCACCGATGTTCTGAAGGAAAAGAAGAAATTTGAATGGATAGCTCAAAAAGCATTCGAGAAAATTAAAGTTTTATTTCTCTAGAACCCAGATTTTGATAACTAATTTTATTTGCATTGCAATGCCAGCAATTTTGGTATTGCCGCTGTTTTGATACAGAAATCTAGTAATGGAGCAGAACGTCCAAATGCCTTCATATCAGCGCAACGTTACTATGGCGTAACGGAACGTGGCGGCAGTGGAATAAGCGGAACGTTTTCGTTGTTATATAGAGTTTACTTACAAGACTTTCAAATAATAACTAGCTTATGCGTCAGCCAAATTTAAGTGGGCATTTAAGTTGCAGGGGTATAAGTTCACAATAAGCCATTGAAAAGGCAAAGACAATGTAGTTCCCAATACATTGTCTAGGATGCATTGCGACCAAATTTCTGCTGTAGATATTGGGCCAGAATTTGTCCTAAATTCTCTTCACTTAAGTGAACCCAGCTATGAAACTGTAAAGAACAAATTTCCGGATATTAAAGTATTAGACAAATGTAATAATATTAGAACACAACATTATCAGGAAATCGAAGGAAGTGCTTGGAATTATGGATTCCGGAACAGCTTAAAAAACGATGCTTACAAACGTGCTCATGACTAAGATAATAAATTTGATTCGTGGATATTTTTACCGGCCTAGAGTGGTCACAGACATTCGTAATTATGTTCGCGACTGTGAGATATGTTAAAGTACCAAAGTCGCAAATACTACGTTAAGACCACCTATGGGAAATCAGACAACATCCTGCAGGCCGATTCAGCGGTGGCATGTAGATATGTTAGGACCATATCTACGCAGTAAAAGAGGTTTTGTAGGATAACTAAGAGTTTGAAAAAATTCACTTCTAACGTAATTACAGATTTTCTTTTAAACCATATGTTTCATTTATATGGAGTGCCCGAAGTTTAGTGAGTGACAACGGATCACAATTCAAATCGCACGATTTCCATTCATTTCTTACCAAACTTGGAATAAAACATTTGTATACTGCATTATATTCGCCGCTTTCTAATGCATCTGAGCGTGTGAATCGCTCTTTAATTGTTGCTATTAGAGCATATTTAAAACAGGATCATCGCGATTGGGATAAAAATGTATCCTAAATAAGTTGCGCATTACGTAACTCATTTCATCAGTCAATATCTTGCTCGCCTTATTTTGCAGTTTACGGATTTGACATGGTAACCCATGCGTCTTAGTATGAGCTACTTAAAAATTTCAAAATACTCAAAAAACGTGATGACCAGTTAGGACTTTTGCGTAGCGATACTACATAAAACATTAAAAAGCTTATGACCATAAGCAGTTTAACCTGCGAAGCAAACCAGTCTCTTTCCAAGATGGACAAGAGATTTTCTACAGAAATTTCGCTCACAGTGACTTCGAAAAGATTCAAAATGCAAAATTCAAGAAAAAATTGGAAATAGTTATTACTTATGTACTAGAGAACTTACAAGGAAAACTAATTGCCACGTATCACGCCAAAGATATACGGAAATTTCTTGAAAATGTTCTAGTTTGAGAAAATTTCACATTTTGAAGTTTTGTAACGTTCAATTTTGAAGAATTATATTCAACATTTTTTTTTCTAAATAAGATTGGTTTTGACCGTTTAACATTCATTGTATTCATGCGCTTCTTAATTCAGTGACTATGTTTCATTTATTCATAAACTCTTCTCATAGATATTTTTTTTTTTTTGTGATCATTTTACAACACAAATAGAATTTTCTATAAGCGGTTCTTGATTTACTAGTACATTACGTACAGAAATTATTAATATCCGGATGATCAAATTTATTTGGTTCAGCCTTGATAAATTTGGTAAATACGCATATCCCGTGAGCTCGTTCTTTCTTTCGATAAGAACCGACAACGATTTCAGATTTTCGTTTTTTAATAGAAATCGATAATTCGCGTCCATACGCATCTTCCCTTCAAATTTGATAACTATTACGAAGCAATAGCGAATGCAATTCCGATTTTTGTACTACAATGTATGCAAGGAAAATTAAAAAAAAAGCTTCTACTGTAAAATTTGTATTTTGTCTTTTTGGCGGTTAAGTGAGTAAATTCTTTTAAGAAATTTTTCTGTATATTTCATGTTCTCTCGCAAAATACAGTTTGACTAAATTGAAGTCTTCGATTAAGAGCTACACGTTTCAACACATAAAAAACCAGCTTAATCAAACAGCAATTATTTGCCTATTAAATTGATCAGAGCTGATAAAGATTTCCTGAAGTATAACTTTTGTGTACTGCAGCCTAAATTGAAAGAAACCGCAAAAATTATGGAGACGAAAATGCACCAGAATCGGGAGAATTGATCAGTCAGCATACAGTCTGTTAAATAAGAGCGTGGTCACGATTACTCGCGATCGGTAAAGTATAATGCTGTAATTTTTTTTTCTCACACAGAGGGCAGTATTGTCCTTCATGCTTCGTGAAAGTGAATCAGCTGACCACTGTTTTCAATGCGTTCTCAGCATTTTTCCAAAATGAGTACCGCGTACGCGTCGCGCTTTGAAGCCGTTTTTTTGTGTTTGCACCCCAAAGGTCCCAAAATGACCCAAGCGGCGGCTGCGAAGTATATGCAAAAGTCGAAACAGTTTGTGAGTAAGTGGGTGAATCGCTTCAAAGAAGTAAAAAATGTCGATGACTTTCCAAATCGCGGGTCTGTCGGTGTAGTGACGGAAAAACAGGAAAAACTGATCTGTGCTCTATTTTCGAAAAATCCAACATTAACTTTGCGTGAAGGTGCTTCGAAATTGTCCCAAAAAGGTTTGAATATCTCCCACGGAACTATTCGTAATCATTTGATTGCAAATAGTGTGAAATACCGAAGTACTTTGCAAAAACCGATGCTCAGTGAAAAACATGTCCAAAAACGTCTTGAATGGGCCAAAGACAATTTGGATCGTGACTGGGGCAACGTTATCTTCACTGATGAATCCTCTTTTTGGGCCTTTCCTATCATCAGGCATGCCTGGACCCTGGACCCTGCAACTTGAAACAGCTGGTTCGACGCATTCACAAAATTTGGAGGTCGTTTTCAGAAGAGTATGCGCAAAATCTTGTTCAAAGTATGTCGCGAAGATGTCAAGCTATAATTGATGCTGGGGGTGATTGGACCTGCTATTAATGTATTTGCATTGAAGTTTTCGATCAAATAAATCAATATTAAAAAGAATTTTCGCAATGGGTATTTTCATTTTCTCACAACAATGACCACGCTCTTATTTAACAGACTGTACGTACTTATATGTCCAGAAAGCAACAAGTAGAGCAAAGCTACGGCAAAAAACCTTTGCTACTTTCGGTGTACTAAGTAACTCATGCTAAAAAGAAAATCAGTTTCGTTTGTAATTAAAAAATTAATAATTAGAAGAAAAAAACCTATAAAAAAGGCATTTATTGGCTTGCTTTTAAGGGAAGGTTCTTTTGGATTTTTCCGAAAATGAAGCAAACTTTGAGAATGGATTGCGGAAAAATGAAAAGACATACGAACTTATGCTTTTGGACTTTGATTTGTTGTTTATTTACGATTAAAAAAATTATTCAATATTTAGGAAATTCAAAATGGCGGCTTGAAAATGGCGGATCCCGTCGATCTCTATCTTTCTGCTTTGTCAAGTGTAGGGCCTCTGGTAGTGAACTGAAATTAGAAATGTATATAATTTATTAAAATTTATAAAATTTCCTATGCTTTGAACCTAACGTCATTTAATTTTGGTAAAAATAAACCAATTTCATGGACGTTTAAAAAAAAATTGACATTTTTCCCTTTTTTTTTACTTTGATCTCGTTTAAAAATTATAAATAAACAATTTTTCATGCCAATTTTAGGTTCAAGGCATGCAAAAAAGTATATACTTTCAAAAATTTTTTCAATGAAGGAAATCGGATCAATAGAACAAGCCCTGTGCTTGACATAAGGTTAGAAAACATGGTTCCGAGAAAAACGCGTTTAAAGTTTTTAGAAAGTTTGCCTTGACATAACTTTCTTGTTTGATAAGTTATCACAACCATCATCCGTTCTTAAAGGTTTTTGGGGTAGGTGATTACGAATTTGAGGTCAAATTTACAAAATTCGAAATGGCGGATCCAATATGGCGGATAAAAAAAAATTTGCATCGGTCAATTTCGGTGAATCGGCGCGCTGAGCGTGCCGCAGCGCGCGTGACATGGGTACGTTTGACACGCTCTAGCTCAAGAAATACGCGTCGTATTGAAATATTCCTTGGCACATATATTCTACACATATGTACAATAACTTTCATTTTATGTAAAAAAAAAAATCGATTTTTTCAAAAAAATCCAAAAGAACCTCCCCTTAACCTAAGATTTCTAAAAAACCGAATGAATTTTTATGGTTGAAAAATCCCAACCCAAATTACCCAAAATTTTGTTGTGCTTTTTTTAATTTGTATATTAACTATAAAAGTTACTACATTAAAAATAATTGTAACATTTTGCAAACCATTTTTCAATATTAATTTGCAGTCGCTGAACACGAAAAACCCACTTGTTCTTTATTCCTTTTAGCCGTTCCCGAGTTATTCGGACATTTCTATTTTCGAGATTATAGCTTCATATACATCAGTATATTTGCACAACACCAAATTCGATCGATTTTATTTTACTACGTTTACAAAGAATGACTAATGGCGCTTCTAACGAGTATACCAATAATTGAGGGGTATAGAAGCAAAGGCGGCAATCTCCATTTTTTTGTGAGCGTATCTCTTAGTAATATTTGTTCTCAGACTTTAGGCGTCTGGAAAAGCCAGCTTCGGACTAGAGCAAGGCGATTAAAAATGAGCCAATGAATTACTGGTGGTGGGCCATTTAAGTAGTAAGCCTCTAACGGAATTTGAAGAACGTGCTCTAACTACTTTTGGATCTGCTGCAGTAGATGGTATTGGCAAAAATACTTTTGGCTTATTGCCGCATACTCAAAATAAAGAAATGTCACATAATCCAAGCCAGCCGCTTCTAGAAAGCAATGAAGAGTTCATCGTGCCAAGCCAAGGTGCGACTTCTTACAGTCCAGGCCCGTCACCACAAGCAAGTTCTGAAGTGTTGACTGTAACAACCCTAGATGTATTGCCGAATAGTCAACACAAGCAAGTCCTAGAGTGTTGACTGTGCCAACCCCAGATTTGTCGCCGAATACCCCAACTGACCCAAACGCAAAAAGTGGTAAAAAATTGGTTGCCTTTCTCTGGAATAAAGTAAACGAAAACGAGGAACGAGAAAAATTACGGGATGAACAAAACCGACAAATGTTACAGACACTCCAGCAACTAACTACCTGTGTTACAGAGCTGACTAAAGAAGTGAAAAATTTGAAACAAGATTAGGTTGATGGATTTAAGAATAATACATTTTTGCAACATTTTAATTCGTAATTAAGTTTCGATGAACTGAATAAATAATAATGATAATCAATTGCAGTGCCATTTTTATTTTCAATTTTTAAGTTTACAAAGTAGAAACATATCTGCTTCTATTTCTGGAACCTTCATTAGAATACTGTGATGAATCAATACGTTCATTACTGCTGTCCGTATCAGAGTTATCGAAAACAAAATCCTCTTCAGCTCCAACCTCATGCAAACCACACTTTAGCATCATATTATGCAAAATCGCACAAGATGCAATAATGTCCCCTGCTATTTCGTGTGAATAATGCAGCACTCTATGTTTTAGCAAACATCTGAATCTCATTTTAAGGACACCAAACGCTCGCTCTATACAATTTCTTGCAATCGCATGCAATTTGTTGTACGTTTTTTCTTGAACAGCGAAGTAGTCAGCAAAAGGGGTAAGTAGCCAAGGCCCCAAGGGATATCCTTGGTAGGGCTGTTCAAAAAAATTTTTTTTTTCGAATTTCTTAGATATACTTTGGCATCACGTTCTGCATCATAAAAGAATAGCCCATAAATTTTTTCAGATTTTTAAAGGTGGCTCAAAGCAAAAATATATTTTTAATATATTTTTTTTAGCATTAATTATAAAATGTTGGCAAACAATTTGAAAAATTTGTTTCAGAGCAACTTAAAAACATTCATTTTGTTTGTTTTTTAATGAACTTTAAAATCTACGTTGTAATTTTGACAAAAAAAAATTTTACACCTCCTAAAAAACGAAAAGCTGCCTTAAAAAGGCAAAATTTGACGGTTTTTCAAAGAAAAAAGTCATCGTACTATAAACGAAATTAACATTTTTAAATTTACAAGATTTCATTCGAAAGAGCTCTTAAAAATCTTCAAGACAAGACATGTTAAGACTTTTTTGGGCCAGCAGGCTCGATGATATAACGTTTGAAACGTGGTAATGCAGCCCCGTGAAAGGCAAAACGCTTTTTTACTCAAGAGGGAGGCATCTTACAAAAAAGTTCACATGGCATAAAATACTTAGAATCATGCAAGGAACAAGTGTGAAATGTTTTTTTTTTTTTTAATTTATTAAAAATGACTTTAAAAAAAATTTTTTTCTAAAACAAAATAAAAAAAAAAAAAACACACTTGTTCCTTGCATGATTCTAAGCATTTTATGCCATGTTTACTTTTTTTGTAAGATGCCTTCCTCTTGAGTAAAAAAGCGTTTTGCCTTTCACGGGGCTACATTACCATGTTTCAAACGTTATATCATCAAGCCTGCTGGCCCAAAAAAATGTTAACGTGTCTTGTCTTGAAGGTTTTTAAGAGCTCTTTCGCATGAGATCTTGTAAATTAAAAAATGTTCATTTCGTTTAAAGCACGATGACTTTTTTCTTTGAAAAATCGTTAAATTTCGCCTTTTTAAGGCAGTTTTTCGTTTTTTAAGAGGTGTAAATTTTTTTTTTTTCAAAATGACAACGTAGGTTATAAAGCTTATTAAAAAACAAACAAAATGAATGTTTTTATGTTACTCTAAAACATATTTTTCAAATTGTTTGCCAACATTTTATAATTATTGCTAAAAAAAAAATATTTAAAATATATTTTTGCTTTGAGCCACCTTTAAAAATGCATTTAAAAATCTGAAAAAATTTATGGGATATTCTGTCATGATGTAGAACGTGATGCCAAAGTATATCTAAGAAGTTCGAAAAAAAATTTTTTTTTGAACAGCCCTAATCCTTGGTCGCCCATCAGCCAAGCCTTTCGACGATTGTTTGAGCTGGCATTATGTTTCTGTATCAGATGAGCGCGTATATCGGATGAGGTCCAGATGCCAGCATCATGAGTCTCACCCGGAAAATTAGTATTTATAAATGTGAACATTAGTCGGTGATCGCATACCTACGAATATAATAAAGTAATTATTTCCAATTTGAAGTCATAAAAATAATGCTTACAGCCTCCATATTTATATTATAATATCCTTTTCTGTTCATGTACATGTTAAGAGCACGGTCTTGATTTTTGGAAGTTGGTGCAACAATAGCAATGTGCGTACAATCGATTGCACCTATTGTGCTCTTGATGCCAAATTGTCCGAAAAATCTTTAGGAAGTATACGTTCTTATGAAAGCAAAAATTGGAAAGTCACTATTCTTACCCATCTTTACTGAAAATTTCTTCCTCTTTGGAAACCGGAAAATGTATTTCTCCAAATTTCACTTAACTGTAGTACTGTATGTACTGAACGAGACACAGACGACTGGCTCATAGGTAGATTGTAGTTATTTCGAACACATTTTTGATAAGATCCATGCTCTAGAAAATTTAACGTTGCCAAAACTCGAATGGTCAACGGTAGTGACGTTTTTTGGATGTCATGAGGCTTTAATTCTTCAATAAGACTAGGACACAAGCTTGGAGGAAGTCTAAAATTTTTCATGAATTCCTTTCGGGGCAATGAAAATGGATCGCTTTTATCGTGTAGGGAACGCATATGATTCCTCCTAATTTTGTGTTCTGCATTTTTCTTTTCCTCGAGCATTAAAATTGCCAACATACACAACTCTGCCATTTAATTTCAGTTAATTCACAAATTGTCAAAGGCAAAATTCATATTGAATATTTGTCAGCAAATGAGCTTTCATTTTTATTAACAGAATATCATTTCTTTATATATATTAAAAACTTGACAAATAGTAAATATGGTGAATTTATCAAGTACACAGAATCAGGCTGTTAATATAAAACCAAAGGACAATTAACAAACTGATGTTCTTTAGAAATTATTTAGTAGTAGTAGTAGTAGTATTTGTAGTTTTATTATGAAACATAACATATGAATGGGTTTTTTGAAAGTGGAATAAGTCCACCCTTTCATAAACTGAGATATTAAAGGGTTTGCGTACGACTTAATTTAAAAATATTGGCAAGCGTTATCAAACGTTAAACTTGAAAATTTAAATTCTTTAATTACACAGGCCTGCAAATTCGACACTTTTTTTTCTTCTCTTGATTTTTGATGCTAATTATGGTGTTTTGGGATCTCCTAATCACGAATCTGAACTTGGTTTCTTTCCATCACGTCAGAATTTTGAGATATTCCAGTTTTCATAACCTCAAAAATAATGGAAAATCGTGTTTTTCACTGTTATTTTAAATTTTATCGAAATTCGGACGTGATAGATCAATGCTGTAAACGGATTTGGGCTCAACATCGCAAAATACATCAAAGAGCACTCCCATAATTTTACGAAGGGTACCCTTGTTCGTCTGTGCACCATTTGAAAATTTATTAATTCAATCGTTTGTGCTTATGCACTCTTCAATATTACGCCTAAAATACTCAACATATTGTATTTAAACCATTCTTGCACCATATATTTTTTTGGTGCTCCCGGTACAATGAAGGTAGTTGCTATGCATAATATTCATCCAGATATCAAGTTTCATAATGCAGGTCAAGTAAGTAGATATGGTTTTTTTTTTTTTTTTGTTTTTGGTATGGTTTCTTTGCGTACCGAGCGCACCATACTTTCATTCGATTACACCTATGGTCAAGACAAATCTGTCGGAATATCAGGCGGATATATGGTGTTAATATGGTTACAATATACCTACTGGTATAGGCGTAGGAGCGACTCAAATAAAATTTTCAATCATTTTGAGTTTTTTTTTGTATGAGGGGTACAACACCCCCTTGTCCAATCGATCCCATATTCCTTATAATTGTGTTGGAGCACCAAAAAAACATCTGGTAATCTTGTATATACAAAAAAGGCATTTAAGTAAAACTTAAATTACTGAAAATTGTGACGTGCTGGAATTTTTTCACTATTTTTCTCGTAGTCAGCACACTTAAATTTATAGAAATCGCTTTTTAAAACTTAGAGAGGAAAACCCATGCAGGACTGTGTTGTGGACTAATATCAATAATTAACTATTTCGAAGGGATTTACCATGGTATCCCAGTAATATCTTATTAAAGACATTGATTAGCAGCTTGCGCTTTTTGTTATGCATTTAAATTTGTCGATGAGGTTGAACGGATTTAAGAATTGGTATTACATATCTGCCGTAAAATTATAAAAAGACGCAACTCGTTTTTCATAGTTTTGAGAAAATCGAAATTTTAACTTTATTCAGAAAAGGCAGCAACTTCTCTTTCTTATAAAATCTATTTAATTTTTCATCTTTTTGTATGGAGTTACTGCCTTTTATGATTTTAATTATGAAAAACATGAAAACAGGGTGTAATGTTTACATTTCTTTATTTGCAATTTGCAAGAGAAGTGGAAAACGTAAAAAATTGGCGATTGGACTAAAATATAGATAAAAAATTGCTTAATCCGATGGGGAAATAAAGTTAAAAAGCCCGTAACTTAAGTTGCGGCCTTATATATTTTAACGGCAGATATTGTGTTTCATCTAATCACAAAAAATGCGTTGGTTTTTTACCATTTCAGAATATTTTCTAGAGATTATCCAAAAGCTACGTTCTATTTCAGATTTATAAGACCCATTACAAATTCATTTAGTTTGCATGAAATTGAAAGTTGAAGCATAAAGCAGGCCTTCGCCCGCTTCCATCTTTTACGTTGGCGCAAATTTTTTTCCATAAAAGAATTAATTTAATCAATTTGAAATCTGAGCAAACTTGTATCATAGGCATAAATTATAAAGGTAACCGATCATATGATTGAATGAGGGGCACTTAAAAAACTAATCTGGGTTTTATAACACAGTGCAACAATTTTTGGGTCATCAAATATTTCCCGAATAACTCCAATGCGAAATGAAAGATACCAATAGACTAAAAAAACCTCCAGAGGGTTTGTTGATAGTAGCTCGAATTTTTTTTATGACTTCTTGTAATTTGCATTCTTTGTATGCAACTTTTTCACTGTTAGCTTCTGTACTATACCAGAAACTTTTACTTTATTTTACTAAAATTGTAGCCAAATGTCCAACAAGTAACTTTTCCTAGCATACCTGCTATGTGAAAAAATTTTATACAGGGGTTAATGTAAAATGTTCGGTCTTTTTTAGTTTTTCGACCATATCAATTTTTCAAAAAAATTTCTTCCGCAAAATTGTTTTAGACTGTGAATTGTATTATTTTTCTGAACTCTTAAAATGGGATTCGGTCGTTAAATGGTAATTTTCGACTGTTTAACGTCCGCAGTTGGCAAAACGATTTTCTACTCAACAGCGAGGCATCGTAGGAAAAAAGTGTATAAGGCATAAAATGCTTAAAATCGTCTAAAAAATACGTGTGACATTAAGATTTTGATTATTGGTGTATTCCATATCAAAACGATCCAGATTTTTTTTTATAAAACCCGATTTGGCTATAAATTGGCATAAGCAATAGTAGCATAGTGGAAAAAATACCTACCAAATATTTTTTAAAAATTTAAAAAAAATGGCGGAGATGTGGGACTTTGATATTTTTAGGTTAGTTTTTTTTTGAGAAACTATACCTTTAGTTCCATTTATCCAATTCTGAATTTTAAGGTGTCAAATGTCTTAAAACAGGCTCTAAAATAAAAACTAGCAAAAATATTTTTTTTTTGTATAGTTTACACTTAAAAAAATTTTTAAATTGAGTATCCCAAAATATGTCATCTTCGATTTTTTTATTTTTCCTGTAAAAAAAGCTACAAGTGTAACTTACAAGTCCACCAAATATTGGAGTATGCCTGCCACTGGTTCTCCAAAAAAAAAATTCAAATTATCGTTTAATTAAAAATTTCAAATTCAAAAAAATTGCACTGAAAAATGCGGTAGATGCTACATTTTATTGGCCTAGTCCAATATTTTGTGGAGTTGGAAGTAACACTTGTAGCTTTTTTTACAGGAAAAATAGAGAAATTGATGATGACGTATTTTTTTTTTTTTTATAAGTGCCTTTGTGCCTTATACACTTTTTTCGTACGATCCCTCGTTTTCGAGTAAAAAAAAAATCATTTTGCCAACTGCGTGCGTTCAACAGCCGAAAATAACCATTTAACGAACGAATCCCATCTTAAGTGTTCAGAAAAATTATGTAATTCACAGTCTAGAACAATTTTGCGCAAGAAAGTTTTTTTTTTTTTTTTTATCGTCGAAAAACTAAAAAAGACCGAACTTTTACATCATAATATCCTCTGTATAAAATATTTTGACATAAGATGCTAGGAAAAGTTACTTATTGGACATTTGGCTACAATTTTAGTAAAATAAAATAAGTTTCTGGTATAGTTCAGGAAAAAGTTGCATACAAAGAATGCAAACTTCAAGAGGTCATAAAAAAAAATTACCAAACCCTTCGGGAATTTTTTTAGTCTATGGGCCAACTTTCATTTTGCGTTGGATTCATTCGGGAAATAATTTCTTGTTACACTGTGTAATATGATTTTTTGAGATAAAATGGCTTCTGTGCAAAATTAAATTTACGTTTTACTTTTATTCCAGTTTAAAATTCTCTCGTTCAAAGGATCCAAAAGATACAGGCCTGTTCCGGAATCCGTGCTATTTCAATTAATTTGTGTTTTGAAACTTTTTTGATGAAACCGATAGTCGCAACGTAAAAGTATCAAGATCTTTATTGTGGATAATTACATGTTCTATAAAGAATTTGGATTTGTGTGTGCGGAAAAACTTACGTATATCCTTAAAAATCCACAAAACAGTAAAAAATTCTGACAGCTGGTTACTTTTTGGTTTACAAAGTGTGGTTATTATTTATGGAGCATAAGATTTCAAACAAAACGGATTTGAATACTTCTGATCATACCACTCATCGGTTTCATCAAAAAACAAGTACTTGAAACCCCTCGGATTCCGGAACAGTCCTGATAATTAACGTTTTGAACATTTTGTTCAATTATATGATCATAATCCGATTAGTTTTTGCATAAACGAGCATATTTCTGAATCTGTAGAGTACTATCCTGATTATAAAAATACTAATTGGGAATTTTTTAAGAGTGAAATTGACAACAACATTATGTCTTCTGCTTCTCTAAGCGAAGATATTACTATTTTCAATATTGAATCTCAATTACTTGAATTTTCAAGCGTTATAGATAACGCTAGAATACTGACGATCTCGTATAAAAGGCGTAAGCCTTACTCCTTAATTCTATCTGACGTGTGTTCTTCAATCATAGCTACTAGGAATATGTATAGAAGAAAATTTCAAAAGAGTAGAAACCTTGGTGAAAAAACCTGTTTTCTCGCAATTATTATGCAATTAAATCAATTAATTTCTATACATATAAATAACCTTAGAAATGAGCAATGGACAAAATTTTTGTCGACACTAAGGGTAGGTAGTAAAAATTTTTGGAAGGTTTCGAAATATTTTACTAAAAAAAAGAAGAACATCCCCACTTTAATGGTAGGCAATTGTCAGATTACAAGCCATGTTAATAAAGCAAATGCTATAGCTGACCAATTTTCTGAAGCCCATTCCACGTCTACTAATTCTACTCACTCTATTGACAGATTTGTCAGTAGTTATGTAACTGGTCTAGATAGTGTTCACGTTCATAATGAAGATTTACAATCTTTCACTGACGTTGTAGAAATCTTGTGCATTATAAATAATCTAAAGAATCGAAAAGCTCCTGGTTTCGATGGAATTAATAATATTCTACTCAAAAAATTTCCAGAATCGGCTTTAAATTTTCTCGTTAAAATATTTAATTTTTGCCTTAAGTTTTCCTATTTCCCCCATATATTTAAGAAGGCTAAAGTTATACCAATATTAAAACCAAACAAAGATCTAAAACTACCCAACAGCTATCGGCCTATTAGTTTACTTAGCAGTTTAGACAAAATTTTTTAAAAAAATTATTCTTGATAGGCTCAAAAATTTTGCTGAAGAAAACAATGTTTTAAACAGATTTCAGTTTGGATTCCGAGCGGAACATAGTACAACTCACCAAGTCAAAAGAGTGGTTAATATTATAAAAGAAAATAAACGAATAAGAAAGTCTACTGGAATTGTGTTTTTAGACATACAGAAAGCTTTTGACTCTGTTTGGCATGATGGCTTAATATATAAGTTAAATATTCTGCACTGTCCATTGTACCTAATTAAAATTATAAAAAGTTTTCTCACTAATAGATTCTTTATCGTGCAAGTGGAGGGTTTTAATTCCTCTGAAAGGCAAATTCCTGCCGGAGTGCCACAGGGTTCAGCATTATCACCGCTTTTATATTCTCTATACACTTCTGACTTTAAATCTTCTCCTTATGTTGACTTAGCTTTTTATGCAGATGACAGCGCTTTGATAATATCGGGTAAAGTATCTAATGCTATTGTGAAAAAAATGCAGGGTGCTCTGTCCAAAGCTATTAAATATTTTGACAAGTGGAAAATTAAAGTTAATAGTGAAAAAACCCAAGCTATAATATTTTCATTTAACAAATCTCCTAAGAGAATTCCCACTAGATCGTTTTCAGTGCATGGGAACTTAATACCATTTTCTAACTCAGTCAAGTATTTAGGAGTTATTCTTGATGAGAAGTTTATATTTAAACAGCATATAGAAAGCATCTGCATTAAAGCAACTAGTTGCAGCAGAAGTCTTTATTCGCTTATGAACAAAAAATCTAAGCTAAGCATTAAAAACAAAATGCTGCTTTACAAATTATGTATTAGGCCAATTCTGACGTATGCTTGTCCCGTTTGGAAAAATTGTGCAAATACTCATTTAAAACGACTTCAAGTTATACAAAATAAGAATTTAAAAACAATTTTTGGTTTACCGCTAAGGTTTTCAACATCAGAGTTGCATACGATAGCACAAGAAAAAACGATTTCAAATGTCATTAATGATTTGAGCATGTCATTTTTTAATAAATGCTGGTTGTAGCATCTTCAATACACTTTGTTATATACATACTTTGTTTTTATTTTGACTCAAATTATGTATTCAAAATAATTTATGTTTATTTGAGTTTTCAAAATATTTTTATATTCATTCGAATTTGAATTTTATATATGAATGTTTACTTCATGTTCATGTTCAATTTTAAATAAAGATATAAATTAATTTTATAAAATTAATAACTACAATTGGCGATCCTGCGAATCTTTTCTGTGATTCAAATTTCAACAATTCACTTGAACAGAGAACTGCAAGAATATATACCTACCGGAAAATGTTAAGAAGAAGCTAAAGTATACATTATTGTATCGAATATTATGCGTATCAATTGATCAAGCCCACAACGTAATTGAAGCAAGAACATCTATAATAAGAAAAGCAACATCTGCAACAACAAATCTACTGCAACAAAAATTAAATAACAAAAATTAATAAAACAGTAATTTTAAATTTATATTATTTACAACAACAGAGGACAACAACTTTGCATCAAATAAGCAAGTCAAATTATTTTATTTAAGTTGTCTATATTATTAATTATTAACTTTTATTTTGTTTAAATATTTTTAAACTTATTTTAATTTCACAATATGCCTACCACTCGCTCACGTTCTCCCCGTCGCGGTACTACAAGCAATATTTCAAGTGATAACACCCCATCAACTCCTTCAACTCACCCTACAACTATTAACCCTAATTCTAACACTAATCCTAACGTCACAATATCAACCAACTCTAACATTTTAAATGAAATACACACCGCTAAAAATATAATAAAATTACCACAGTTCTGGACAGAAGCTCCAGAAGCCTGGTTTATACAAGTCGAAATGCAATTTTTACTTAACAGTATCACAAATGATACAATTAAATACCAAAACGTTATAATTGCACTTCAACAAGAAACAATATCTAAAATTTTAGATGTCATACAATTTCCACCATCATCTAATTTATATGATAACATTAAAAAAATCTTATTTGAACGATTTTCTCTTAATGAAGATACGCGCTTTGAAAATCTTTTAAGTGATATTGAAATAGGTGATCGTAAACCTTCCGAATTGTATCGCGATATTAAAGTTCTCGCCGGACCAATAACATTTGTGAATAACGAATTTTTACAAAAATTGTGGTTAAGAAAGTTACCATCACAACTTCAAATTCAATTAACTGCAACTACAAACTTCCAAAATTTTGACGATAAATTATTAATGGCAGACAAAATTTTCCAACTGTCTAAAAAACACGAAATTCATACAATTGCTTCCTCCAAAAACGATAACTCAGATACAGTCGTGCAAAATCTTGTGGAGATAACATCATCAATGCTTCAACAAGTTAACAACTTGACAGAAGAACTAGCTGAACTCAAATACTCTAAATTACATTCAAAACAACAATATAAAGCAGAATTTAATCAAAATTATTGTTGGTATCACAACAAATTTGGGAATAAAGCTAAAAAATGTTTTCAACCTTGCAATTTTTATAACAATCAAAATACTCATAAAAATCAACATAAATCTTTAAACTAAATTCATCTATTATGGCCGCGACACATAATAGAGACAAATATTCAAATCGTCGCCTGTTTATTTTTGATCCAAGAAACCAACTTAACTTTTTGATAGATACAGGGGCAGTTGTTTCTGTAATACCTTTAACCAAATTTCCAAATTGTAACAAAAATTCGGATCTTATTTTGTCAGCAGCTAATGGTTCAACAATTAAAACATACGGTTCTAAATTGTTAAATGTAGACCTTGGTCTTAATCGTGACTTCAATTTCTCTTTCATACTCGCAGACATACCGAAACCCATTATTGGAGCCAACTTTCTTGAAAAATTTGAACTTTTAGTAGATATTAAAAAAAGACAAATCATTGATCCAACAACAAAAACATTTAAGTCTGGAAAATCTGGTTTTGCCGAAATTGGAGAACTTAAAATACACATTATAAATAATAAATACACCAAAATCCTTGCTGATTATCCAAAGGTTACTTCTGAACCAAATTACAATCAACCAGTTAAACATTCAACTGTTCATAGAATTGAAACTAATGGATCCTTACCTTTTTCAAAACCACGACGATTAGATCCATTAAAATATAATATAGCCCAAAAAGAATTTGATTTTTTAGTCAAAAGTGGAATCTGTAGACCATCTTCGTCCCATGTTGCATCAGCTCTTCATTTAGTACCTAAACAAGATCCTAACGATTGGAGACCATGTGGTGACTATCGTAGACTCAACAACATTACTATTCCTGATCGTTACCCACTTCCCCACATACACGATCTAAATATAAATCTGCGAAATAAGAATATATTTTCTAAATTTGATTTAGTAAGGGCTTATCATCAAATCCCTATGGCTGAAGACGATATTCATAAAACAGCCATAACTACACCTTTTGGCATGTTCGAATTTATAAGAATGCCATTTGGTTTACGAAACAGCGCACAAACTTTTCAACGCTTTGTAAATGAAGTGTTTTCAGGACTTAGTTTTGTCTATGCATATATTGACGATATTCTAATAGCTAGCGAAAACGAAAATCAACACATTGAGCATTTACACATCGTTTTCAAACGTCTTAATGATTATGGGCTCAACATCAAACCTTCAAAATGCATACTTGGAGTTCCAAGTCTTGAATTTTTAAGTTACCAGATCTCTGGAAAAGGAATTGAACCTTCAAAAACAGAGTAAAAACCATACTTTCTTATGAAAAACCAAACTCTGTTAAAAATCTTCAAAAATTTTTAGGTATGATAAATTATTATCATAGATTTATACCTTTACTAGCAGAATCATTACTTCCACTACACAACATTTTAACTAAAGCCAATAAAAATAAAGAAAAACAATTAACCTGGACTAAAGAAGCAGAACATGCATTTGTAAATGTTCGTGAAAAATTCGCTGAAATCACACTATTAAATCATTTTAACAAAAATGCTAAACTATCCCTTTCTGTCGATGCTTCAAATATTGCAATAGGATCTGTTTTACAACAATCAAGCGCAAAAGGCATCGAACCTTTAGCATACTTTTCTCGTAAATTAAGTCAGTCTGAAGTTAAATATTCAACATTTGATAGAGAATTATTAGCTATATATAACAGCGTTAAACACTTCAAACATTTTTTAGAAGGAAGACAGTTCACTATATACACAGATCACAAACCTCTGACTTATGTCATTGATTCTAAATCAGACAGATCACCCCGTCAAACTCGTCATCTTGAATATATAGCACAGTTTACAAACGATATTCAGTACATATCAGGTAAAAATAACATTATTGCAGATACACTTTCGCGCATACCAGAAATCGATGCAATATCTTCTCAAGATTTAAATTTTGATAAATTCCATAAGGAACAAAATTCAGATGAGACGCTGAAAACACTAATTTCTACACCAAATTCCAAATTCAATTTAAAGGAAGTTATGATCCCTATATACAAATTTAAGATTTGGTGTGATGTATCTTACGATCCAGCTCGACCATATGTACCTGTTACAATGAGGAAACTTGTTTTCGACAAATTACACTCTATCTGCCACTCAGGAGTCAGATCAACTAGGAAACTTATTCAATCAAAATACTTCTGGCCTAACATGAGAAAAGACAGAAATGACTGGTCAACAAGTTGCTTGGTATGTCAAAAATCTAAGATTCATCGACACATTAGGACACCCATTAATACTATTCCCATTCCTGCAGGAAGGTTCGAACACATCCACATGGATTTAGTTGGCCCTTTACCAGTCTCCAATAGTTATAGATATATTTTAACGATTATAGATAGGCACACCAGATGGCCAGAAGCTTTTCCTATTAAAGATATAACAGCCCAAACAGTTGCAAAAACTTTCGCTTATCAATACATTCCACGTTTCGGAGTTCCTTTGAATATCACCGTCGATCAAGGTACACAATTCACATCTAAACTCTTTCATGAACTAACAAAACTGTTAGGCGCTCATAAGATTCATAGCACAACTTATCACCCTCAGGCGAATGGAATTATTGAACGATTTCATCGTCAATTAAAAACTTCAATCTTAACTTGTAAAAATCCGGTCAATTGGTTCGATGAGATACATTTCATTCTACTAGGTTTAAGATGTTCAATTAAGGAAGACCTTAAATGTTGTCCAGCCGAACTAGTCTACGGACAAACTTTAAGATTACCGGGAGAATTAATCACAACAAGTTCTGATTCATTTTCGTCCGAAGAAATAATATCTAAACTAAGAAAACATTTTTCTAAAGTTAGATCTAACATCATCCACCATTCACAATCAACAAAGCCATATGTTCCCACAAGCTTACGAACTTGTGAGTATGTGTTTTTAAAAGAAAATCGTCCAACAACCCTTAAACCACCATACACAGGCCCATATAAAATAATTTCAAAAAAAGATAAAACATTTAAAATAAGAATTGGTAATTTTATTAAAACGGTTTCAATAGATAACCTTAAACCAGCCCACGTAACAAAAAACTTTAATACTAATTCATCAAATTCAAACAGCTATACACATAAAAAACCTATCACTTTTAATATTAACTAATTTATTTTTTTTTTTTACCGAAGGGGGAGTAATGTAGCATCTTCAATACACTTTGTTATATACATACTTTGTTTTTATTTTGACTCAAATTATGTATTCAAAATAATTTATGTTTATTTGAGTTTTTTGAATTTTATATATGAATGTTTACTTCATGTTCATGTTCAATTTTAAATAAAGATATAAATTAATTTTATAAAATTAATAACTACACTGGTTTTCAAACTACGCGCTTATACGGAGTTTACAATAAGCCGGTTTTTTGTTCCTCTATTATTTATAGTGGAATGAATAACCTGACTTCATGATTTCATTTATCTAGTGTTATTGTAATATTATTATAGGTTTTTAACTATCATTTTCCTATAAATTTTAATTTTATTTAATTGTTAATCATTATTATTAAATTTGAACTCATTTGCTGTAAAATCCATAGGATTAAATCTCAAAGTTTGTAACTATTAATGTAAATATTGTACTTATGATAGAAAATAAACAACAACAACAACAACAACAACAAAATAATGTTAATCATGCGTCAAGTTTAATTTTTATTATGTATTCATTTTTATACGTTTAAATGCTTAAAAATTTATAAAAACCATATCTGAATAATACCCATTTTAGAATTTAAAACTTAAACAAAACTCATTTAATGTATTGAATTACCCGAAATGAATTGAATTTTTAATTTTTAAGGTGATTATAAGTTGATCATCATGGTGAACTAAAGTAGTGTATATCCTTGGTAATATGATGGGGTAGGGTAATTCATTTCATAAGGGATAGTTTGATAACATCGCATCGAATTATCAAGCTGGGGTGGGATTAAGATGCGAGGGTAGGAAAAAAACCTTACTACTCTCAAGATGTGTAAAGGTAGAGTTCTATTTATGTAATGTTGGGTCTGTCACTTTTCAGTGTTAATTGTTTACGTCTTTCCTTCCTATCTTTTCAGAAATCTTCTCTTCTTATACGAGATAAAATTGTATGTACTTATGTACTCTCGCAAATGTTACAAGGTATTTTAATGAAATTTGGTATGTAGGTACTGCTTAATAATACCTTGTAACAAACGAAAAGTGGGCGGGATCGAATAAGTGCCACGCCCACTTTTTAACCCTTGAAAATTTTGATTCAATATTACTCAAAAACGACTCCAACAATTTGTTAAAACTCGTTGAAGGGCGTGGCATCGCCCACAAAAATATAATGCGCTATAAAAAGAAAAGTACTAAAGCAAAGGGAGTTTACTTGCTATTAGGCACCTACGACCTGAAAGTGGGTAAAATATCGCCGGTGCACGTGGAACCTCCCATACATTTGCTATTTATCGCAAATGGTACAACATATTTTGATGAAATTTGGTGTGCGGATCTGGATCAGGAGTATCTAAAGCATAAGAAAAGGAAAGCTTTGTTTAATAATTGCCGCGCCCACTTTTTTTATCAAAATAAAAATTTTTGTTAGTAACTCAGGCACAAAAAAAAATGGAATAAACTGTTTAATTCTTATATGCAGTCTTATGTACTTTTTGACGCTGAATCCGTCTTCATCAGCAGAACTGTCATTATACCTGCAGGATTTTTTAATATCCTTGCTTGAAGTTGAAGAAAACGCTGTGTTCAGTCTTATAGCGTAGCTACAAGAAAAGGTGATATTCTTTTTTATTAATAGCATCGAACAGTTACACTCTTCCTTATCCAAATATCCTTTCGGATTTTTTCAATAGGATTCTTATTTTCCGAGTTATGATCCTTTGAAGATAAGATATTTCAGCCGCCATTTCGGGTGCGTGGCAGATCCCATTTATTTATTTTATTGCATTTTATTTCACAAAAAAAAAAATTTGAGTTTTTGATATTTTTCTATACTTATCATTCAATGCTTTCCGAGTTTATTCTTATTATAATTCTCATCGGTTTATTTATCATTTTGAAAGCATGACTGTTAAAAGTGCGAAGATACAAGTTTCATAACAAAAAATAGCTATGAATAAAAACATCAAGATTAGATTGTTGACCGAGCAGGGATCGGTCTCCAGGTACTAAATTGTTATGTTCGGATTCTGGTAAGGGTTTTGGTCATAAATCCCCAACCACTGATAGCTAGCAGCAGACAAAGGTCCCCTTCTTTGACCTATTTCTCCTCCAGATAAACCATTTTCTTCGGTACGTTACACTTCGGTTCAAGGCTGCACTAGTAAGCTATCAGTCACCGAGCTTATTCAAACTGTCGAAAATCCTATTTATGCTTTCAGAAATCAAATTGTCCTATCACAAGGTACAGAAGCAAAAAGAGAGACAAAGATTCTAGTAAAAAATCGCATCTGTCATAGCATCTCGTATAGAAATGTTAAAGACCTTCCTGATGAAATCGGCAAGTGCAGTTTTTTGTCATTTGGAAAAAAAAACCTACAATTTCCAGTTAAAATCAATGTAAAAATAGTGGGAGTCTTTTTGACTGTTTTTACATTTGTTTTTACTGTTAAATTTGTTGTTTTTATCGTCATATTTTTTTGAGTGTAGCTTTTCACGTGATACTGCATCAATACTTCCGCAGTACTGAATTCTGAAAACACCTATTGTTAATTTTGCTGTAAAAGACAGGAAAGAAACTACGCAAAATTGCTCGCTCATGAACAGCCTTGTCCCTAGCGATTTCAAAAGGAGCGACATTGCTTGAAAATCCATCTCGTTGCATGACAAGCTTTTTTGACACTCAATTGAATTTTTCACAGCTCACTTAAAAAAGTACCTGTAAAATTAAATAAAACTCACCTCGATTGACTGCACTGTTAAATTAGGAGCAAGCGTAAACCAGACATCTTCCAAGTCCTTAAAATCATGTTCGATAAATACGCTGAGAAACAAAAAAAAATAAATTTTTTTGAATTCAAATGATATTTTACTAAGGGTCGTTTTCACAATATGTATCCAGTTAAAATTTAATTTCTAGATAATTAACAATTTTGTATGAAAAAGATAAAGTTACAGTTTAGGCTTAACTAAAGATTGGGAAATCGGCCCTAAATGTAGTTGTAACCAAAAGGAGAAATATCCACAGCTTAATAATCAGAAACACTGATATATAATTTGACATTTTTTGGATTTGATTTTTTTATAGATTTAGATGAAAAAGTTAAACTTGCGAGGAATTTCGTTCCCTGAGAGCCAAAAATTTCAATTTGATGTAATTAAGCTCATCTTTTTATATGAATTTTAAGCTGCTTAAGTCTAATCTACAATGAATCATCCATAATAGTGATGAGCAAACCAAGACCATAGCAGTCTTGGTCTTGATCTTGTTCTTCCGCATTGACTTGGTCTTGGTCTTGGTTTTGACATTGAGTCTTGGTCTTGATCTTGCTCATTGAGTCTTGGTCTCGGTTTTGGTCTTGGTCTTGAAAAATTTCTTGAAAAAATTTCTAGAGATATTGAGTATTCAAAATTTCAAAACCATATTTTTCCAAAGCAGTTGGGTTTTTAAAATGCCAAAATTCAAATTGAGAGTTAATTTTATCTCCGAAACAGGCGTGAAACACCTTTTAACTACAAATTGCCAAGACTGAAAAGCAGTCTTGGTCTTGACGATTATCGTGAGCAAGACCAAGACCAAGACCATAGCAGTCTTGGTCTTGGTCTTGCAAAAATATCAGCGTCTTGGTCTTGGTCAAGAACAAGACGCAAGACCAAGACTAATTTTGCTCATCACTAATCCATAAGATCATAAGTCTTGGAGATATTGTAAAATTAAGGTGAAAAATTAATAAAAAGAAATACATTATAGCCGTGTTCGTTGAAAAAAAAACATAAATATTTGTAAATATTTATAATGAGGGGATTCCTGAAAACGTGTAAAAGCCTCGAAAACCTCGTAAACCCATAAATGTTGTCAAAATCAATCGAAATTTGACAGTTTTACAAGTTTACGAGGTTTTCGAGGCTTTTACACGTTTTCAGGAATCACCTCAATGTTTTTGTGACGCAAGTATCAAGTTTTTGTTTCAACGAAAGCTTTTTGTTAAAAACTTTAGGAACATTTAAAAATTTTTATAAAGTTTTTTTTTCGGATACGGCTAATATGAGGAGTAATTTTTCAAAAGGGCGTTAAACAAATTTTCAGCAATGAGAAAAAACTTTTAGGGGTTGTTTACAATAACTTTTTTTTTTAATGTCTCCAGTGTTATAGTGAGTTGACCAAAGAATTTAATCCCCTTAACATTTTGATTCTAACATATTTGCAGCAATTGCAAAATGCAAAAAATATTTGTAAATAATTCCTTTTGTTCTGAAACATTTAATTTGGAAATAAGCCCTTTTGTTTGGAAATTTTTATATGTAAATCACTCTTATTTCACCATTTGGAAATTTAATCTGCTGTCTATAGGCATGGTATTATTATATATATTAGCACCCGTTCTGATTACTGGACCAACAAGAAATATGAACCAAACGGAAGCTTGACCTTTCCTCTATTCAAATATGTGAACAATTTTACCGAACTTCACACCATAAAAAAAAAAATGAACAAAAAACCATTTCAAAAACATGTGGACAGTTTTGCACCACTTTAACTGATGTGCGTACAAACCTGGAACGTGAATTTTTCCTAGTTTAAAAAAACGATTCCAATAGATTTTGCTGTGCTGATTCCAGAACTGGCCACTGAATCCCTATGTGTCCTAACCTAAAAGTGTAAAAAACGACGTTTTTGCTGTTTTTCAAATTAGGTTCCAGGACGCAAAGATTTTTTGTGCTCTATTACGTAAAGTGCAATAGATTATCTTGCTCTTTCCCTTTCCAAAAAAATGGTGAGTGTTCATCTACGATTTTTCCTTGGAAAGTAATGGCCACCCTAAGCTTCCGTTTGGTTCATATTTTTTGTTGGTCATGTAATCAGAGCGGACGCTATAGCAGTTCTACTATAAGTCGAAAATAGCAAACATGTTGACAGTTTTGCTTCTTACTGTATATAGCATGGGTTTCTTGGGCGACTATTCGAAATACGTCTCTTTGTATCAAACTCTAAAAATTTCTATGAAATTATATGGAAATAAGCCTTTTTGTTCCGAAATGCGATTTTTGATCACGATTTTATCTTGGAAAAATGCATTTTCGTGATGAACTAGAGGATGCATTTTAGCATGATAATGGCGATGGCATCCTTAGGTTTATCCCAAGTCGGAAGTGGTTTTACGCCCTTTTGAAAAACCACTCCTCTTATACAAAATTTCCATGTAAACAGATGTCATTTAAACAAAATTATTTTTCCTATATTTAATAACAGATTTACATTTTTTATCTCAAAAAACATCTTCAGTATAGCGCTTTGAAGTTTTTCTTATATGGGAGTTGTCCGAGTTCATCTAGTTTTAGCTCAGAGCTTGCATTTATAGTCTTTAGTATTTGAGTAAACTTTAGTTCGATTATCTTAAAAAACGCTTTCAGTATAGCATTTTGAAGCTTTTGCTTGTATGGGAGCTGCCACGCCTTCTTGTCCACCCACTTTTTGCTCAGAGCTTGCTCTTACAATTCGTAGTATTTATGTGTATTTTGGTTGCATTGTCGTGAGAAATACTCCTAAAGTTGCAATTTGAATATATATTTTGTATGGGCGGCAGGCGTGTCCGTTGACCGATTTCGCTCATTTTTATCCGCAAGCAAATTTTGACGACGGAGGCAATGAACCAAGTGTCATAGAAATATCTTGCTCAGTTTCCCGAAAAAATTTATTTCCACACACAGCCAGCCAAACAACCAGACAGACGGACATTGCTATATCAACTCAGAAGGTGACGCTGATCAAGAATATATACTTTTCTATATCTGCCACGCCTCCTTCTCTACGTTACAAACGGAAGGAATCAGTTTCTGATTCCAAAAATCAAATTATTTTTTTTTCTTTCAAGTCATTTTCGAAATATTGGTCATTTTCGGTTTTTCCTATAAATTTCCTATAAATGATATTTATACATATCACTTTTTGGATAATAATAGTTTCGGTGAAATAAATTGATTTCTAAAAAAATATTATTTATTTTCGAAAAAATTACTAAAATGTCGAAATCAACTGCAAGTTTATGCAAGAAAAAAATTTGTAAAAGTCAATTTGTTTTCTTTATACCATAGTTTATATATTAATGAAGAAAATAAGATATAACTTAAGAAAATCGATTAAGAAATGGAAAACTTATAAACAATTGAATGAAAAATGGCCGAGTATATCGCATAAGGTTACAAAGTGATAGAGGAGCCCTAGACTAACAAAAAATTTTGTTTATGGAGTTCAAAAGGATTAAGCAAAGTTCTGGATCTTTAAAGTTGATATTTAAATTTTTTTTTTCCTAATTTTTTGATTTTGGCGGCCATTTTAGTATGAAAAAGGACCTATTAATATACCTTTTTCTATTTGTTTTTTGAATCCTAGTTCAATTTTTTTAATTCGGTAGTACATTTGTTATACGAATTTTTTGTTATACCAAATTTTATATGTATAGGGTATATTCACTTTGTCCTTCTGTTTGTAACGCTGAGAAGGAGGAGTGGCAGGCATGGAAAAGTGTATATATATTCTTGATCAGCGTCACCTCCTGAGTCGATATAGCCATGTCCGTCTGTCTGGCTGGCTGGGTGTCTGTCTGTGCGTGTAAATATTTTTCACGCCAAAAACAAACCAAGATAATTCGATAAAATTTAGCACAGATGCTTCGTCGTAAAAGTTAGCCCGAGGAATTGAAAACGTGCGAAATCGATCATTGCACACGCCTACTGCTGATACAAAACATATATTCAAAATGTAACTTTATGAGTATTTTTCACGACAATGCAACCAAACTACACATAAAAACTAGGAGAACTCGGAAAAAAAGGCGTGGCACATCCCATATAAGTAAAAGCTTCAAAATTTTATACAGAAAGCGTTTTTCGAGATAATCCTAATAAATTTTACTCAGACATTAACAACTATAAGTGCAAGCTCTGAGCAAAAACTAGGCGACCACGGACAAGAGGGCGTGGCACCTCCCATATAAGCAAAGCTTTCGAAATGCTATACTGAAAGCGTTTTTCAAGATAGTCCACCAAAATTTCACTCAGACACTAAGGACAGTAAATGCAACCTCTGATCATAAACTAGACGAACTCAGACAAGAGGGCGCACAATGGGAGGGTTTGTATGGAACGGCGGTCATATATAGTAATAATAGAGCTAGGCTATTGAGATTTGGTACAGATGTTTTTTACATTAAAATAATAAAAATCTGTGAATATGAACAAAATCCGCCGACGGACACGCCTACCTCCCATACAAAGTTGGGGCGTGGTCCGAATTTTTTTTCAAAATGGGTATTAATTTTCAATAACTTGACCCCGCTTATTTCAAAAATGTCAAAAATTTTGCGCTATCTTTTATAGTTTTCAAGATATGAGGAATAAACGAAAATCTACTTTATAAAAAATAGATTTTGTTTGTTTGTGTATTTGTCCCTTATTAACTCGGAAACCAAGTAACCGATTTTAAAAAAGTTTTTATATTATGCTAGTACAAAAAAGTGCTAAGCTATATACTAAAAAAGTGGGCGGTGCCACGCCCCCCAAAAAATTTACTTATCATTTCACCGAAACTCTTTGACGCAGATAAATGAGATTTGGTAAATGTTTAAAAATCATCGGGACAAATAATGTTCCTAGGACAAATGGGCGGTGCCACGCCTTCAAAAAAAAAACTCATCATATTTCTGAAAATATTTGACGAAGATAGATATTATTTGGTATATATGAAAAGACCATCAGAACAAATAATCCGCACTAGAAAAATGGGCAGTGCCACGCCTACCAAAAAATTAATTTATTTTAATTAGTTTTTTCATTTAATTGCAACACCTCTTGAGCTTCTGGTGATAACTCTTTATATTTTTTATCACGTTTTACTCGGATTTGGCTAATAATCGGATCAGAAGAGATCAGCATGTAATGCAAAACGTCTTCGTTGTTTGCTACTCTAGAGCACAATCTGCTGTTGTGTAACCTAGCGCTTTTAAAAACTTTGTTTGATGCTACCTGAGCTTTTTCGGAAAGACTACCAATTGGTATTTGAAGTGCTTGTATGATATTATACCAATTATAATGTTTTTTGTATAGCCTTCAACATACTCTTGGCTTATTTTAAGAAAGGGTGAGTCCCAAGGGGGATTTAAAGGAGGAAATATACCCCTTACCTGTCACACTTCTCTTAAAAAAATTTTTTTTTGGAATTTAAGAAGACTGTATGCTTAAAATTGATAAATATATTGTAAAACGTTGCAGAATGTAAAGAAATAAAAATATTTTTTTTCTCAAAAACTGCTACAGGAAAAAATTCATAGAAAAAAAAGTTCTCAAAAAAGGCAGTAGGGACTTTGCATATCGATTACGCATACTTGGCCATATATTATATTGAAAAATAATGAAAATCAGAAAATGTGATTTTTTTTTTTTAATGTCAAAGTTTGCAATTTTTCCATTTGTACCATTTTTTTTTAAATATTTGAAAAACCACTATAACTCACATAAAATCGGCAAAAAAAAATAAAAATATTTTTAACAAAGTAGGAACAATATACTTTCTAACGATATGCTACATTAGTGGATCGGGCTTAAAACAAATTAACTAGAGCGTTTATCCAGCAGTTCCTAATTTTAAAAGTTCTGTAGAGCATTTTTTCTGTTTAAAGTCTAACTTTGGGCTCACTGCGTTGCTAAGCCAAAACAAACTTTTAAACTTTTATAGTTTTTTTCCCGTCCCTAAGTATTATCTGACGATTGGCGTAAAAATTTTTTTAATCCATAGCACTTTCAAATTTTACCTATTTATGGCCACAATCTCCCATTGTGGGGCGTGGCAATTTCCATATAAGAAAAAGTTTAAAAATGTTATATTGAAAGCATTTTTTCAGATAATCGAACTAAATTTCCCTCAGATTCTAAGACAAGTAAATGCAACCAAATTTCCTCAGACGCTGGGACAGTAAGTTCAAGATCTGAGCAAAAGATATCAGAATTTGGAGAAGTGGTCGTGGCATCTACCGTACAAGCAGAATTTTCTAAATACTGCAGTGTAGGGCATTTAATTTTTGGCCAGGCCAAAGGTAACACCCTTACTAGTTTAATTTGTGGTCGGAAAAAAATACTTTTTTTAACCAACGAACCAAAAAAATAAATGATGAGAATATCGTTTATAGGAAATTTAATTTTCTTTAATTTGACATATAATTCGTTTAAATAAAGACGTTGGTTCTTGCGATGTTTGTAATTAAGTAAAAAAAAAACTAGTAAGGGTGTTACCTTTGGCCTGGCCAAACATTAAATACCCTACACAACAGTATTTTGAAAGTTTTGCTTATATGGGAGATGCCACGCCCTCTTGTCCGAATTCACCCAGTTTTTCTCAGAGTTTGAATTTATAGTTCTTAGCATTTGAGTGAAATTTGGTTGGATTATCTCAAAAAATGTTTTCAGCATAGCGTTTTGAACCTTTTGCTTATATGGGAGGTGCCACGCCCTCTTGTCTGAATTCACCCAGTTTTTTCTCAGAGTTTGAATTTATAGTTCTTAGCATTCAAGTAAAATTTAGTTTGATTATCTCAAAAAACGCTTTCAGTATAGCGTTTTGAAGTTTTTGCTTATATGGGAGGTGCCACGCCCTCTTGTCCGAATTCTCCTGGTTTTCGTTCAGAGCTTGCGCTTACAATTCGTAGCATTTATGTGTATTTTGGTTGCATTATCGTGAAGAAAACTCAAAAAGTTGCATTTTGAATATATTTTTTGTATTTTTATTTTATGTAGGCGTGTCCGTTGACCGATTTCGCCCATTTTCGATCCCCCGGGTTAACTTTGACGTCGAAGGCTGTGCATCAAATTTGATTGAATTATCTTGCTTAGTTTTCCGAAAAAGTGTATTTCCACACACAGCCAACCAGCCAGCCAGCCAGCCAGCCAGCCAGCCAGCCACCCAGCCAGCCAGCTAGACAGACGGACATGACTATGTCGACTCAGGAGTGACGCTGATCAATAATATATATACTTTTCTATGTATGTCTGCCACGCCTCCTTCTCTGCGTTACAAACGGAAGGACAAAGTGAATATACCCTGGGTGTAGGGTATAAAAACGTGAAAGAAAAAACTATCAAGGGTGTAACCTTTGGCCTGGCCAAACATTAAATAGCCTACACTGCAGTATTTTGAAAATTTTGCTTATACGTATTGTATATGGAAGGTGTCACGGCCTGTTGTTGAAGTTCATCCAGTTTTAGCTAAAAGCTTGCATTTATAGTTTTAGTGTCCGAGTAAAATTTAGTTGGGTTATCTCAAAAAGCGATTTCAGTATAGCGTTTTGAAGCTTTTGCTTATATAGGAAGTGCCACGCCTTCTTGTCCGAATTCGCCCAGTTTTTTGTCAGAGCCTGCATTTACGGTTTTTAGTGTTTTAGTGAAATTTGGTTGGATTTTCACAAATAACGCTTTCAGTATAGCATTTTGAACCTTTTGCTTGTATGGGAGGTGCCACGTCCTTTAGTCCGAATTCGCCTAGTTTTTGTTCGGAGCTTGTATTTACTATCTCTAGTAATTTTGTGTATTTTGCTTGCGTTATTGCAAATAATGCTCCTAAAATTGCGTTTTGAACATATGATAACGAGATAACTTTGACGGCGGAGCGCCAAATTTCATTGAATTATCTTGCTCAGTTTTCCAAAAAAAAAGTATTTCCACGCACAGACACCCAGCCAGCCAGATAGACATGGCTAATAGGGTGGAGCGAAATTTGTTTTTTGCAATTTTCGAAATGGGCCACATGCGAAAAGATGCACCATAATATTCTTAAACAAAAAATGTCATATGGTACTTTTTAATATTTCAATGTTTTGTACTGCCACAAAGACATTGAAGTTTTGAAAAAAAAAAAATAAAATATTACGTTGAGTTTATTTGTATGGGATAAAGTCAATAAAAGAGCTTAAACGTGTCCAAATTCTGATTTTTATTATAATATTTATATATTTAAACAAATTTGAACTCCTTTTTAGTATTAAAAACAGGCATTGTCCTTCGTGATTCCAGCCTTGTTTTGATGAGACCATCTCTTGTTTCTGAACCACATACCGCAGCAGCAGCTTCACTAACAATTTTGACGCACCTTTCAGTTGCCTGAGTATGACACTGTGATTGATTGCAAAGCAACGGTTTTCTAAAATGTTTAGTCGAAATACATACATACATATATGTATGTTCCATGAACACTTTTCTGTATACTTACCCGAAAATAAACAACTGTGAGCTTAGTTATTACGAGTTGAAAGTTGTATGTTTTATTCAAACTTTCAGAGGCAAAAAAAGGGCTTAAAGCCGGTTTATTCGCAAGAAGAAGTTGTTTTGATTCACTTCTTCACCTTATCCCACTCACAAGAAGCTAACAAACAAAACTTCATAAAAAATTTTCAGTGCTAACATTTGGAGGTCGATTTAATATTAATAATTCAAAAATACCAAGAAAAAAGGCGCTTAAGCTCGGTTTATTCGCAATAAGGAATTATTTCGATTAAATTTTCTTATTTTCCAACTTTGGACAAGTTAACGAACAGGCCTAATTAAACATTTTAATTTCAAAGACTTCGAGGTAACTATAATATAGGTAATTTAAACATGCCTCGAAAAAGGGGGCTTAAGCCCAGTTTATTCGCAAGAAGGAAGAGTCTGGATTTTAATTTTAATATTTTCCAACTCAGGAAAACCTCATCAAAAAAACTTCAGTGTTCCAACTTTGAGTTTTTCCCTATATTCCCAGGATGTGTTTAAGTTTTGATTGACTTGTGGCAGTAATAAAACTCAAAATTTTGAAAAAATATTTATAGACCTCTAAAAGGTGATTAACGGAGCACCTTTTCCGCACTGGCCCATTTAGAATATGTAAAAATAAAAAATCTCCATAGAGCAGCGCTCCACTCTGATGGCTATATCGATTCAGGAAATGACGCTGATCAAAAATATATATACTTTTCCATGCCTACCACGCCTCCTTCTCCGCGTTATAAACGGAAGGACAAAGTGAATATACCCTGGGTGTAGCGTATAATAAATAAGTACCTGGAGACCAATCCCTGCTCGGTCAACAATCTGATTTTATTATTTTAGTCGATGTTTTTATTCATAGCTATTTTTTGGTATGAAATTTGTATCTTTTCACCTCCAATGTTCATGCTTTCAAAATGATAAATTATCCGATGAGAATAATAATAAGAAAAAACTATCAAGAACTCCAAATTTTTTTAGTGGAATAGAATGCCCTAAAATAAATAAATGGGATATGCCACGCACCCAATATATTTCGTCTCTTGTATGGGGCTGAAATATCTTTTCATCATACCTCGGAAAGTAAGAGACCTATTGGAAGAGACCGCAAGGATATTTTGATAAAGAAGAGTGTGGCTATTCCACGCCATTAATAAAAAAGATTTCACCTTTTCTTGTAGATACGCAGTAAGGCTGAACACAGCGTTTTCTTCAACTTCACGCAAGGATATTTCACAATCCTGCAGGTATAATGACAGTTCTGCTGATGAAGATGGATTCAGCGTCAAAAAGTAAATAAGACTGCATATAAGATATTAACTAAAATTTTTATTTTGGTAAAAAGTGGGCGTGGCAATTATTGAACAAAGCCCACTTTTCGTCATGCTTTAGATACTCATGATCCAGATCCGCATACCAATTTTCATCAAAATATGTTGTACCCTTTGCGAGGAATATCATTTAATTTGTTTAACTTGTATGGGAGGTTCCACGCGCACCAGCGATATTTTACCCACTTTCAGGTCGTATGTGCCTAATAAAAAGAAGATTCCCTACGGTTTAATTCAGAAAGATTGCTTTAGTAGTTTTCTTTTTATAGCGTGTTTTTCTAATATAACGGCATATTACATCTTGACACTAGTTTTCAGGGGTAAAATTTTTAAAATTTTCATTAAAATGGTCGTTTTCGAGTAATATTAAATCGAAATTTTCAATGACTAAAAAAGGAGCGTGGCACTTCTTCGATACCGCCCACTTTTCGGTTATTACAGGGCATTGATAAGCAGTACCTATATAACAAGTTTCATTAAAATATCTTGTAACATTTGCGAGAAACAGCATTTAACGTATTTTGCTTGTATGAGAGGTTCCACGCGCAATGGCGATATTTCGTCCACTTTCAGATCAGAGATGCCCTATTGCAATTAGGCTCCTCATAGTTAATTTCAGAATGTTTGCTTCAGTAGTTTTCTTGTTATACCGTTTTATATTTTTGTGGGCGGTGCCACGCACTTCAACGAGTTTTCCCAATACAACGGCGTGTCACATATTAATCCTTGTTTGTAGAGGTAACATCTCCTAAATTTTCATTAAAATTGTTGGAGTCGTTTTCGAGTAATATTGAATCAAAATTTTCAAGGGCTTAAAAGTGAGCGTGGCATTTCTTCGAACCCGCCCACTTTTTGCCTGTTACAAGGTATTATTAGGTCGTACCCGCTCACTAAATTTCATCCAAATAACTTGTATGGTTTGCGAGTTATGACCAAATCAAATTCAAAATTTAAGGCAGTGCCACGCCCCCTGGTGAGCATTTAATAAGTTCAAACCTAGCTCATTCTTCATTGTATGCTGGTATCTTACACTATCCAAGTTTCATTAAAATCGCTGCAGCCGTTTTCGAGAAAAAATATTGGCACAGAAATAAGTGCAAAGAAAAAAACAAACAATTTTAGCTCGTATAAGAAGAGAAGATGTGATTATTAGCTATCAACAATGAAAATACATTGATGGTTGGAGTTCAGTGTGTTTGTTTAAAACACTAATAAAAACACAAAACAAGGAAAAAATAAAGGGCAAAAAGAAATTTGAATTTATGCATGTGCCGTATTTTTCTTGTTGCTAAACGTTAAATAAGGTATGCTTGCAGAGTTCTATTCGATGTCGGCAATGCGTTTGTTGGTCCCGAAATTAGTAACGCAAACCAGCCTTCCAATAAATTATTTTGTTTTTATACCCTACACCCAGGGTATATTCACTTTGTCCGTCCGTTTGTAACGCAGAGAAGGAGGCGTGGGAGTTATGGAAAAGTATATATGTATATTCTTGATCAGCGTCATCTCCTAAGTCGTTATAGCCATGTCCGTCTGTCTGGCTAGCTGACAGGCTGGCTGTGTGTTTAAATACATTTTTTGGGAGAACTGAGTAAGATAATTCAATGAAATTTGGTACACTGCCGCTGTAATTAAAATAAGGTCGAGAGATTGAAAATGAGCGAAATCGGTCAACGGAGACGCCTACCGCCCATACAATAAATATATTCAAAATCCAACTTGAAAAGTATTTTTCACGACAAGAGGGCGTGGCACTTCCCATATAACTAAAAGTTTGAAAATGCTATACTGAAAAAGTTTTCTGAGATAATCCAACTAAATTTCACCAAACACTAAGGGCTATAAATGTAAGCTCTGAGCAAAAACTTTGTGACTCGGACAAGAGGACGTTTCACCTTCCATATAAGCAAAGTTATCGAAATACTGCAGTATAGGGTATTTAATGTTTGGCCAGCCCAAAGGTTACACCTTTACTTGTTTTATTTATATGCATTTTGGTCTTGTTGTACCCTACGCCCAGGGTATATTCATTTTGTCCTTCCGTTTGTAACTCCTTAAGGGGTGGAAAAAAGGGGGTAGTATGTTTGAGAGAAATATTGGAGAGGTAAACTTAGTGGGGGTAGGTGAACATACTTTTCCTCTCCCGGCAACGAAGAATATTTAAGTGCTCGTTCACTCACTTTTTTGTTAATAAAAATGACTTTTTTTGTCCGACTATTGTTATGCCCCAATATTTTTGAGCGACAATGTTACCAATTGATTTTGAATATTTTTATTGACCAATTCGCCTAAAATTGGCTCTTCGGTAATACATTTTATTTCGTAACTTTGGCCTATTCGGCGTTTCCGACTCGTCAAACGACCAATTCTGCTAAAATTGGCTTTGTGGTAATGCATTTTTTTATTTCGTAACTTTGGCATATTCGACGTGTTCGATTCGTCAAACGCCCCAAAATTTTTGTCCGACAGCATTTTTTATACTTTTAACGTATTAAAAACTTTTGATTCGAATGAAAACCAAGGTTGTGTTCATAAATTTTTTTCTGACTTGAAATCCATGACTTTGTGATGGCATCAACGGTAAACGCCCCACCACCCTACTTCCCCACTCTCAAAATTTTGTCCGACTCGACCTGAACATTAAATACACGAAGCCTCAGCAGTGTGTTTATGATTTTTTTTTTTTTATGCGCTGACCCACGGACTATTACACCCTTACTAGTTTTTGTGTTTTTATTGGTGTTTACACAAGCACATTGAACAGTAAGCTCCAACCATCACTGTGTTTCTATTGTTGGTAGCTAATAAAAGCCGTGTTTCTTTTGACGCGTATATACAATTGTGGTAATTTTCAAATTGCGATAACTTATGAATGGTGAGTCGTACGATAAAAATTCCAAAGGAGAACCACATGCTCTACAAATAATTTTAATTTTTAGTAAGGAAAAAATAATTATTTAGAAGTTATTTAAAAAAAATTGATTTTTTTCCATTTATCGGCTCTTAACCAGTTTTTATAGAATAACTCCTCAAAGGTAAATTTTTTAAAAAATAAAATGAAAATTTTTTGTAAAGAACGTGATTCTCCATAAAAAAGTTCCATCGAGTCTTTGATGTGCGGCTCACTGTTCATGAGCTATCGCGATTTGAAAATAACCTCAATTATATATACGCGTCAAAAGAAACACGGCTAATGTAAATCATTATGTGTTCCAAAAACAATTGAAAAATAATGTGATTTTTGGAATCAGCAGCCGATTTTACATAGGAAATAAATAATGGTATTCAAAGTTCATTTTCGCTGTAAACTAGTCACGGCACACAGTGCAGCCAAAGGCACCAAAAGTTGGCATCAATTCAACAGATAATGCTAGGGTGCTCAATGATTTTTGTTGAAATTCTTAGTATCTTCATAAAATTGCAGGTATATATCTCACATGATTCCGAAAATATAGCGATTTCACGAAATGTACATATATTGTATACTAGACCTAAGTATTATTTGTTAAATGGAAAAAACTAAAAATGTGAAATGTGCTCCCAGGAGCTAAAAAGTTTCCTATTGGTGTAAGTGTCAAGCATAAAAATTTTGGTCTCGATCGGAAAATATTTGACCGTGTCCCCAGTCCGTTGAAGTTCGGAAAAACGCTATTTATATGAAAATATTTGGCTTTAATCGAAAGAATTAATCCTATCGTTGAAACTATCCGATGTAATTGAATGAAATTCGACACGTATATGAACAATACTCGAGTAAATAGCATCCAATATAAAGAAGGCGATGCCACGCATCCTTCATCTTAAATTCGTCGTATCTCTGGAAATATTTGACCCAGGTGAATGAAATTCGGTACATAAGAAATTGGTACCGGAAAAAAAATTTTCAATAAAAAATGGGCGGTGCCACACCCCTTCCTTCAAAAAAAAATCTAATTTATCATATTTTACACATGTGATAAAATTTGTAAAGTGAATAGAACTCGAACAATATCTCGTTAACTAAAGGTCATACGAAAAAAAAAAACGACATATAGCTTGTAGTGCAAGTAATTTCCTATAAATAAGTATTTTTACTTTAAACGTGTGATCACCGTTCTTGAGTTATCGTAATTTTAAGCTCAACACATCAATGTGTTTGTTTACCAAGTGTTACATATTTTTTTAATCGTCATGTTATATAGAAAAAATGGCGCCCATATTTCGACCTGCACGATCATCAGGTAAATCATAATCTTAAGGAATAAAAGTGTCAAATTTTTCAGGGCCAGCCCTTATCTGTTTCTCGCTTAAATTACCGTAGCTCATATAACCATTTTGACTTGAAATTCCAGTAAAAATATTTATGTTTAGGCAGAAATTTGCTTAATATACAGTTTACAGTTTATTTCTAGAAATAAAGTAAGTAGAACGAAATTTTTTATTTCTCCTTGTACTCTTCTAATTAGTGCAAAATAAGATTTCACGGTTTACAAGCAGTGCTGTCGTTTACACTTCAATTGAAGTGTTTTGCTCCTTTTTTATCAAAAACACTTCGCCACTTCCCCTTTCATAAAATCACTTCACTTTTTCTTGAATACAAAATTTGCCTTAAAATGTGTCTATTCATTTTATGAGAGTTCAGAAACATACTTTTTTGTATGCCCGAAGCCTGCCCTGACTGAAAAGTAATTTGTTTTTCAATATATCAAGCGAACAAAGCAAAATTTCGATATACTTCAGAGGAAATTTTTTGTAGAGAATTAAATTTGCCATCGAAATAGTTTATAGACCAAAAAAAGAAAGCAAAAATTTCGAATTCTTGTGTTTTTTACTCTTTTGTCTATAACTGTTTTAGGGTCAGAGATTGGTAAAGATATAGCAGAATATCATAAAAATAGATAAAATTTCCTTTTAAACGCTTCATTATAAAATTTTTAGGTGAAAAATTGGCTGAAATATGGCTACTCGAATATTTAAATTTTTTTTAAGTGGTCGGAAAATTTTTTTTTACTCAAAAAAGGCGTCTTACGAGAAAAGTGTATAATGCCTAAGATACTTAGAATCATTCAAAGAATACGTTTAATTTTTGGGTACATTTTATAATTTTTAAAAAATTGGTCAAAAAAAATATATTAAAAAAGTTTCGAAAAATTCTGAAAAAAATTCACACGTATTCCTTGGACTATTCTAAGCATTTTATGCTTCATACACTTTTTTCGTAAGATGCCTTGTTTTGGGCAAAAACCGTTTATTCGACCGCATAAGCAAAATTTCCATGTTCGAGCGGCCGGCCATATTTCGGTAAATTTTTGACCTAAGAAATTTTTTATTTATTTTTTTAAAATATATTTTAAAATTTTGTTACGTGTAGCATAAAAATGAATAAATTGAATAAATAAAATTGTAATTTTTGTGTTCACTTCGCTAATACTTCACTTTTTCAGGATTTTACTTCGCAACACTTCACTTTTTACAAAATTTCACTTCGCTCAAACTTTTCAAAACGACAGCACTGTTTACAAGTGGAAAAGGCTAACTATGTATGTCTTGATATATTTGTTTACCTTATAAGATCTTCATCATTGAATGTTACACTGTCTACAGCTAAACGTTTTAGTTGTGTTGAGTTGCAAATGAATGCTTTGAGCGAAACGTTTGTCATGGGGCTACTTAACATCTCCAAGCCTTCTAACCGCTGAAAGCATATATGACAATTCGTATACGACATGTTATCCATCATATAGCAGTCCAAGTCAACTAATGTGGGACATATACGTGCCAACTTGCCAATCTCAAGATTACCAGTGCCTTTAATCATTGTTAAGTGGCCTAAGTTGCGTCCAATTTTTTCCAAAACTTGCAATAATTCTGAGCAAAAAAATTTATAAATTTTTAGTTTTCGCAAAAATGTATCACTCAATATATGTAAACTTCCCGGTTTTGGCGTATCCAAGTATATGGATTCTAGTTTGGGGCAGGTTTTCACAATCACTTTTAAAGTATCTTCGTCGGTGCTTGTATCATGTAAATATTTCAGCTTACACTTAAAGCTCTCTTCTACATTGTCATGTATGAACTTAAGAGCAGGGCCAACAAAGGAATACGTTGACAACGTCTCTACATTTGGGCAATTTTCTAGTACTAAGGCAATATCTGAATAACAAATATTTTCTTCGCCAGGCATGCCAATGTCCACAACTGTCAGCATTGATCTGCAGACACCTTTACTAATAACCTCCAATCCAATCTCAGTTATGTCCGTTTCACCAGATATATCAAGAACCTGTAGACGTTTACAATGTTTACCAATTACTTCTAGTAGTTCGTCGTTAGCAATATAGGGTACATAAAGCTTAGTTAAATTAGAGCATTTCTTGACGATCTCGAACATGTAGTGCATATGTTCCTCTTTCACCCATACTCCCTTTAAGTTAAGTACACGTAGCCCTGTGCCTTGAGCGGCTATCACTTGTAAAATTTTTTCGTAGTATGAGAAGGGAAAAACTTCTGTCATCAAGAATGAGACTCCGCAGTTTAAGAGCATTTGCAGGCAAGTAAAGCGCATGCTCGCATCTAAGTAATCCGAACTTAAAATGACACGCAGCAGATCTTGATAAATATTTGATGTTGCACCGGCATTTTCCAAGTACTTTTTAATTTCTACCATAACAATATCAATATCTATATCGACATCTGGTGAGTATTTAGCATAGCCAAGAGTTGAAACTATTAAATTAGCCAGCTCAGCCAAAGAGCTGTCGCCGAGTGTTCGAACAGTGCACTTTTTTGACATTTCACGTAGTATGCGATCGTGGTATATAGTATATGAATGTATATTTATGTACAATTTTTAAAGTCTTCTTGGTTGAATCTCCCAACTGTTTCATGATTTTGTGTAAGCGATTGCTACTAGTTGTGTATAAGAAAGTAGCACCGCACTTGTTTGCCTTTACATAAATAAGTTGTAAATACAAACAATTTGTTTTATTTGCTAAAAAACATTGAAAATTTCTTAACTTCTCGCGATTTATTGATCATATTCATATGCACATGTTGTTTTTATAATACAAAAGCTTTCGTTAAATTATTTTGGATACCACAAAAGTTACATCACAAATTTTTATTTTTAGTAAGTTCAATCTTTCTTTAAATATATTTTTGAAATTTTTACACCTTATTCGTAACAATGTTATTTTTTTCTTAATTTAAAAAACTTTGGAGGAAATATAAATTTTTTACAATTTTATTTACGTTCGCTTTGGATTTAATCGCAATGAAAACTGGGAAAAAAGCGTTTATGCACATTTCTGCCTAAGAACTTAAAAGCTTTTTATGCATATCATGCTCTTTTTGCTTTTAGCAAGTCCCAAATATAAAATAATGTACAATACCAGTGGTGGCGAACCTGTGGCACATGACATAAATTTGCGTAGCACTCAATGGAACAAAAAATTAATAATCTCAAATAAACACAAAATCTATTTTTGCTTCAAGAAATAATGACAAAAATTACTTAAATAATACTTTTTTTTATTTTAAAATGATGGACTCACAAAGAAATATTTGGTAATTTTTCGTATTTCCATTAATCAAATTTTTTAATATATAAAATTATTATACATTTTTATGTCTAATGTATAATTAAGTGTTGAATGTGTCTCCAGAGTTTATAGGGACTTGTATATCCTATAAGTTCAGTAAGCAAACAAATTTGCGCCTGTAGTTCCGGCTGCATTTCTAGCAGGAAAAACCAGTTTGAGGTCCGACAGTATTGAATGCGGCAGATACCTACCGGCTGCTTTAATCAAATGACAAAATTTTAAAAGTGACAAAAAAGTGCGACTTTTAAAAACGTTGCGAAGTAGATTTTGCACCTCAATTGTTTACAAATGAGGTTACAAAGTGTGTGATTTTTGAAAATATAAGGTACTTATCAAAATTATAGGACACCTTTTTAATTTTCTCTCAAACAATATCCCAGGAAAATTAGAATATTTCAGCGAGAAAATTCCAAGTGTATTTTTTTCACCGGAATTATCTTTATTATTGTAATTCATGATAAATACAGTGTGAAAAGTCCATTGTGCGCATAAAAAGTTATTCAGGCTCAAAGGTTGCTAAAATCAGTTTTTTGCAATTATCTCGCTAACACAAACTTTTACAGAAAAATTTGTGTCGACAATTTTGTAACACAGGAAATTTGCTATTTAAAGATGTAAAAAATGTTTTCGAGTAGCTTATAGTTTAGGAGATATCACAATTTAAAAAGTTGTGCACAGTTTTTATATGTAAATGCTACGTATAAGAGTATATTAAAGTATCTTACTTTTAAAATTGCGAATACTCTTTAACAAAAAAACTTAAAAAACCGCTCAAAAGATTATTGGATTCTGTATACACCGTATTTTTTTTTTTTTAGCGACTCATGGTCCAAGAGATACATAATTTTTTACATTTCCTGTGTTACAAAATTGTGGAGAAACATTTTTCTGTAAAAGTTTGCGTTAGCGAGATATTTGCAAAAAACTGATTTTAGCGACCTTTGAGCCTGAATAACTTTTTATGCGCACAATGGACTTCAATAGATTAACCATGCATAAATAAATATAACACCGGTGGAAAAAATTCACTTGGAATTTTTACGCACAGCAGCTCTTTTTTCGTCTAATTTTCCTGGGCTACAACGGCAAAAATGCAGTGTTATTTTTTTTGCAAATATCAAAAATGCCAAATAAACGTCCAAATAAGGCTCAAAATGTATATATCTTTTATATATTTAGCGCAGCATTGAGAAAGAGCCGTGGCTTTTAATCAGGACACATTTTCAAATTTACATTTACAACAAATAACGAGTAAGCTAATGCAATCATTCTTTAAATTAATGAAGGTTAGAACCCAATTTAGCTCCCTCGCGATTGGGGGTGAAATGCTTTTTTCACCGAGTTTATAGGTCGACAAACAAGTTTGGCCAAATTTCAGGGAAAAGTGGTCGTACTCTTCATATTATATGTAGTAAAATACGCTTTTAAGGAAGAAACTTATCCTTTATTCACGCCATAAAAGACAATTTGCGAAAAAAGCGAGCAATTTCTTTTCATTATACGCCCTACTTGCTGCTTGTAAAAATTCTTCAGATTGAATTGTCTAACCTTATATGTGGTGTATTAATAATTTGTTCATGTTAAATTTGAATAAATGTGTCTTTTTCTAAAACTAATAGTTTAATTTCCTCGAAGTATGTTTTATCTAATACTACACTTCTACCTCTTCGCCAAATTAAAGATCTAGGATTTTTGATTAAAAGTTTTCGTTTCGTGCACATCATGATTATATTATTCCTAAAGCCTACTCTATGCTGGCTTTTTTAAGGCGTAATAGTTGTTCATTTAAAGATCCCTATACCCTAAAAGTCTTATATGGTAGTCTTGTTAGGTCGAAGTTAGAGTATGCTGCAATCATTTGGAATCCGTACTATGACTTGCATAAGATCAGGATTGAATGGGTGCAAAAATCTTCACGAAATTTGCTCTGCGCTCCTTTAATTTTGAGTTAGGTTTGCCCCTGTACCATTGCCTTTTGATTGGCTTAAAAACATTGGAAGCTAGAAGAAATATCTTGTCATTAATAATGGTCCATGGTAATGTCTCTGGTTCTGTTGATTGTCCGATGTTATTAGCTATGGTCCAATTCAATGTCCCATAAAGGACATTAAGAAATCATGATATATTTCGTCTTGATTTTGCTCGAACAAATTATGCTTCTAATGCTCCTTTATCTACAGTTTTAAAAATGTTTAATGAACTAAATCTTAATTATAGTACCTATTGATTTCTCTAATTCAAAAAAATGTATTAAAGTTACTGCTAAATAATATCCTGTAATTTCTGTATTTTCTTAAATTTTTATTATTAATATATAGTCAGTAAGAAATTATATTTCATAGACCGAAATAAATAAATAAATAAAAAAAAGTGTTGCAAATGACTGTTTCTCCCACGTGAAAGCACGGCGTGCCTTAACCCGATTTAAATCGAACGTAGTAGCACATCAAATTTTTGTCCAGAGTCTGTTTACTTATCATTCAAATGATGTATAAAAAAATTTTCGCTCGACTAATTTTTGAGATAACCTTGTTTGTTTGTTTGTTGTACAATAAAAAAAATCATAATAATCACATTCGATGTGTTTTTATTAGGTAATATACAGTTGAATTTAGAAGTAATCGATTCGTTGAACATGTTTAAAATGTGAAAGAAATTTCAATTTTGTTAAATCTAGTAAGGAAGTTGAAAGTCCTAATCTTTGTCTTTAAAGCCTAATTTAAATTCTGTTCATAAAAGTGCAAAAAACCAGTTTTCTAATATTTCGGTCTACGATATCTCATACAAACAAAAAGTTATCAACCGAATTTAAATAAAGTTTTAAAGAAAAAGATTAGGGCTTTCAAGAACTTTAACCAGATTTAACAAATAAATGATATGTGAAATAGTTATATGGCTTAAAAAAATGGGAAAAAACGATTTTTTTTTTTTTTTTTTTGTTTTTAGGTTAGAATATCTCAAAAACTATACACGACAGAGCAATTCTGAGGTCGGATTCGCGTTCAGCATCGCAAAACACATTAAATGTGATTATTTTGATTTTTGTTTATTGTAGTTAAAAATTTTTTATTTTTTTTTTTATATGGGAAAATGGCTTGAATGATAAGTAAACAGAATCTGGAAAAAAATTTGATTTGTCACGACGTTCGATTTAAAGCGGGTTAAGGCACGCCGTGAAAGACATCAGCACATATTGTGCTAAGTGTGATCTAAAAAGTGCAGTATCTAAAAACAAGACCACAAAGCGGCGTCCATTTTTTTTTTTTTTTTTTTTGCATAAAATTACTAGGAATCATGCAGGGACTCAGTAAAAAAAATTTTCTTTACAAAGTAATTACTAAACTCAATGCGAATTTTCAGAGAAAATAAGGGGTTTATTTCTCAAATCACGTCGGTGATGGCGAAATCCATCTGGATTATCCAAATCTCACCGAAAAAAGTAGCCTACTTAAAGTATTCACATTAATTTTAATACTAACCTAGTAAAGTAAAAATTTCTTACTAAGTCCCTGCACGATTCCAGCTATTTAATGAAAAAAAAAAAAAAAAAAAAATGGACGCCACTTTGTGGTCTTAATTTTAGATACGGCAATTTTTAAATCACAGTTCGCACAAGATGTGCTGATGTCTTTCACGCACGAGAAACAGTCATTTGAAACACTTTTTGACTGCAACAAGCAGGAAGTAGGGCGTATAATGAAAAATTGCTCGCTTTTTTCGCAAATTGACCTTTAAGGCGTCAATAAAGGATTAGTTTCTTCCTAAAAAGCGTATTTTACCACTTTTTCCTGAAATTTGCCCGAACTTGTTCGTCGACATATAAATTAATTTTTGATTTGTTTTCCTTAAGTCTTAAATACCACACTCACTGTTCTTGGGATAGAACCGACCAGATTTTTCGTGATATCAGTAGAGGTTTCGCTCTATTATTCTCTAAACACCTGTTTTAGATTCTTCTTGATAGAAATGGTCCTTTCTCTGATTTTCCTGTCAACATTTTTCTACAACTGTTCACTACGGTTACGATCTTGGGACTAAGGGGGTAACCAAGGGTCTAAGCAGTGTGGTATTGTAACCATTCCTTGTTAATTTTGAACTTTTGCTTTATTTTGTTGTCCTGTTGGAAGATACAGTTACTTGATGCTCCGAATAGAGCTTCAAGTGCAATTAAAATCTCGGAAAAAAATGCACATACATCATGTACACCAATTGAGGCGTTGCGTGCAATAACGCCCCAAGTCGAAAAATGGCATTTCGAGATAATTCAATTTAAAGTTTTTAAATGCTGATAAAAAGAACAAACCATAATTTAAACCTTGAAAAACAAATTTATTCAATTAAACCTAATAAAATGAGTAAATAATTACCGCTAACACATAATACTAACGCATGTTGACAGAATTATCGAAGAAGGAAAAATGTAAATTGTAGGGCGTTTTTGCATAAATCCATTTGACTATCACTGGAGTAACGTTAGCATTTTGCTTGGGAAACCGGCAAAACTGTTCCGATTTTAATGATTTTTTTTTTTTAAATGAGGGGAATGAAATATACTTTCACCGTAATTATTTATAAATGTGCATTTTTGTTTATTTCTTTAAAATTTTAATTTTATAAAATGCATGCATACATTTGCATCTAAGTTTTGCACTTGGTAAATATTTTTTTTGCAAACGGTTATAGAGATTTTAACGAAATTTGGTACAATGTTCTATATTAGTATAACATTAAGACTGGGATCAATTCTAACCCTGTAGATAATCATAGAAAGGCGTACCAAATGCTTTAAAATTAGAATTTATTTGGCAATATTTCGCAAACGGTGGTTAAGTTTGGTAAACAAATGCTGATTATAAATAGCGTAAATGGGATGGGATGGCAAGAGTGTCACACCTACTTTTAAAGAATTAAATATATTGATTCAATATTACACAAAAGCGGCGCAATGAATTTTAATGAATATTGAAATCAAAAAAAAAAATTTCGAATTCTTGTCTTTTTTTTACTCTTTCGACAATAACTTTTTTTTAGATCAAAGATAGGAAAAGACAAAAATTGATAAAAAATAAGGAGATAAGTTTCCTTTAAACTGCTTTATTGAAAATTTTCTTAAGCTAAAAATTTATCGAAATATGGCCACTCAAACATAGCAATTTTTTTACCCGGCCGGAAAAATGGTTTTAATTCAAAAGCAAGGTGCCTTACGAAAAAAGTGTACTAGGCAGCAAATACTTAGAATCGTCCAAAAAATATGTGTGAATTTTTTCAGAATTTTTTCGAACACTTTATAATTTTTCAAAATTTGGCTAAAAAAAAAAAAAAAAATCTAAAAAAAATCACACGTACTCTTTGGACAATTCTAAGCATTTTTGCCATATAAAATTTTTTCGTTCAGCACCTTGGTTTTATGTAAAAACCGTTTTTCCTACCGCGAATTGATTTATGCAAAAACGCCCCAAGTCGCACTACGCCCTTCTTGCACGCAACTCTTTAAACAGTATATATATATTGCTCTACCATATTCTGTGATCGAAATTGGAAGTTGAAATTAAGTACACATATATTTGAGGACCCAAGCTTTTCAAAAAAGCGATGGGCGCAAAAACGCCCTTAGTCGACTTAGGGCGTTAATGCACGCAACGCCTCAATTAGTGTCATAACCGTCTGGAGAGAACTCTATGAAAAAAGATGAGGTTTAAAAACAGTGCCCATAACACGGTTCTTAGCATAAGAACAAAAGCAAAGTGCGTTCAAAAAGTCATGATAAAGCAGCTCTCTTTTAATCGAAACTGAACGAAACTTTTACTTAAGGATGTTATGGTTACCGTATACTTTTTCTATACAAACGCATGACATTATGGTTCCGGCTTTGGTTTATTGTTGAAGCCTTCGGCGATATTATATTTTCAAAGTACAGGCTCAATTAAAACTTTTTAAGTGTTGGATAATATCTATTTAACAGTTCATACAATTGTTAATAATCACTCTGTACAAAGGAACAATAAAATCTAATTTTTATTAATTTTGGAAGAAATGTAACAACAGTTTTAGTTTACTTAGTTTCTTCATGGTCATGATCTATTCTTTCGTTTTCAGCAGATGCCGGAATATCCACTGTATCAACTTTTTTTATTTCAGTTTCAAAAGTTTGTTTACTTGGTGCTGGTGAAGTCTGAAGTGTTGGCGGTTTCGGTGCCACAAAACCAAGACGAGCATTTTGAATGTTAGTACCAGGTTTGACAGGCTTGTAAGACATGAGATTTCCAAAATAAACATGTTGAATAATGGGAAATTTGCTTAAAATCTGTAACATACATATATTATTTTATTTTCTGGGTGTAACTCATAAATAATGTAGCCGCAACTTACTTCTTTTTGGTACATTTTCACAAGGCCTGAATTAATTTTAGACCAAGAAGGTACAGCTGAAATGCTCCATAGTTGGTTTGAGTGCTCAGCAAAATGCCCAGTTTTTACCTGCAAAATTATAATGGATAAATATTTTTAACAATTCTTGTATAATTCTATACGATGTTTAAGCTAACTTTAACGGTCAGCGCTCCTAAATTATTTAATTTCTAGTTTAATTTGTGGCACATAATAAACTTATAAAGGAAAGCTCGCCACGAAGTTGATGATTTTTTAAGAAAAAATTCTCTGAATATTTTTTTAAATGTGATAAGTTTTGTTCCATGGAATGGGACGGCGCACAGTGGTAGATCGTGGTAATAAAAAGCAGACTTGGGGGTAATGCACTAAATTTTTTAGTTCATTGAGCTTTTCACTAATATTTAATGAATACTTTGATAGTGAAACTTTTTCCACTACCACTAAATCTAATTAGAGATAGTGAAAATTTTCTCCATTAAATTTAGTGATAGTGGAAATTTTTTCACTATGAAAAAATTCATTTGATGGTAATGAAAAATTTTTCACTATCTAACAATTCATTAAATGATAGTGGAAAGTTTTTCACTATCATTAAAATTTAATGAAAATATCCAATAAAAATTGCACTAAATTTAGTGATAATGAAAATTTGTTTCATTGAATTTAATGAAACATTAGTGGAAATTTTCATTAAAATTTCATTAAATTCAATGAAACAAAATTTTTCTATCACTAAATTTAATGAAGCTTCTAATGAAACTTCTAAAGAAAATTTTCATTAAAGTTTCATTAAATTCAATGAAACAAAATTTTTCTATCACTAAATTTAATGAAGCTTCTAATGAAACTTCTAAAGAAAATTTTCATTAAAGTTTCATTAAATTCAATGAAACAAAATTTTACTACCACTAAATTTAATGAAGCTTTTAATGAAACTTTTAATAGAATTTTTCATTAAAATCCAAGCTGTTCGTTTACTCCGAGGTTTTGCAAGTTTTTAGCCGAAAAGCTCGCAAAATCTTCGAATAAACGAACAGACTGATTAAATTAAATTTATTGAAAGGGTTAGAATGAGTGGGAATAGTATCAGTTTGAAGGAGATTCATTAAAGTCAAATGCAAGCACGACTTTTAGTTTTTGAAGTTCTTCAGACCCAAATAATTTCTGCGCTTTGTCAACTAAATGCTTAAAACAGCTTTCGTAAGCTTTTTTAAGTAATAGTAGGATTAATGTTCACGCAATCGTTTCGTACAAGATCTCGAAGGAAAAATTTAAAGATATCAAAATATTTTGACCTAGCACGGCACATTTTGTCTTAATTTAATTGAAATTTCCAATAAAAAAATCACTGAAGTTATTGAAAGTGAACATATATTCATTGAATTTAATGAAACATTAATGAAAATTTTCATTAACGTTTCATTAAATTTAGTGATAGTGAAAATTTGTTTCATTGGATTTAATGAAACATTAATGAAAATTTCCATTAAAGTTTCATTAAATTTAATGAAAGTGAAAATGTTTCATTAAATTTATTGCAACATTTATTGAAAATTTTCATTAAAGTTTCATTAAATTCAATGGAACAAATTTTCACTTTCATTAGATTTAGTGATAATGGAAAATTTGCCATTACCACTAAATCAATTTTTTGATAGTGAATGAATTTTCACTATCACTAAATTTAGTGGAAATATTATTTAAAACTTTTAACTAAATTTAGTGATAATGAAAATCTTTTTCATTACCACTTAATGAATTTTTTGATAGTGAAGGATTTTGCACTAACACTAAATATATTCCTTGATAGTGAATATTTTTTCACTAGCACTAAGTTTAGTGAAAAATAAAATCTAATGCAAAACCCCCAAATCTGATAAAAAGGTAAAATTTGATAGTGCTACGGATTTAAAAAATTTTTCGACAATCGTCAGATAATGGGTGCTATTATTGATTCCGTTCGATAAGGAAATATTCGCGGAAAGAAATTGTTCGATATGAAAACTACTTTTCTTGATTCCGACGGTAGAGGAATATCGAACGAGAATATTGGGAACCCTGAAATAAGAACATCTCTAACGTTTTGAAAGATGACAAAGGATAAAAAAAAATTATAAGTGTGTGTCAACAAAGAAAAATTATGAATCTTTGATCATTTTTTGTAAATATCATGTGGATAAAATAGTGCAGGCAAATTAGGTAAAAATAGGTATTCATTTCTAATTTCGTTGAACGTGCACCGATTTTGATCCTACACTGCTCATTTTGTTTGCAATAAAATTTAAAACAAAACCAACACATTAGTTTTTTGCTGTTTTTCCCCAAAACTTTTTTAATCCCACGTGAACCCCCAAAATTGGATAAATTCAATAAAACTGTTCTAAAATGCTTAAAAATAGAAAATTATGCTATTCAGGGGGTTCTCTAGATTGCTGAATCCAAATATGATGTTGGAAAATGGAAAAATTGAAAATGGCGCTCGGAAAACTGCGTACATAACCATTTTAAGTACCAAAAATGGGAAAAAATCGTTATAGTGGACTGCCCGGGGATTTTAGCCTAGAAGTTTTGTTACAGTAAATGAATTTATACGGTCGAGGTGGGAATCCAGAATATACAAAAATGAACGTCACTTCGATGTCAGGGATGTTATATCTGTCACATTATTTGCGGAAGCAATAATGCGAAATTTATCTGTTTGCGGAGCAGTGATGACAGATGTATCTACTTTTCGGAATCAATAATAGCAAAATTTGCTTCCGCGCGGAAAATGCTTTCCGACGGAATCAAGAATAGCACTCAATACTTAGGGACGGAAAAAAAACTTTAAAAGTTTCAAGTTTTGTTTTGGTTTAATAACACAGTGGGCTCAAAGTTGGACTTTAAACAGCATAGATGCTCTATGGAACTTTTAACATAAACGCTCTAGTAAATTTGTTTTAAACCGGATGCACTAATGCAGCATATCGTTAGAAAGTATATTGTTTCTACACTCACGGTCAAAAAAAAAAAGCCGACAAGGATTTTTAGCTAAAATTGTTGGTTTTCCGCCTTTTTTATGATTGTTAACATGTAGTACGCCTAACAAGTAAAAACTGTTGTCAAAATGCAACTTCATATCTGTTGGCGTTAAAACAACGATATTTAAAAAAAAGGGTTTTGACCGAAAACCAAAAAATTGATATGGTTGCATATAAGCAACAAAATTTAAGGAATGTGGATATATTGCGTAAAATTTGATATGGTGAGTCTTCTGTATGACAATTTTGGAAAGTTTTTTGAAAACAGAGAGTTTATTACGTCACACTGGAAGTGGCCGTTCAAGAAAAACAACTCTGAGGGAAGACGCGATCGGTTTAGAACTGGTCTCAAAGTTGCTGCAGAAGTAAATGATAACCAAAATATGGAATAAGCACCTCAACTCTGCAGCGCCGCTTGAGAGAAAATAACTTTTTTGCCCGCAGACCTGCGAAAAAACTGATTCTCACACACAAATTGCGGCCTTTCTCATTAAACTGGTGTAAAGAAAAAAGAATTGGGTGTATAACGATTGGGCTGAAGTCATATTCTCTGATGAGAGCAAAACAAATATCATCAGTTCCAATTTGGGATGTGCTGTAAGCCGCAGAAAAATGAAAAATATAACTTTAAATGTGTAGAAAGCACTTCATATGTGGTGGTTTGGGGGACAATAACAAGACAATAGGTTGGTGAGATTCCTCTCCTGGAGGGTTATATTAACTCCGCAGTTTATATTGACATCATTAAAATCGGCGTTTTACCTAGCATTGACCGACTAAGCGAGCATTCAGCTAAAGTCATATTTCAAGATGATTTTGCACCTTACCATCTATGGAAATCGCTAGATGTCCCACTTACCATAATGCTTTACTTAATTTTTTTGATAAATTTACAATAACCAGCTATTTATTTTCGCGTTAGGAAATAAATATAATGGCCTTTTAGGAATTAAGTCAAGCAAATGGTCGGGCAAAAGCCCACCCTTTAATCCGATTCAAAATGTTAAGGCCATTTTAAATCGGAAAGTGTGCCGGAAAAACCCAAATATTATTAATAATATTAAACTTATTAATGTTAAACATAATAATATTATACCCTTATCATGTATGACGAACGAATCGTTTTACTGATTTTCAAATGCTTATATCCTCCAAGTTAACAGATGATTTGAAGTTTATGCTTACAAACTTTATCCTTTGAACTAAAATGAACGCTTAGGTTATAGTAAGTTCTTAATAAAAAGTTTTAATAAGTTTATATTAATGAGTGAAAATCAGTCACTTTATTCGTTCGTCATACATGATAAGGCTATAAAACTTAGGGCAGTTAAATAAGGGTAAATATTGATTTACACAACAATTTTAAAACATCTTACAAAATTAAAATCGGCTTTTTTTATCCTAAGTGTACTTTGTTAAAAATAACTTTTTTTTTCTGCCGATTTTATGTGAATTATAGTGATTTTTCAAATATTAATAAAAAAATGGAAAAATTGCAAACTTTGACATTAAAAAAAATATATATATTTTTCAATATAATATGTGAGAAAGTATGCTTAGTCGAAATCGAAAGTTTCTGCTTCATTTTTTTTATGAATTTTTTCATATTGTTATTTTTGACGGGACGAAATAAATAGACTTTTTTGTAACGCTATTTTTAATTCGTTTGCATCGAAATATTGGCAAAAAGTACTAGCATTTAGCTTTTAAAAAAACATTCGTTTGAGTTTCTTATAAATGTTTATGTTTATGACGAACGAATCGTTTTACTGATTTTCAACTGCTTATATCCTCCAAGTTAAAGGATGATTTGAAGTTTATGCTTACAAACTTTATTCTTTGAACTAAAATGAACGCTGAGGATATAGTAAGTTTTTAATAAAAAGTTTTAATAAGTTGATATTAATGAGTGAAAATCAGTCACTTTATTCGTTCGTCATACAAAATAAGGCTATTGATTTGAATTGGAAAAGATCAATTTGGTGTGGTAAAGGTTTGACTTGGAGTGAAAAATCTGTACAAAATAAAATTAAAGCTGCTTTGCTTTCTTATCAAAAATCGACTCAAGCAGTTTTTCGTTCTTGCCACAGAAATATTGTTACTTGTCAAATGGTGCTGCCACTTTGACACTTGCCCAACATGCTTGTTAAATTATGTGCAAGCAAATCAAATCTGAGAAAGACTCTAGATTTGGAAGAATTGATGTGAAATCAAAATATTTTTCTCTTATTTTCCCAATGGAACGCAAATTGTAATAGATTTTGATTTAAGTGCTGAACACATTCGGTGCGAGCTGCGAGTGCGAGAGAAACCCGACCGAGATAGCACGATTTTCTCTATACGTTAGAGTAAGATGATAAATTAAGCTTTTATTAAACGTCATTTAAAAAAACTCTCGCAGTACGAAGGAATTGATTTTATTTTTCTTGCGATTTTTAAAAAAGAAGAACAAGACCAAACACAAAAATTTGAATAAATTGTTTTCAACTGAATTTTTTAATTTCAATTTGAAGTTTAAATAATTTTGAAAACAAAAACGTTTTTTTTTTTATTTGTTTTTTGTTTTCATTTGTTTTCAATTTTCATAAACAAAATTTACTCGCAACGAGTTGATTGTGTTTTCACGCACGAGAAAAAGCTCAAAAAATCGTTTGAGCAAAAGCTATCTTCTCTCGCACTCGCAGCTCGCACCGAATGTGTTCAGGGCTTTAGATAAAAAAAGATGGCTTTTTTTCCCAATGGAAAACGACTTAAATATCTGAACTACTTTTCCGAGACTACCCATTTAGAAAAAAACGGCCATCAGACAAAGCTTAGTGACTAATATGTCGCAATTTTTTTTTTTCCAGTTTCCAGTTATGTCTTTTTTGATTTCAGTATTTGTTTGGAGTGTTAAATTTGTGATGATGGCGGGAAAAAAAATGTATTTAAATTCTTTAATTAAAATCCGCCATATGGGAAAAAACAAGACTATTGGCGAGTGTAGATCTGGAAGTTTTATACCCTATTCTCACTTGCCTGGTTAACCAGCATAAAATCAGAAAATCTTGATAATCACAGAACCATGTTCACATAATTTCAATGACACTTTTTTGGCGTTTATCAAATCACGGCACTATTTTCACATTTTTCAAATATATTTTTATATATTTCGTTATTTAAATTTTTTTTAAAACAATTGAAACGAACAAAATTTTGATTTTAGCTTTAATTTGCTTTTTATTAAAAATGTTTTATTATTTGTTTACATATTGCATTTGTCAAAAGAAATGGAAATTTCTGAATTTCTCTGGGATTTTTTTGAATTTGGAGATGCCACCTGCCAATTTTTTGGGTTAAACTATCTAATTATTTAAAGACTAGCTAATCTTTTCCATACAAATCGAAAAGCTTTTTATATGGAAACCTATCCTGGTAAGTGATTAATCAGCATTCATCTGGTTAACCCGGCAAGTGGGAATAGGGTATTAGGGCACTTTTTTATATGTTTAAAGAAAGGGTGGAAAGGGAACGGGTATTTTAAGTGTCACCCTAACGTATATCTTACACATCAATAAAGTAACACAAATTTATCAGACAGATACGCAATACCAACTAATCAAAAAAAAAAAACTTCGTAACATTTAAGTCGAAAGCGGTAAAAATACTTACTTGGTTAATATAATCAATACAACCAATGAACATATAATCATTTTTGTATTCCTGTATTATCGCCTCGTCGAGAAATTTGGCTGGATCAAATGGGCTTTGGACTGTAATAAAATTATATTTAAATTCCGATATACAGTGGCTCACAGCTTATTTCGTGCAATAATATTTTTTAACTTTGAAACACTGTATCTTTAAAACTAATACATATATCATAAAGTTTTAAATGCAGGCTGAGACGGGCATGCCTTTTGATCATAATAAGTAAAAGAAAATCTACAAAATTTGATTCCGAGACGCTCAAGGCGGAAAAAACCGATTTAGCACGGAAAATCAGGTCACAGCTTATTTCGTGCAGATGCTTATTTTTCCTTTGGAGCCAACGTTTCGCGTTATATAACGGAAATTTCTTTTTCTATGTTCTATGTGTGATATTCCGAACCAGATTCAGCCAATTTTTAGTTTGATTTTGTGCATGTGAGGGCAAAAAAGTGCATTTTGCAGAAATGGGTCGCCGAGTAGTGAAAATCGGTGTTAAGTCATTTCAAGAACAGTTAATCCCTGCGCAAAGATGCTAAATATGTTAATTTGAGTCCCGCACACAAGTTTATATATGTATTATTTTTAAAGATACAGTGTTTCAAAGTTAAAAAATATTTCTGCACGAAATAAGCTGTGAGCCACTGTACATACAATTATTAAAATCCATTGAAAAAATAGCTCACATGACAACTGGGCGCTTCCCCAAATAAATGGTAAAAACTGAAAATCATCCAATGCCCATACACCTTGGCTACCAGCTGGTTCCATACGATAGGTTGTTTGTAAACGACGCACAAAAAGCAAATATGTATTGAAGAGCTTCAAGGCGCAGGCGACATTATCAGCTTCGGTAAGAATTTCGGCTTTATACAAAGCACACAAGAAGAATATAAATGATAGTTCATGACCAGTGCCATAATCGATGCGAACTGCGTTACCGAATGATTCGGATATATATGTTCCTAGTTCAGAAACCAAGTTACATTTTTCCACGGGGATAGACTTTTGAAGCAAAATAAACAGCTCCTGGTAAATAGTATATTAAAATTCAATGAATTAAAATGGTTTATGTTGACTATATGAAAATAATGACTAAAAATTCAATGAATGTTATTAAGAAATAAAAACCCACTTGGCCGGTTTTCCGGTACCACTTGCGGAAAGCTTTATTTCCAAAACGTTGTGGTTGATCTACTGGTGGCGTTTCATCTACGAAACGATTCAACGTGTTAAATATGGCCAATAAATTCTGCATATTTTCAGATATGACCATGTCGGAACTAATTCTCTGACCTTGGACAGAAGTACTGATACCATTTATAAAGCCGATGACGTCAAAATAAGCTTCAGATCGCTGCCACAATTGAACGTCGCGAATGGTTTTGACGCACTTCTTAGGCATATTGCTGTCAAGATTAACTTCGGCTAAAAAGTGCATATGATAATTAAATTTTATAGTCCGGGAGCCGGCAATCCTAAAAGTGCCGTCATCGCGGATTCTGAAATTTTTAATGCAAAATGGTAGTTTACACTAAGACGAATAAGAAAAGCTTGGTCAGCATGGTTGTAGCCTGGCAGAAAAATTTTTAAATGGTTTTTGAATTATTAAATTTTCGGAATGTTTTGCCGTCATCGCGGATTTTGATCAATCTTAATATTAATCGATGGTAAATTTCATAACCATTCAGAAAAAATCCGGCCGACGAATTTTTTTTGCCGAAAATGACCGGCAGACCTATTTTAATGGTGGGTACAATTTCTCTCTTATCACGGAAATTTGTTTTTTTTTTTTTTAATTTACGTGTTTTAATGTCAAATTTAAAAATATCTTGGTATGCGAGCTTAGAAACTGCCGGAAGTACCCACTGTCGCACCATTCAAATAGGTCTGCCGGTCATTTTCGGGAAAAAAAAATTTCGTCGGCCGAATTTTTTCTGAATGGTTATGAAATTTACCATCGATTAATATTAAGATTAATCAAAATCCGCGATGACGGCAAAACACTCCGAAAATTTAATTATTCAAAAACCATTTAAAAACATTTCTGCCAGGCTACAACCATGCTGACCAAGCTTTTCGTATTCGTCTTAGTGTAAACTACCATTTTGCATTAAAAATTTCAGAATCCGCGATGACGGCACTTTTAGTATTGCCGGCTCCTCGCCTATTATTGGTACATTAGACTTGATCCTTACTGGGCATATTTTCTATCGTAGTGAGGTCCATTATCTAACTCTAATTATGATGCCGAATCAGTTTAAATAGTCGTATAAATCGTATAAACAAATATAATCCAAATCGCAGTGTTTCAATCAGCTGGTTGTCAAGTTTTCCTCAGGCGACATCTTTTAGACGATCGAATGATGTAAGAAACTGTTTGCTGAACACAACCGTTCACAAGCAGCGTTGCCACAGCCTAAAAACTTTTTAGCACATTCTTTTTTATATTTGACCTAACCTTAACCTAACCACCGACCATATTTAATTAAGTTATTTCCCTTTTTCAAACCGTTCACACCAATATTAAATTTTACTATGTATGTAGATCAAACGTTGGAAAAAAAACTACAACAAATTTATAAGAAAATTACATGTCGCCTTTGGAAAGCCCAATAAATGATCACTTCAGTCAGATTGGTGAGGAATGCGTCATGCATGCACTTTGGAGCTGGTGAAATAACTGGAGAATGGTTAATCCTAGTCACTGGCGCAAAAAACCGCCTCCGCGCAGATGCCTTCCGTTATAACCCCAGTCCTATTGTGGTTATCTATTGACGAAAAAATCCATGGCCATCGATCGTTTCCATTAAACGCCATTTTGGTATTACGAAACGTAATAGAAAAAACAGCACCTTTTATTTGGACGGTAGTTTATTTCGGTCCCTATTGCGGCTATCGATTTATAAGAAATAAACGCTTTTTTACGATTAGCGATTGTCTTTTCTGTTGTGTTCAGCGATAAGTAGAATGTTTGTCAACAGTGAAAAGCAAAGTAGTCGAAGACTGTTCTATCACTTTGTTTTGAAAGATGAATTTAATTTACCGATTTATTTTGTACAAGTTTAGGACAAAATTGGTAAAAGGTAAGAATTTTTAAACAAAAATGGCTAAAGCAAATAATTGCATACGTAGCAACTAGGGATTTCAGTACCGGGACTTTTTAACAAGTTTTTTCAATTTTATTTAACCCCAAATATATTTATGAATGAAAATACGGCTTTTGAAGCTCCCCCTTATTATTAAAATTGTGATGAAACGTATACGCTCTAAATTTGAAAATTAACCTTGTTAAGGAATTGAGGACAATACGTTGCCCGAATTCTCTTGCGACTTTGTTAAAAACGAATATCAGAAGAATATAAAAAACAAATCAAATTTAATACTGAATAATACTTCAAAAAATTTGTTTACCAAAAACTCTATAATTTATCCGATGTTTTGATGGTAGAAATTGATATATTTTGTAATACATATCTTTCTTCAATTGAGTCAGAAAGATACTTCCCGTCGTAGGTTTTATATGCAATAAATTAAGGTCTAGATGAGAAGACAATTGATTCTTTCAAGTTCAACACTTGTTAAAATTTTGATTTCACTATTTTACTTAATTTTAATCTTTATGATGACAAAAGGGATCTAATCTTTCCAGACGTCAAATTTGAGTTTTTAATATTATTGGATAATGAAAAAATTCTGCAGAAATGGCTGGAAAAATCGTTCGAAAATGTTTTAAATTGGCGTTTTGAATTTTATAGTTCAAAAATGATAATCGAGATAATTGAGGTTAAGTTTGGCAATAATAGACTTTGGAAAAGGCAAAAGTTGAGCATAATAGATTTTTATGCTATTTAGCGGCTAAAATTTAAAATTATTTCACTTGAGATATGCAGATGGCGTTTGGTGTCAAAACCCAAACATGAAATTTTGACCCTAAACTCATGTTTCGTCTTATACTGAAGATTTTACTCTGGCAAAATATTAACCTTCATGTTTATTTTTGTTTTCTCTTTTTGGAATATGCAAGTATTTATAAATTTTTATTTTTAAATGGCGTGAAATCGAAGAAATAGTTTTTATTTTAAACTAATCCCGAAAAACATTTGCTTAATATACAAATTTAGTACCTCTTCATATCATCGGGCATTGGTGTATCGGTCTGAAGAGTTGGTAAAAGTAAGTAAAAATAATCTGTTTCTATTTATCACACGGTCGGTCGTGGATTCAAATCCAGGATAGTTTTTTCTTTTTTTTATTGGGTCTATAACTTAATTCGTGCGGTTTTTTTTTCAAAATTTGAACGTTTATTTAAGAAAAATATGTACAATAGTATTACTCAAAGTATTGTCCATTATTAGCCACTAGTTTTTCCCATCTTTTTGGTAACAAATGGATTCCGCGCCAAAAGAACTGCTCCGGTTTTGAGGCCAAAAATGAATCAAGCCAATTTCTGATACCCTGTTCTGAAGTGAAGCATATCTCGGGGAGAGCGTTTTGCATAGAACGAAATAAATGATAGTCGGAAACGGCAAGGTCCGGCTATAAGGTGGGTGAGCCAAAACTTCCCATCCAATATTTTCCAAATAGTTTTTAACCGGTCTTCCAACATGTGGCCGAGCGTTGTCATGTTGAAAAATTATGACTTCGTGTCTGGTCACATATTCCGGTCGTTTCTCAGCTATGGCTCTATTTAAACGGATCAATTGTGTTCGATAGAGGTTACCTGTGATTGTCTGTCCCGATTTTAATAGCTCATGATAGAACACACCCTTCTGATCCCACCAAATACAGAGCATTACCTTGGCACCATTGATATTTGCCTTTGGCTGGGAAGGTCCTGATTGTCCGGGCTTTACATATGAATGTTTGCGTTTCGGGTTGTCGTAATGGATCCATTTTTCATCCCCAGTCAAGATCCGATGCAAAAATAACTTCTTGTTGTAGCGTTCAAGTAGTATTTCGGACGTGCAAAATCGTCTTTCCACATCTCTCGGCTTCAAATCATATTTCGCAAGTTCTTATTGTGTTTGGCAACAATCTTCATCGAGTAATTCTTCGTCTTCAAACTTTTTTGGCTGACCAGGACGATCTTTGTCTTCTGAGCCAAAATCACCACTTTTAAATCGTGCAAACCACTTTTGGCACTTTCGCTCAGCTAGAGCATGTTCACCATAAACTTCCACCAAAATACGATGACTTTCGGCAGCAGTTTTCTTCATATTAAAGTAATGAAGAAGAACTCCCCGCAAAAACACTTTTTCAGGCACAAAATTCGACATATTTGAGTGAAAAAAAAAAAAATATTGTTGTTTACGCTTCAAATGAATGACATATGTTGAAAAAGACGCACTATGATAGCTTCCCAACGCATGTTCGGAATATTGGAACGATGGGACAATAATCAAGTAACGCCATCTCTTAGCAAACCACATGAATTAAGTTATAGACCCAATAATTTTATTGAAGAAACGCATACCGCAGCACTTCAAATAAGCGCTTCAAAACCCCTTTTTTGGTAAGGCTGTGGTAAGCTTTTTCTAGCTTACATCTTATGACAGGCTATGTTAAAAAGAAAGAATAGTTCTTATGGAGCGGAAGCGCATATTGGTGAAAAAGATGCATTTTAGAAGGATTTTTGAAGCACTTCTTTTTCCCTTGGGTTCATACAAAGTATTACGCAAAGTAGGCAAAAATTTTGGAGAGCACAACATTTCAGGGTTCAATGATCATTTCTATTAAACTTTCCACAATAAATTAACAAGACACATTAATTTACTTAAAACATGTTGAAATTATGTAAAACTGTAGCAACAGGAGCGCAATCTGGATGTTGTCTTTTTAAAATTTTGAATATGGCAACATTGTTCGAGGGTAATCAGAACAAATATGACGCTACTTTTTTTTAATGGTTGTTTGACAGGTGTACTCTCTTTTTAACAGATATAGTACTTGTAATGCATTTTTGTTTTGACGTCAACCGGTATAAGGAATTGGATGTCAGCCTAAATAAAATTCGTAGATTTGAGAATCAAGTTGCAGCAGTTTTAAGTCAAACTATTTATTCTACAATTTATTCTAATTCATTGTTGATATGATTGAAACTTTCTATAACTTACCGTTTACCATTTTGGTGCCACCTAATCTAAAAGTGCGCAGGCCGTCGTGGCTTAAAATGCCTTCACCGATGACTGTGTTTTCAATAGTATTGTTTTCATATTTTTTAGTTACTGGAGGTAAGTTTCTTAAGTTATTGAATATTCTGAAAAGTAACTAACAATATATATCGTAGGCATAATTTATGACGTCATTGTTGAACCTCCAAGCGTGGGGGCTACAGTAGATGAACACGGGCATTCGAGACCAGTCGCCTTCATGCCATATCGGGTTAACGGTCAATATATCATGGAAGGCTTGGCTAGCAGCTTTCTGTTTACAGTTGGTGGTTTGGGATTTATTATAATGGACCAGACACATTCTCCTGGAAAGACTACGCTAAATCGTATTTTATTAACCTCCATGGGCTTTGTTTTTATATTGGTTTCCTTTTTTACAACATGGCTTTTTATGCGCATGAAGCTGCCCAGTTACTTGCAGCCTTAGAGATCGAGGCGGAGATGTAAGAAGCTATTGAAATAAGTGTGCAGTTTTAAGACTAGTTTATAATCCAATTTTTTGATATGTTTACAGTAAGGGATAATGTTATATACCACTTATTTTTGATTTTGAAAGCACAGTAATCGTAAAAGCATTAGCTTACAAAATAAATTTTATAAATGTATAAAAACGCGGAAATATGAAATTAAATTCTTTTGCGAAAATTAAATATTGGTATTAAGATTAAGCGCCGAATCCATTGTCTTCTGCCCTTTGTTTTTATAGACGTTTGTGCTGGAACGGGACCTCATAATAACGAACCTGAGCTATGTATTTTTCTACCATGTCAAGATCTTGAGTCATATTTACTCAAAATTACAAAAAAAGCAAATAGTTAAATTAATTTTTCAGGCCTGTTTCTTAATCCGCGTGGTTTGAATTACTTCTCACTTAGCAAGCTTTTTGATGAAAATGGTGAGTCACACGATAAACAGTGTTAGAATCTTTTTTGTGGAGGATTACAGGTTCTACAAATACTGGCCTGTTCCGTAGTCCGTGTGGTTTCAATTACTTTTCATTTAGGAAGATTTTTGATGAAAATGGTGAGTCACACTATAAAAAGTATTGAATCTTTTTGTGGGGAATTACAGGTTCTACAAATAACATTGACGACATTAACGAAAATGTAACCGTTTAGAAAATATTTTTCAAAAACCGCATAAAGTCGAAATAGTCGACTATAGAATATTTCCGAAACAGTTACTTTTTCGTAAATAGAAATCAATATTATTTGTAGAACCTGTAATTCTCCACAAAAAAGATTCTAATACTTTTTATCGTGTGACCTTTTTCATCAAAAAGCCTCCTAAGTGAAAAGTAATTGAAACCACGCGGATTACGGAACAGACATAATAATATTAATTTGTATTTACGAAAAAGTAACTGTTTTGGAAATATTCGATAGTCGAATTTTTTTGTCTTTTTGTGGTTTTTTTTAATAATATTTCCTAAACGGTTACTTTTTCATTAATGCCAATCAATGTTTGTAATACCTATAATTCCCCACAAAAAAGATACTGATATTTGTTATCGTGTGACTCACCACTTTCATGAAAAAGCCTCGTAAATGAAACCACACGGATTACGGAACAGGCTTGCTTGTCAATGGATTCGGATAGCCAAAATAACTCTCAATAACCAGAATAGAGCTAATTTTTCATTCGGCCTTGGTTCGCAAAGTATCAAAATTTGTGTGATAAGATATGTTTTGATCAATATATTGTAATAAAAATTAAACTATTTAATTTTTCGGTCTGTAAAAAGCATTTTTAAGTTATTAAGCAATACCTTATAACTCGGAAAGTATGAATTCAATTGAAGTGTTTAAGTATTGAAAGAATTGCTTGATGAGGATAGTTTTCGCTATCAGAATACATCGATAAAAAATAATTTAACTATTTGTTGTTTTTAACAAGAAGATCTCAAAACACTGATTTCTGCACTTTTAAGCAAGGATAACTGAAGATCCTGACGTGATAAAAAAAAACCAAGTTTAGATTAGTAATAAGATCTCATTTCACCATGAACAGCCATAGATAGCGAGAATGGAAACCATGTTTGGACATGCAAGTGTACCTTGGACCATACCATCAAAAATAAAATAGAATACATCCATTTTTTATAGCTAAGAAATTATGCAACGATCATGGACATCAGAGGAATTTCTTGAAATGCACTTCGCTGCTCGTCCTTTCTTCCCTGTTTGATCGTTAAATATGTTTTGGCCCAATAGTTATAATGATTTTGGACAACTTGAACGTGAAACTAGATGTAAGATATTGGGTGGGACCAATCCTGCTGACTCATCCTCAGTTCTGATGACGTGGAATGAGCAAATAAGGAAATCAACTTATGGTCCACATAAAGTGAGCTCGTTCGCTGAAAAACAGCTATCGTTGACTGGGTCTATTAATAGTGGTGGAAATTCATAATACAATTTGTGAGTAGCAGTAAGAGTATTTTGCTTTTCCAGTAAAGATAAAGCGGGAAAGCTGCACAAAATTTTATGAAATTCCAAAGTGTTTAGTGAAATGGAATGATGTTAGTGAATTGAGTGTAAAATATGATAAAAATTTAATATAAATTATTACACTACATTACAAATAATTAATATGTGTGTGTAACATTTTGCGGACCATATTTTCTAAACTAATTTGATGTCGTTGAGTCCGAAAATCGTATTTATTTTTTTTTTCTTAGGGGCCGTTCTCGAGATAAGCGACCTTTTCGATTTTTGAGGTTATAGCTCCATTTTTTCGAACATATTTTGAGAAACCCAATTTCGATCGAATATGTTTTTACACTATTATAGAGAAAAATTCTTAAACTTCCAACAAGTGTACCAATATTTAAGATCCGATTCAAATTGGCTGAGTTTTAGCAACGAAAAGTTCATTTTTATAGTAGTTTTTTACACTTTTTCGTGTTTAAGCCAAATTAAACACGGTTTTTTTGCCAGAAGCTTATACAAATATACATTTTTTAAATTTTGGTTCAATAGTGTATTTAATTGCAAATATTTGGAGTTCAATTTTAGCAAAATCGGATCATTTTTTAAAAAGTTATTAAGGTTTTAGTGAAATAAGACCATTTCGATTTTCATAGAAAAAATTAATTTTTTCAACAAAAATTTAAAAAATAATTTGTGTTTTCTATGAAAATTGAAATGGTCTTATTTCACTAAAACCTTAATAACTTTTTAAAAAATGATCCGATTTTGCTAAAATTGAACTCAAAATAATTGCAATTAAATACACTATTGAACCAAAATATAAAAAATATATATTTGTATCAGCTACTGGCAAAAAAACCTTGTTTAATTTGGCTTAAACACGAAAAAGTGTAAAAAACTACTATAAAAATGAACTTTTCGTTGCTATAACTCAGCCAATTTGAATCGGATCTTAGATATTGGTACACTTGTTGTAAGCTTACGAATTTCTCTCTATAATAGTGCAAAAACATATTCGATCGAAATTGGGTTTCTCAAAATATGTTCGAAAAAATGGAGCTATAACCTCAAAAATCGAAAAGGTCGATTATCTCGAGAACGGCCCCTAGGAAAAAAAATAAATGCGATTTTCGGACTCAGCGACCTCAAATTAGTTTAGAAAATATGGTCTGCAAAATGTTACATTTTGGCTGTTGTCTAGTGTTATCATATTAAAATACAATTTTTTTTTTAAATCAGTTTGTAAGGGGTGCATATTTAGCGCAGCATAAACGAACCACTTACACGCTACGTAAACGTTACTACTTTTCGAGCTCTAGACGTTGTACCAATACATAGAAATTACTACGTTTTTACCCAAGAGGAAAAATTCCTAGCGCTTCTGATCCAAGCACTTCTAAAGTGCTTGTCCCCATAGAAATTTAGAAGCACTATCACAATGATTTTTTATAAGGCTGCAGTAAGAACAACGTGAGTTCGAACCCAGCCCGGGAAATTTTTTTTTTTACTATTTTTTGCTTTATTTTTTTTATTAAAATATTGTTTATTCAACATCTTTTATTTCACTTTTCTATTTTCCTTTCACTTAATTATTTACTTTTGTTTAACTGAATTGAAATTGATTACACAATGATTCCATATGAGGCTGCAGTAAGAACAACGTGAGTTCGAACCCAGCCCGGGTGATTTTTTTTTTCCTTTTTTTAATTGTTTTTGCTTTATTTTTTTTTTTATTAAAATATTTTTTATTCAACCTTTTTTTATTTCACTTTTCTATTTTCCTTTCTCTTTTTTATTTACTTTTGGTTACTTGAATTGAAACTGATTGCATAATGATCCTATGTAAGGCTGCAGGAGCATTTGTATGTCAAATTCTGTTTGGACAACATTTGCTTAATATACAAATGTAATACCTCTTCATATCATCGGTCATTGGTGTAGCGGGCACGGCCAGTTTTTTTTTTCTTTTTTTTTTTTTAATTTTATTGAAAAAACGCTTAACGCAGCATTACAAATAAGCGCTTAAGAAACTCTTTTTTGGTAAGGCTGCGGTAAGCATTTGCTCGCTTACATCCTATGACATGCAATGTTAAAAAGAAAGTATGGTTCTTACGGAGCGGAAGCGCTTTATGGTGAAAAGGATGCACTTCAGAAGGGTTTTTGAAGCACTTCTTTTCCCTTTGGGTAATTCTAATGTTCTTATTCTAACATTAACGTTTACGGTTCGCAATCGTATCGCCAAAGCGTTACGTTCACGAAGTCTTGTATGACTTAAAGACTTCGCCGGCATTACGCTTTCGTACCGCTTTTCTTAGAGGGTTATTATATAATCAAAAATAATTTTTTTTTTTTTTTTTTTTCAATAAAAATAGAAAATAAATCATAAATAAAAAACTATTAATTTTTAATTGAACTTTCAGTCATATATTTGCAAAGAACGATTCATATATAAATCTATCAATGCATCTTCTAACACATAATTATGACAAATTAAGGAACGGAATAAAAACACGGCTATAGTGACATATGTTTCGTCTTTCGCCACAAAGTTTCATCAGACTATTTTTGTTGTAATTATAATTATATTTATTTCACTAAATTAATTATAATTGAAAAATTGCAAGTTGAAAAACTTTTTGTGTTGTTGGCCTGGGCGGGAGTTGAATCTTTTACAGCAAGAATTAGTACTTCGCTTTGCACCGGAGGTCGTGTTACTCCTAAAATAGTAGAAAACAAAACCAATAGTAGCAATAAAAATTCTACTGTGCGTACATTGGACCGCTCTATAAACAAAGGTCCAAGGTAACCCTCGACCACATGTTTTAAAAACTGTCAACTACTATAGCAAATTTAAAGAAAATACATCTAAAACACACACTTAAAGCTAATACACTAACTAAACTTACCTTACTGCAGGCCCGTGCGGACGGGGGGGTTTTGGGGGTTCAAACCCCCCCCCCCCAGAGAGATATTTACCATAAAAAAAATTATATTAATATTTATGATTTGAAAATATGTATTGAAATAAAAAATAATTTATCTCATAAGTACTCGTGCCTATAATTTCATTTATAATATCACATTTAGTTTGACTGTTGCTGTAGGTTAGCTCATTTCAACAATTTATAAAGGTTACATTTTTTTAAAAAAACCTGCTTGCATTAGCGTTTTTTGCTGCAAATTGGAAAAATAGAAGAAACGCTATTTTTTTTACTTACATTTTAAATATAGACCATCAAAAAATTTTATTCAGATACCATTTAGAAATAGTTATGAAGGTTTTTAGAAAGATAGTAATTAACAAAAAATATAAATTTTTAGCCCAGTGATTAGTTTTCTGAACAAAAAAATTATAACCACCAATTTTTCAATTGGAATCGTTTTATTTTGGTATCTTAAAACAAATGTCAAAAATCGATATCGAGATCATTGCCACATTTAAAGTTATTCAGGCTTAAAAGTCGCAAGAATTAAATGTTTTTTAATCGAATTTCGAAATGGCAAAAAAACTAGTAAGGGTGTTACCTTTGGCCTGGCCAAACATTAAATACCCTACATAGCAGTATTTTGAAAAATTTGCTTATATGGGAGGTGCCACACCCTCCGAATTCACCCAGTTTTTTCTCAGAGTTTGCATTTGTAGTTTTTAGTATTTGAGTGAAATTTGCTTGGATTATCTGAAAAAGTTTTTTCAGAATAGCGTTTTGAAGCTTTTGCTTTTATGGGAGGAGCCACGCCCTCTTGTCCGATTTTATCCAGTTTTTGCTTATAGCTTGCATTTATAGTTTTTAGTGTCTGAGTCAAATTTAGCTCGATTATCTCAAAAAACGCTTTCAGTACAGCGTTTTGAAGCTTTTGCTTATATGAGAGGTGCCACGCCCTCTTGTCCGAATTCAATCAGTTTTTGCTCAGAGCTTGCGCTTACAATTTGTAGTATTTATGTGTGTTGCATTATTGTGAAAAATACTCCAAAATTTGCATTTTGAAGATATTTTTTGTATGGGCGGTAGGCGTGTCCGTTAACCGATTTCGCTCATTTTCAATCCCCCGAGCGCACTTTGATGACGGAGACTGTGTACCAAATTTCATTGAATTATCTTGCTTGGTTTTCCCAAAAAATGTATTTCCACACCCAGCCAGCCAGCCAGCCAGCCAGACAGACGCACATGGCTATATCGACTCAGGAGGTGACGCTGATCAAGAATATATACACTTTTCCATATCTGCCACGCCTCCTTCTCTGCGTTACAAACGGAAGGACAAAGTGAATATACCCTGGGTGTAGGGTATAAAAATAATGCTTAGTTTACCCAATCTTTTTTCATATTTCAAAATAACTTCACTGAGTCAAATATTTTCCATTGTTATTGAGCGCCACTCGCCATCTTCGGGCAAAACCATAATACGGTCCTTAAAAGATTCCTGGGGTTTCCGCTCGAAAAACTCGGTCAAGACCATTTTGCAATCCACTAGGGAATTCAATTTTACGCCATCAAGATAATTTTGCAACGAGTGAAACAAATGGTAATCCGAAGGTTCAAGATTTGTGCTGCATGGTAGATGCATTAAAACTTCCCAACCAAGCTCCCTCAGTTTTTGGCGAAACACCAAAGAAGTATGTGGTCTAGCGTTGTAGTGATGAAAGGTAATTGCTGACAGAACTGTTCCGAATTAATCGTTTGGCTAAGCAGAAAAAGCTTTTAGTACACAGGACCCTTGCAGTCCAACCAAATACTCAGCAAAACCTTCCTTGGCGTCAGCTCCTGCTTTGCGACGATTTGGGCAGGCTCACCTCGTTTTGACCATGATCTTTTTCGCACATTACTATCATACGTTATCCATTTGTATCCACTAGTGCCTAAGCAATCTATGCAAAAACGGTTCGAGATCATTTCGATTTCCATGTTTTGTTATATAACCTAAAAATATGGAAAAACAAAACTTTTAGGTTAAGATTTCTCAAAAACCATACAAGATATAGCAATTCTAAGGTCGGATTCAACATCGAAGTATACGTTGAAAATGATTTTTTTTTTGTTTTTGTTTGTTACTATTCTAAAAAAACGCAAAAATTCATTTTTATTTTCTTCACCAAAAAATTCCTAAAAATAAAATAGAATTTTGAAAAATACAATTTTGGAATCTACAAATGAACGGAAAACTAACTGCGTAATCAGTTTTTAGTTGATTTTTGTCAAACCTTTTTTTTATACAGAAACAATGTAGGTGAGGGCCATTTAGTTACCGAAATTCGACCCTGAAAATCGATTAGCTCATTGGCCAATTTAAAAAAAAATAACTTTTTCTTTATATTTGAACCCCAGTTAACAACTTTGCTTAAAAACCTTGAGTGGAACGACATAAAGGTATCTTGGACTTAGTTGTAATCATTGTTGAATCCGTATGTAACCAAGCTATGGTAATATTCATTAAAACCAATTAATTCTTCATTAATCGATGTTATCTTAAACCGAAAAAAAAAATCTTACAAAAAAGTCAATAAAGCCTTAAAGCAATTAGACATGAAAAATGATTTAAAGCAATACATATTTTCATCGAATTAATCTATTTATTAGGAAGAAAATTACTAACTTTGTTTTGGTTTGCTTGCAAACTTACTTTCCAACTTTGCAATTTATTCTAATTCTCAAAAATCGTAATGCAAACTAGCCTGAGTGATAGATAGCTCAAAATATTTTTATTAAAAACACCAGGACTCAATGCGCTTTCGTGACCAGAGTTAGTGCAATCGACTTGATTTCATAAACAAATTAAACAAAAATTTGTATTATTAAAAATGGAAAAAATTTTGGACTCAGCACTTTTTATTACTTTTAATTTTTACCATTTAAACATGTTAGTACCTGGAGACCGATCCCTGCTCGGTCAATAATCTTATCTTATCATTTTAGTCGATGTTTTTATTCATAGCTATTTTTTTCAATGAAATTCGTACCTTTTCACCTCCAAAGCTTTCAAAATGATAAATTAACCGATGAGAAAAATAATAAGAAAAAACTCGGAAAATATCGAATGGTATAGAAAAATATCAAGAACTCCAAATTTTTTAAGAGAATTAGAATGACCTAAAATAAATAAATAGGATATGCCACGCACCAAAAATATTTCGCCTCTTGTATGGGGGCTGAAATATCTTACCATCATGCCTCGGAAAGTTCATTCCATTTTTTTTTGTGCATGAGTTATTAACTAAAATTTTTATTTTGGTAAAAAGTGGGCCTGACAATTATTGAACAAAGCCCACTTTTCGTTATGCTTTAGATACTCGTAATCCAGATCCGCATACCAAATTTCATCAAAATATGTTGTACCATTTGCGAGAAATAGCATTTAATTTGTTTTACTTGTATGGAAGGTTCCACGCGCACCGGTGATATTTTGCCAACTTTCAGGTCGTAGGTGCCTAATAAAAAGAAGATTCCCTATAGTTAAATTCAGAAAGATTGCTTAAGTAGTTTTCTTTTTATAGCGTATTATATTTTTGTGTGCGGTGCCACGCCCTCCAACGAGTTTTCCTAATATAACAGCACATCACATATACTTGTTTTCAGGGGTAAAATCTTTGAAGTTTTCATTAAAATTGTTGAAGTCGTTTTCGAGTAATATTGAATCAAAATTTTCAATGGTCAAAAAGGGGGCGTGGCACTTCTTCGAACCCGCCCACTTTTCGGTTATTACAAGGCATTGATATGTAGTACTACATACCAAATTTCATTAAAATATCTTGTAACATTTGCGAGAAATAGCATTTAACGCATTTTGCTTGAATGGGAGGTTCCACGCGCAATGGCGACATTTCGCCCAGTTTCAAATCAGAGATGCCCTATTGCAATTAGGCTCCTCACAGTTAATTTCAGAATGTTTGCTTTATTAGTTTTCTTTTTATACCGTTTTATATTTTTGTGGGCGGTGCCACGCCCTTCAACGAGTTTTCCCAATATAACGGCGTATCACATATGAATCCTTGTTTTCAGAGATAATATCTCCTAAATTTTCATAAAAATTGTTGGAGTCGTTTTCGAGTAATATTGAATCAAAATTTTCAAGGGCTGAAAAGTGGGCGTAGCACTTCTTCGATCCCGCCCACTTTTAGTCTGTAACAAGGCAATATTAAGCCGTACCCGCTGACCAAATTTCATCAAAATACCTTGTATAGTTTACGAGTTATGACTAAATCAAATTTAAAATTTAGTGCAGTGCCACGCCCTCTGGTGAGCATTTACAAAGTTCAAACCTAGCTCATTATTCATTGTTTGCTAATATCTAACACTATTCCAAGTTTCATTGAAATCGCTGTAGCCGTTTTCGAGAAAAAATATTGGCACAGAAATAAGTACAAAAAAACAAACAAAAAAACAAACAAACAAAAAAACAAACATACAATTTTAGCTCGTATAAGAAAAGAAGATTTTGATGTTTACTTCTTTTACGCTTCTTATGGGCCGTCTTATTACCTTTCGAATGGCATACAAAAGTCATTTTCACCCGGAAATGTACTTAGCACAGTTTCTCATTAAGCTGACGATACCTATGTTACAATTTATGTATATAAATTTTGTTAATAGTTTTCTCTAAACAGTGTTCCTACGTTTTTTTTTTTTATGAAAATCCCCCCCCCCAGGAGCAAATCCTGCTCACGGCCCTGCCTTACTGATGTTGCAAAACTTGAATATAATATTAGCTACACTGAGCCAAAAAACGCATAGTAAAATTGAAGATATTTGCTTCAAATAAATTCTTCAAACAATATTTTTCCATAATACAGTTAACAAGGTAACGTCAGTAACTGATACTTTTCTTGTTCTTCTTTTTTGGTAGCAAGTAATGTCAAAATTAACTAGCAAAACAACAACAATTTTACAGTTTACTGATTTTGACATTTGTCTCTATGCGATTTGATTGGTTCATTTCGTTCTCCACTTTGCTTTTATTGACAGAACTTGCTACCAATTTTGTCTCCGCTTTGTTCGTTTTAACAATTTGGCGCTACCTCTATAATTGTAACATGATTTTTTCCATACAAATCTAAATACGCTAACTAATCTTCGAATGTCGTGTGAGTTGTTTTAAACACACGTTAAGCAAGTTTGCCGGGTTCCCGGGTTCGACTCCCGCCGCAGGAAAGTTTTTTTTACTTTTTTTTATTGTAGACCTTAGGCCTTATCGTAAATAAATATTCTCGAGAATTTATTCACTAACTCCCTGGTTTGCAATCGCAATAAAAATTTCGTGGAAAGGGAAAATTCACTGGAAAAATAATGTTATCGGCAATAAGTTGTGAGCGAGTTTTTTCAATTTTATTTGTTAATTTTACTTTTTTAGCTTAAATGCAAAAATGAAAATAAAAATAAAAGAAATTCTGCTTTTCTACTTTACTTTAATTGTTCTAGGCGCTAACAGGCAGTTCCGCCTAGAGGCGAAGTACCTAAATTTGACACATTATTAGTTATTATCAATTTATTCAATGCAAACAAAAATTAGCCGGTTAGAGGGTTAAGCTTTTTTTTTTGCAAAGGTGAATTTGATTTGCAAAATAACCATTTTGATTTGGAAAAAGTTAATTTTTATTTGGAAAAAAATGGATTTTGAATTGAAACTAGTAAGGGTGGTATCTTTGGCCTGGCCAAACACTAAATACCCTACACTGCATTTCAAGTATATTATTAAACACTTAGTTGATAAATACTATGCAATTTTCTTGTACATACAAGTTTTTATTAAAATGAATTGTTTTATTCTTCCGTAACTCCTAGAAGAGTATAAGAACAAATTGCTTATATGGGAAATGCAACGCCCCCTAGTTCTACTTCGGCTCCTTTTTGCTCAGAGTTTGCAATTAATGTTGTTAGTGTTTGAGTGAAATTTAGTTGGGTTATCTCAAAAAACGCATTCAGTATAACATTTTTAAAAATGTTGATCCTTTGGGAGGTTCCATGCCCTCTTGTCCGAAGTCGCCTAGTTTTTTCTCAGAGCTTGCATTTATTGATTTTAGTATTTGATTGCAATTTGGCTGGGTTATCTCAAAAAACGCCTTCAGTATAACATTTTGAAACTTTTGTTTATATAGGAGGTGCCACGCCCTCTGATCCAAATTCGCCTAGTTTTTGTTCAGAGCTTGCACGTACTACGTCGTGCACTTTTTCCACTCCGATTGAGACATCTCCAAAACATGGTTTTTGAACGCTTCAACAGCATCTTCTGGCGACGAAAATCATTGACCACGCATTTTTTCTTGATGTGCGGGAATAAAAAGAAGTCATTGGATGCCAAGTCAGGGCTGTATGGCAGATGACCCATCAATTCGACGTTTTGGCCGGTCAAAAAGGCGCTGGTTTGAGCCGATGTGTGAGAGCTCGCATTGTCATGGTGAATAATGATTCGTCTTCTCTTGTTCGTTTTTCGAATTTCTCCGAAGACTTCAGGCAAACAAATTGTGGTGTACCACTCAGAATTGACCGTCCTACGTTGCTCAAAAGGGAACAGTCGCCACATGACCAGTTTTGCCGAAGAAACAGGCGACCATTTGCTTTGAAGTGCTTCTTCCACGAACAACTTTCGTTGGATTTGGCTCGTCTTTGAAGACTCACACGGTCGATTGCTGTTTTGTTTCGGGCTCATACGCATAGATCCACGATTCGTCACCTGCGACGATCTTATAAACGTCTTTTGAAGCACCGCGATCGTATTATTTCAACATTTCTTTGCACCAATCGACACGAGCCTTTTTTTGAGCGATTGTCAAATTGTGCGGGATCCAACGAGAACAAACCTTTTTTACGGCCAGATGTTCATGCAATATCGAATGTATGCTGGTGGGAGAAATGCCAAAGGATGCCTCTATCTCTCGGTATGTCACATGACGATCTTGCATTATCAGTTCACGCACTGTATCGATGTTTTGTGGCACAACAACCGATTTTGGACGACCTTCACGGAATTCGTCGGCGACCGAACTACGACCACGATTGAATTCATTAAACCAGTTTTTCACAGTGCTATAGGATGGTGCTTCATCGCCATACAAAGATTTAACCCTTAAATGCATATTGTATCAGAAATGAAACATCGCTTATAAGTGCGAGTAAACTGAAAATCTCATTTTATCTGCACAAACTAACTTTAAATTATCGTTCGTTGTTTATTTTTTCACAAAGAAACGAAAGCTAAGTGACAACAAGAAGCATAATTTTCATTTTGTGTGACATCATAAGCGCAGTGGTCGGTTTTTTATGAAGAAGTGAAAAGTGAACTTTTTATTAGTTGATTTCTCAAAAAGTGTTTGGTAAATCATATAAGAAAAATATAATTATCAAAGGTGAATATTTTATTTATCCTTCAAATAACATATTTTATATAAAAAAGTAAATTTTTCATACAAATAACACGTTTTTCGCTTGTATCAAAAATGATACAGCATGCACTTGATGCTCTTTTTTTGCAACCGTTATTTTAAATTTTAACGTGAGTGGCAGATCGGTTTTTTCATTTATGGTCATTATTTTTAGAATGAATGACAAGGAAATAGAAGAGTTTTTGATGCGTTTAGATGATGGACGAATTTCCGAAGATGATGCAGAGTGGGACGGTGAAGATCTTGATTACTATCCAACTCTAGAAGACATAGAAGGGCTTGATTTTTCTGAAGATGATGAAGAAATATATAAGGAAACCGAAAATTTATCTGATGTTCCAATTCTTGGTAATATCCAGACATCTTCAGAAAGCCCTATTACAAGCTATAATCGGACATCATTTCAATCACTTGATGCTCAGAGACTCATATGGAAGAAACAATCTCTTATATTTTCCGAAGACAACATAAAATTTCAAGGCAGCAATGATCTACCTTCAGAAGTAATGAGACTTGAAACTCCTGGTCAGTATTTTGAATATTTTTTTGGCCCTGAGTTGGTAACGAAAATTATAGAGGAAACAACTAGGTACTCTATCCAGAAGCAACCAGAACGCCCAGACTCCATTAATGAAGATGAGCTGCGAAAGTATATGGGAATATTGATATTTATGTCGGTTTAACAGTATCCAAACGTAAGATCATGCTGGAATAATAAACACGGTTTTCAAGCAATAAAGGAGGCGATGACTGTTAATAGATTTGAAAAGATAAGGAGCATCCTTCATTTTAATGACAATGACCAACATAAGCCAGTGGATCATCCTCAACATGACAAGCTGCATAAATTGCGTCCAATAATTCTAAATCTAAATGAAAAATTTTCCAGCATTCCTATGGAACAGCGTCTCTCAATTGACGAACAAATGTGTGCTACGAAAATGGGCCACTTTATGAAGCAATACTTGCCAAACAAACCTCACAAATGGGGATTCAAGCCTTATGTGATGTGCTCATTATCAGGCTATGCATATAAATTTAACAATTATTCTGGAAAGGATACTTTGTTAGAAAATGAGCCTGATTTGGGAGCTGTGGGCAATGTTGTAACTAAACTATCCAGAGGAGTCCCGAGAAATATGAAATATGACGCGTCGTTGCCTCTTATGTATTACATGGCCAAAGCTGTACAAAAGAACCGTCTGGGGAAAAATTGCAAATTACCAATGAAACAGCAAGTAATGAGGAAAACTGTAGCTAGAGGTACTTTTGAAGAATATGTGACCAGTTACGATGATATAGAAATGTCATCAGTAAGTTGGAAAGATAATAAACAAGTAATTCTTTTGTCGATATATGTTGGTGTACAACCTTTGGACTCAGTTGGGAGGTAAGACAAGTCTGAAAAGAGGAGAAAGTTCATTCCTTGCCCGAAGGTAGTAAAAGAATATAATGGCCAAATGGGAGCGGTAGACTTGATGGACTCTTTTTTGGGCCGAAACAGAATTCGCATGAAGACAAGAAAATGGTATAAGCGAATTTTCTATCATCTTTTGGACTTAACTGTTATAAACTCGTGGGTTTTGTATAAGAAGGTTTGCTCCAAAAAGCAAATAGACCCTAAAGAGATATTGAATTTAGCAAAATTTAGAACTGAACTTGCAGATACATTGTGCAAATCAAGCACCCGTGGGACAAGAGGTAGGCCAAGCAAGAGCAGTACTGCAGAAGAACCAGCATCCAAAAGCAGAAATGTGCAACAAGTGATGCCATCTAATTATATAAGACTTGATGGAATTGACCATAAGCAAGTACGACAAATCAACCGAATGCGGTGTATGAGGCCAGGTTGTAGTCTTCTTAGCAGCATAATGCGTGAAAAATGTAAGGTCTATCTGTGCTCCAAAAAAAATACTGACTGTTTCAATAATTTTCATACTTAATTGAATTTTATTTATTTATTTATTTATTTATTTATTTATTTATTCAGTGCACAATTAAGCTATAGCTTTTCAGACTTGTACATGCTTTAGAAGGTTATTCATAACTTATAATTCAGTATCTACATAAAATGTCCTTATAAAATCTTAGATATGTATAATTATTTATAATTCAAAGAAGGAAAAAGAAGAATCGCTAAACAAAAACAAAGAGTAAGTTGAGAAAGAGAAGGTGAGGAAGTCGAACTAGTTATTGCCAGAATAATACTTAAAAAGTTCATGCTTTAAAGTGGCCTCATTGTTTGCACGTTTAATATTGATGGGGAGAAAATTCCACAGATACACAGTGGGAATAAAAAATTGTCGGGACGTAATTAAATATTTATGTTTTGGCATTATTAGCTGTGCAGTCCTTTGAGCACGGGCAAAAACTATTTTTTCGAAAAGATAATCCGGCTCTTTAGTTTTTATTACTTTCGACAAAAACAATACTGCGCAGTAGTTAATTAAATTTTTTAATGAGCAGCCCATTACTTGTTTTGCCAATTCAGAGATGTGTGATCCTCCATCAACATTATAAATAAACCTTGCACAGCTATTATACGCTACATTAAGCCTTCTATGAGACTCTCCATCCATACCAGCAAATAACTCGCAGCCAAAGTAAAAGTTGGGTAGAATAAATGATTTGAATAGCTTCAACTTCACCTCAGATGACAAAAACTTAGTCGCAGGACTGAGACCCTGTAAGGCACCGTATGTTTTTGCAACGATGTTGTTAATATGTTGATTCCAGCAGAGGTTGCTGTTGAAGAAAATTCCTAGGTTTTTTAGGCTATCAACATATTTTAATGGTGAGTTGTCTAACATGAGTGGAGGTAGAACTATATTGCTTCTACTTCTATTGATTATCATTGCCTTGGTTTTTGCAAGGTTCAGAGTTAAATTATTGTCAGAGGACCACAAGTGCACTTTACTTAGCTCATTATTTATGTTGTTAAGTGCAGTAATTGAATCCGATTTTGGAAACATCAAATAAATCTGAATATCGTCAGCATAAATGTGAAACTGGAATTTCATGAAGCACTTAGAGATATCATCAATGAAAAATGTAAATAAAAGAGGGCCTAAAATGGAGCCCTGAGGAACACCACAAGGCACCGGTAGGGAGGAGGAGCTATTCATGTTGCTATATACATATTGTGAGCGATTAACAAGGTATGATTGAACTAAGCCACAGGCAGCACTACTAAATCTGAACTGATGTTGAAGTTTTTTGGCCAACACGCTGTGGTTTACGCGGTCAAAGGCCTTGGAAAAGTCTAAAAATACTATGACTCCAATCATATCCATGTCGAAGCCAGCACGTATGTCCTCACTAACCCTCAGCAGCGCAGTGGTGCAATTCCGTTTTGCCCGGAAGCCTGATTGAAATTTGTTAATGAGATTATGTTCGGAGGAAAAAATTTTTATCTGTGTCGCTATAATAATTTCAAAAACTTTGCTGAGGAAAGGTAATAATGCTATCGGACGATATTCAGGTATATTTCTAACTGTTGATTTCAACAGTGGTAATATTTTGGCAGTTTTCCAACTATTTGGAAAAATAGACGTGGTTATAATAGTGTTGAATAAATAAGTAATATGTTTTACAATTACCGGTAGTAAGATTTTGATGAAATTAGGATTAATCCCATCCGAGCCCACAGCTTTGGATTTAATTTTCATAACAGCTAAACCTACACTAATTTCATCAACACCACTAAACGAAAAAATATCAGAGCTATCATTGGCTGTATAGATGTCATTAGGCTCTTCGCTAAAGCTAGCATTTGGCAATTGAATGAAATCCCTATTGAGTTTGTTAAGGTCAGTATTCTCAGGTATGTTCACTTTTGCAGGTTTTATTCCTATCTGTCTAACTTTTTGCCAGAAGGCAGAGCTGGAGTCACTTGAGCGAAAAGTTCTCTCATAGAAGGACTTTTTGTTTTTGCGCATAAGAGTGGTTACTTTATTGCGTATCCTTTTGAAATCATTAAAAATTGAGGAACATTTATACCGTCTTCATTGCGCATAAAGTCTGTCCCGTAAATTCATTGCTTCTCTTACCTCGCTTGTAAGCCAAGGAATACTGCAATTATTGACACGTTTGGTTCTGAGTGGTACATATTCGTTATGAAAGTACTCTATTGATTTATTGAAATATTCGGTTTGCAAGTTTATATCATTTGTCTAATAGATTGGAGACCAATCATGGTTAACACAACAAGCAAAAAGAGATCTTAGGTCGATGCTGGTGTAATCGTGCCACTGAAGAACATTGTTATCAGAAAGCGCAGGCATTACATCAAGTTTTAAGAATAATAAATCATGGTGCGAGAATGCTGGAGCTAAGAGCTGTTCATATCTTGAAATAAGACTAAGATCGGATAAGAGGAAGACGTCTAAAAGTGATGGTGTTTTGTTAGGGCAAAAATGAGTCGGTAGGTCGTAGTTTGCAAACTTTATACTAAAAGATTCAACCTCATCGATAAAACCTTTGTTGTGGTGATCGAGTATATTTATGTTGAGGTCTCCACAGATAAAAATATTAGTATATAAGGGAACTAACTCTTCAAGAAGATCTCTAACATATATATGACACGCAACATTAGGTGGCATATAAGTATATACAACCTAACAAAAATTTAACATTATTCTGCGTAACCTCAATAAACAGGTACTCTATAAGGTCATCAGCAGTGGATTTTTTAACAACATAGAACTTATAATTATTATTAATATATATACAAACTCCACCTCCAACTTTCGTTTGTCTATCTTACCGCTCTAAGTTACAGTTTCTTAAGTTAAACAGGTTACTATACATTTCCGGCTTAAACCAAGTCTCGGAAAGACATATAAAATCAATTGAACTGTCGTTAAAAATATCACGAAGATTATCTATTTTATTTTTGGCACTTTGAGCGTTCGAATGGCAAGTATTGATTCCACTACGTTCATTACATAAAATATTGAGAACGGTTTTTGTATTATCCATGGTATATCTCCCTGTCATCAGAAAATTTTAATTAATTTAGATAAAATGTTTTTATAAAACATGCAAATCCGTGCAAACATACAGCCACATACAAGAACAATTTAAAGTATATTATTTTGGCATAAAGAAATAGAGTGAAATAAAACATAGCAAAAGAGAAAATTGAAGACTTATAGCAATAGCTAAGAGCATCATAGAGATAAAATATAAAAGTGAAAAAATGCATAATAGTAAAACTTCAGTAAGAATAAGTATAGTTGTTCAAATGATGTTATTGTTGTTGTTAATTTTATGGGTCTCTTCATCTTCGGTGGTTGTTTCTTCCTCAGTGCTAATTATTTCTTCAGTGATTGTTTTTTCTTTGGCGTTTGTGATTTCTTCGGCGTTTGTTTTTCCTTCGGTGTTTGTTTTTTCTTCGGTGTTTATTTCTTTCTCAGGTCTTACATTGAATTTTCCTAGTTCTTCTTCATTATTTAATCTTATCATCGGTCCATTTCTTCGCTGCGTAACAAAAACAGAGCCAGATCTGGTCGTGACGGAGAACAATTTTTTCTGATTTTTCAAATGGGTGGCTCTTTTAAGCAGGAGCCGATTAAAGTTGGTTAGGCTTTCATTGAGATATATATTCTCACTACTGTCCAGTCCAATATCGTTCAAACATAGTTGCTTACGTTTACTACGGCGATATACAGCAGCTGCTTTAAAAACTGAACTCCTCTCTAGTGAAGTAGAAAATTTTAAGATTACAGGTGCATCATCCGCTGTAACTTCATTACGAGGGCGAAAAATATTGTTTAAGGCGGGTGGATTGATTTTAATAGTTTGGCATAGTTGTAGAAATATCTTATTCAAGTCCTCATTTTGGACATACGGTATGCCAAAAATTACGGCATCAGTTGAAATCGCTGCACGTTCAAGCAAATCACACCTCTTTTTTGTTTCGGCAAGTTCCATTTTGATAGCGGAATGGCTGTCACATATATTTGCGGTTGTTTTTTCGGCTATGTTAACTCGAAGCTGCAGGTCACTTACCACTTCATCAAAAGAATCGAGTTTACGAAATTTTTCTTCGATTGCCTCAATTTTACCAGTTAGGTCAATGCTTAAGTTTTTAATTTCATTTTTAACTTTAAGAAGGATTTTATTCGTTTGCTTGGTAAAAATTTCGTTGAGTTCCAAAGCAGTAAGTGCACTCAGAAAAAAGATAGTTTGGAAAGCATTTGCAGCAAATTAGCTAATATTTAAAACAAACACCCAGTATTCAAAACAAATATTAATCTTTTATCCCAAGGTATAAGTGTTTGCAGCACATATTAAAAAAAATACATCAGTTAATACAAATAAAAAATAAGTCGCCGCTAATTTTTCTGTTAGTTCGACGAAAAATTTTTCAAACATTTCATGAATTGTTGCACACAAATCTTTTTATTGCTTGCGACAAATCATAAAAATATTTCAGTGAAAATTTTGGAATTTAAGTTGGGTTAATTTTTTTATTTTCTAATAAAAAAAGGTATTAAAATAGCAAAATGGGGTATAATTGCTACATCAGGTAAAAGAAAATTAGCTAGGCTTCCCTAATCTTAAGCCAACAATTTATTTTACGAAGTTATTTTACTTGTATTATATCATAAACAACTTATCATTTGCAGCAAACGATTATCACTTGAAAAAGTGACGCGACTTGTCAAAAATTTAGCTTTTGGTTTATTTGTGACAGCAGACCGCAGATGCAGCAGTCAAGTGCAGTGAAAAGTGAATTAATTATTGCAAATTAAATAAAAAGGTAATTATTTGTGCATAATTATAATAATAAAGTGTGCTGTGATGTGTTGTGCTCAAATTACATGAAGGAATATACATATATACGTGCAGTCAAATTTTACAATCAGACGCCTTGCAAAATCTTGCCCCAACTGGAAGACTTGTAATAACTTGATTATTACCAGACGGATTTATTTCTTTTAGCACTCATTCTTTTCCTTATGAAATTTTCTTTCAACTGATACCTTTTTTGTCTATATCCAGTCAGAATTACAAAAAATGCTGCTATTCTTATTTCTGCAGTGCGTGGCGGTAAAACATAACCTCAATTACATGGAAGATTCATATGTAGCAATAATAATATCAATATCTTTTGTAATCCTGACTTGATGTAAACAAAAGTGGTATCAGTTGAAAGATAATTTCATTAGCAAAAATGTGAGCGTTCAAAAAAATAAATCCGTCTGGAAATAGTCGAGTTATTCCAAGTCTTCTACACATTGCAGTCATACCTCACAGCAAGTCGCATTGCAAAACCTTGCCCAAGTGGAAAACTTGTAATAACTCGATTATTACCAGACGTATTTATTTTTTTAGCACTCATCCTTCTCCTGATGAAATTTTCTTTCAACTGATACCACCTTTGTCTATATCCAGTCAGAATTATAAAAGATGCTGCCATTCTTATTTCTGCATATCAATCCAGTGCGTGGCGGTAAAACATAACCTCAATTGCATTGAAGATTCTTTTGCAATCCTGACATGATTTAAATAAAAGTGCTACCAATTGAAAGATAATTTCATCAGCAAAAAAGGGAGTGCTAAGAGAAATTAATCCATTTGGTAATAGTAGAGTTATTACAAGTCTTCCACTTGGGGCAAGATTTTGCAAGGTGACTTGCTGGAAGATATGACTGCACATATGTAAGTATATGTATGACAAACGATTAAATGCTTTCAATCAAAGGTAAAATGGCTGAGATCTTTGAAGACCTACAAGTGCCCTGCATAGAAACAGTTGAGTTTGTGTCAGTTTCTGGAAAAGAAGAGTTTTCTTACGATATATTTTACGCTGAGGACACCGAATGCAAAAGCATTTACTATAGCCCAGCTGAAAACGGAAAACCAGCAAAAGGTTAACTTTTTAATGCCTATTACAACAAAAAAAACTCGCTGTAAAAATCTGGTGTGATATCACGAAGGAAAATAATTCAAGCTGAAAGCTGTGCACCCAAATTTGTAAAAGAAAATGTGGTTCCCACTTCAGATATTGAATCCAGTATTCAATTTCTGGAGAAATACTTAGCTCCATGGCGTACAGTTGTCGAAAAATGGAACGAAACACATTCACAAAGAAGAAAATTGCTTAAAACTAAGATCAGCACAAGAGGCATTGAATAGGTAAGAATTATAAAATATTGGCTTCTTACAGTTTAAATTTGTAATTTTCATTAGGTCGCCATTGACGCAAAACTGCGATACCCCACGCTTATATCTTTGGATGCAGAGATATTCCATTATGTACATAGATGAAAAAAAAGTACAACGTGGCAGAGAATTGAAAAATACCCATGTGCAGAAATACCTTCAAATTTTACCAAAAACAAGTAGGTTTTTCACTTTAATTATTAATAAATTTAAAATTGTTTTCTTTAACAGGTTCAACAAATCAAGATTAAATAAGCCTGCTTTTTCTACCCTACATTGTTCCAGCTACTGTTATTCAGAAAAGAACAAAGCCTAGTAATCTTGAAGTTCAGGAGAGCTTCGTCCAATATTTTGAGGTAAGAAGCTTATAAATACTTTATTATTGCACTTAAATTTATTTATTTTTTTTTTCTTTAGCATGTTACAGAGTGAATTCGATGCCGATAACGACATATATATTGATATTGAATATCCTGAGAAATCTAAACAAATTTGGATTTATATTGAAAGGGTATTATTTGAGTTAAATATTTCTAATATATCCTTTTCTAGCATTGATTTCAAACATAAAAATCATACCATTCGTAAGTTGTGCGGATATATTTTTATGCTCTCAAAACTTAGAAACAATAACTTTTTATTAAAAAAATAAATGAATTAAAGTCGCTTTTAATTGAAAATCTAAAAAATAAATGTACGTATAAGTATACGGAATAAATTAGCCGTTAATAGTATGTAATTAAATAAAATTTGTGTACTTATTTTAATATGCAGAAATAAATTTTTGGATGTTTTATATTATTTTAGCTTTATACCTATAAAAATTTTATTACAGCTATCTTCAAACTATCATCTCAAATCCATAATTTACACAAATATATGCATATGTATAAATTTATTGAATTTTGATTAAAATTCAAAATTTTTCAATAATATATGTATGCATATATTTGAGTGAAATGTGGAATTTGAGTGGAATGCATAAACTGCATTTTTGGCACAAACACTATTTTACGACCAACCAAATTACTTGTCACAAACAATATGAATGTTTCTCGTTACCAATTTTTGAATTTGCATGAAACATTAAAATTGTTTCATTCAAAAAATAATTATAATTTTGCGCAAATACTAAAGTAGTTCCATCTATATCACTTGTGGTGAACAATTTTTTTTTTTGAGTGTGATGTAGTAGTTCCAGCCTTGGTTTTTGCTGCATTTCTGGTGTTACCGGCAATTACATTTTCACTCTGCTGTTCAGTCATTTTATTTATTTAAACTAAAAATAATCTTTACTAACTTTTTAATAACTTTGTTTTGTCGGGAGAACACTGCATTTATTTTTAATTTCTTTTTGGTTCTTTCTATAGTTAATAAATATAATCTTATATTTTCTTATTCTTTTAAGTAACTTTCTTTTGGCGGGAAAACACTGTGTCAACTGTGTATTTCTTTTTTAGTTTCTTTCTGATTTTTTCTTTGGTTAAAAGTTTTATTTATTTCATGAAATTATTAAAGTAAGACTTCAGAAATTAAGCTTTATTATGATGCTTTGGTTCAGATGCTATTTAAACAACACTTTTATTATATATAATGAAGTAAACAGCGAATATTTATTATAAAAAGAAAAATCACAAACGACCGTCGACAGACCACACGTCTACTCACGATGACAGATGTTGCTCAGTTTTTCCAAAAAGTGTATTTCCACGCACACCCAGCCAGACAGACGGAAACGGCTATATCGACTCAGGAGCTGACGCTGATCAAGAATGTATATACTTTTCCATACCTACCACGCCTCCTTCTCTGCGTTACAAACGGAATGACAATGGAATATACCTGGGTGTAGGGTATAAAGATGAATTTGGTGTGGAAAAGGTTGAACTTGGAGTAGAAAACCTGTATAACCATTTTGACATTATCAAATTGGCTGAGTTATAGCAGTGAAAAAATCATTTGCATAGTAGTTTTTTACATTTTTTCGTGTTCAAGCCAAATTTAATACGGTTTTTGGGTCAATAGTTTGTAAAAATATATTTTTTTTTTTTCATTTTTATATATTAGTGCATTTAATTCTAAATATTTAAAGCCCAAATTTACTAAAATCAGATCATATTTTAAAAAGTTATTAAGTATCAGTGAAGTAAGACCATTTTGATTTTTTTTTCCAAAAAATAAACATACAAAATAAACTGGATCGATTTGTATAAAGCAAAAAAAAGTGAATACGGCATAAAATGCTTAAAATCGTCCAAAGTATACGTGTGAATTTTTTCAGAATTTTCGGAAATGTTTTTTTTTCTTTGTTAAGTTCAGTTAAAAAAGGTCTCGGAAAATTCTCTAAAAAATCCCACGTATACTTTGAACGATTCTAAGCATTTTATGTCTTATGTTTCGTAAGATGTCTTTCTTTTGAAAAACGAACGTTTTTCCGACCACGTAATTAAAAAACGTAAAAAAATTGATTTTTGGAATCGAATATTATCTGTAGTACACAAAAAATTCATAACTTTTTGACTCAGACGTTTTAGCAAGAATGTAGGCTTTGATTTCTTAGCAACTTTGGGTATCCATCCTGAGAAGAAAATAAGTTTATGAGAAAAAACATGTTTTTGTACCTGTTTATTTTTTCGATAAAAAATCGAATGGTCTTACTTCAGTGAAACTTTAATAACTTTTTAAAATATGATCCGATTTTACAGAGCTTGGGCTCAAATTATTTGCAATTAAAAACACTACTAAATAAAGGTTCCAAAAAATATGTTTGTAAAAACTATTGGCCAAAAAACCGTGTTTAAGAAACTACTATAAAAATAAACTTTTCGCTGCTATAACTAAGCCAATGTGAATCAAATCATAGTTATTGGTACATTTGTTTAAAGCGTCAGAATTTTTCTCTAAAATAGTGTAAAGAGAAATTCGATCGAAATTGGGTTTCTCGAAATATTTTCCTAAAAATGAAGCTATAACCTCAAAAATTTAAATTGTCGATTTTTCGGACTCAGCGACTTCAATTTAGTATAGAAAATATGGTTTGCAAAATGTCACATTTTGGCTGTTTTGTATATGGTCTATAATGTAGTACTAGAGTAGGACTACATTTGGAAAAAATCACGGGAACGGTCGGGCATGCAGTACCGAAATACTAACCAATAAAAGTCCATACGTACGTGATATTAGCTAAACTTTAATATCGGATTTAATTTTAATTAAATTGCAGTCGCGACAAATTTTTCCATGGCAATAATTCAAGTAGTGAAATACATTAATTTTATTTGTTTTAATTATATTTAAGTAGCTATTGGTGAAAAGTGTCCCATCCCCTTTGCATATAAAACAAATTAACTCCATGAGTGTTATCATTAGCGCATTCGAAAAAGAAAAGCTTTTTGTAAAATAAATTTTTCGTTTTTAAGTCGTTTTTGTCAAATTTTTCTTTTTTGTACGTGTCCAATTTCATCGATTGTATCTATGTGTGCGAAATTCCGATTTCTAAGTATACTTGGAATAACATATGTGATGAATTTTGTTTTTGTGGGTGTGGACCGCCCAATGTTTCAGTAGATGTTATTTCTTCCAATACCCTTTACACATGTACCAAATGCTATTCATGTGCATCAAATAGTTTCAGTCTTATGACAAATTATGTTATGCGGAGGTCATGACAGCGCCCATTTTTTAACCTATGATCCAGCATTATCCAATAATACCAAGCACACTGTAAAAGTTTCAAGAAATCAACCGCACATATTCTGAATCCTAAGGAATATCCAAAGATTCATATAAAATTTAATTCTGATTTATATACTACATAGATTCATTATAAATACTTAATTGCGGATGTGACACATTTCAAACACTTATAACTCTCTCGAAATACTTTCCAAGGGTTAATAACTACCCAATGGGGAATGGAGCGCATCAATAGCGCTTCTGAAGCGCTCTAAAGCAGCAGTGAAGCGCATCTCTCTCGTTGCCAAAAGCGCTGAAATTAACATTGGCATGTCATTGGAACGAAGCGCTTCGCTCTCGCTACCAGAAATGCTCTTTGGATGCGCATCGCTCTCACATCCAGAAATGCTGTTTGGATGCGCATCGCTCTCGCATCCAAAAATGCTCTTTGGATGCGCATCGCTCTCGCATTCAGAAATGCTCTTTGGATGCTTTTTGGATGACAATAAAAATATTTAAAAAATTAATATTTAATTGAAATTTTTTTTACGTCTTTCGTCAACAAATACACATCAGACTATTATTTTTTTTTTTGATGTAATTGTAATTATTTTTATTTTACTAAATTAATTCTAATTGAAAAATTGCAAGTTGAAAACTTTTGTGTTAGGTCTGGGCCGGAGTTGAACCGAGGACCTCACGGTTGCTACCACTCTCAATCGCAGTGCCAGTCGCTAGACCACTGCTCTATCATCTCGCTCGTACGAAGACGACTTATTGATTTATTTTGTTTTGTACGTTAATACGTGACCGAAAGTGCATCGTTCTCGCTACCAGAAATGCTCTTTGGATGCGCATCGCTCTCGCATCCAGAAATGCTCTTTGGATGCGCATCGCTCTCGCTACCAGAAATGCTCTTTGGATGCACATCGCTCTCGCATTCAGAAATGCTCTTTGGATGCGCTTCGCTCTCGCTACCTATAGCGCAGAAAATATGCGCATACAAATCAGCTCTTTGGATGCGAGAAGGACGCGCATCGCTATTGCATCTTGGGGATGCGCATCGAAATTTTCTGTTGGGTACATATTTTTTTGGTGGATTATGATCTTGCTGAAGATATAGAATTTCGATCAGGTGTGACCGTGTAATGATAATTACAAATGCTATTTTTGGACTACGGACGCGACATTAGAACTTTACTTAAGCCAAAACGAAAAATTACCGATATTTGGACTCCAGTTGCACTTTTATCATTTGCATTGGCTGGCAAATTTTAAGGTAGGGGAGATTGGGGAGTTGTGCAACACGTCGATGAATGTCAAATGACAGTAGTTTTCATGTGTCCAACTATTGTCAATTGTTTGTCTCGCTACGATCTAACTTTTTCACCAGCACTCGTCACGTCAATTCATATCCTTCGCGTCGCTCTTTATTGTACGTTGAAAAATTTTTCGGAAAGTTTCATTGGCCTCTTGTGTTTGCGGTGTTTTAAGACACTTTTTGAAGCTGATCTTAAAGGTGAGTATATACAAAACATTCCTTTGTGAATATTCTTTTAACTCATGAAAGTAATGATGCATAAATGTTTGATGTATCGATGCCACGGTGGTCATTTTGAATATGTAGAAAGTGGGGAGTTGCGCAAGAACAGCTACTACACCTTTATTCACTGGGAATTGCATTAATTGGACTTTGTTTTTTTTTTTTTATTTGATATTCAATATGATTTTCAACTTTACAATTGTTCACAAATAAATTACATGAAGAATATTCATCAAAATATGTAATTTTCTTTAATTTAAAGCTGTGTTGCACAACTCCCCAAACACGCGTCTTTTGCGCTTACAAGCATAACTTAGATTTTTTAAAATTTCAACCAAACCCTTAAGCCGGAAGTTGTGTTTTGAGGCATACTAGGGATTCTATATGGGTGATTCTCAGATAACTGTACTTTTTGTGTCCTCTGGCGATTTCACCTATAAAGTAGGCTTTTTTTTTGACAAAAAATTACGCTATAAGTTAGAAACTATGTTTTTCTAATAGAGCGTATCAATTTAACCACCAAATATTTATTGGTCTACTTTGAAAGTTTGCAAATATACCCCAAATGTCACAAACATGGCATGTCCTACCCCTACTTTTTATACACAAAACGATGAAAAACGACCAAAAAACGGAAATAGAACAGAAAACAAGTTACTACACATATTAAGTAAATACTTAAGGCTTCAATATTCTGAGCTCATCTGCAGTTTTAAATAATTTTTAGAGGGCACAATTTCGAATTGAAAACTGTCCCCTAGTTTTGGAAAAAAAAAATTTCTTGAAAGCATTATGCTACTACTGCATGGTACTACTGCTTCAGTCAATAGATTGCGATACATATGCATTAGTTCTGATCACTATCCATCACCCAAAGGTCATCATGTCAAGACGAGTCCAAAAATAAATCTGTTTGCGTTTTATAGGACAGTTTATAAACAAAAGCAGTTTTTTTTAAAAATTATGGTCACAAACGTGGCACTCGGCACTCCCAGGTAGTACATTTTATTTTATGTATGAAACAATTTTTTTGTAGGATTTGCATACATGACCCCAAATTCTTTCGGAAAAATCTTGAACTCAAAAGCGTGCTTTACAATGAGCGATAAACTACAAAAATGTCACAAACGTGGCGCATCAAAAATGTCACAAACGTGGCACTTTTTATCAGTCTGCAAAAAACATATTTCGATATAAAGTTTGAGTATACAGATGTTAAGTTGAAGGCTATTAATTATGTTTTTAATACAAAAATTTTTCTACACCATCAGAATCCTGAGTTATCCTTGCTCAAAAGTGAAAAAATCACTGTTTTGACATCTACTTAAAGCTATAAAACAAAAACAACAACAAGTAAAATTAATTTTTGTCAATGGAGCCAAATTTATTGTCAATAAGATATAATTTACCGTTTTTCAATTGCATTCCTAGCTTTCGAGTTATAAGCGTTTAAAGTAAGGACATCTTTCGATAACATACAAAAGATTTTTATCAAAAACATATTTAATTACAAAAATTTCGTGACCTTGCAGACTATAATCGCATAAAAAATGACAGTTCTATGCTAGATTTAGTGAATGACTCTACTAAACTATTGCTTTGCAAATTAAATAACGAATCAAAATTTCATCTGTTCATTCACTAAATCTACAATAGAGCCTTATTTTTTCATCCGATTTTAGTCTGCTAGGGCTTAAAATTTTTGTGATAAATTATATTTTTGATAAAAATAATAAAACTTACCATTTTTGTTAATTTTTCGGTCCAGAAAATCCTTTGAGTGTTATTGAGAGGTATCCTTTTTTTAAAGGCTTATAACTCGGAAACTAGGAATACAATTGAAAAACGGTAAATTATGTCTTGTTGATAATAAATTCTGTCTGAATCCATTGACATAAAGTAATTTTACTTGTTGCGGTTTTTATTAAGTAGATGTCAAAACTGTGATTTTTTCACTTTTGAGCAAGGATAACTAAGGATACTGATGTAATAGAAAAAAATCAAGCTCAGATTCGTAATTAGGAGATCCTAATCCACCATAAACGACTATAAAACAGAGAACAAGAAACCATTGTTGATCTTTAGGGCGATAGGGTTTAAAAAAAATGGACCACTGGAGACATGACACTGTTGCAAAATTAGTTTTGAAGTGAAAATTTGTCATTATATGCAATATATCTCTCATCAAAACGCTTCAAAACCATAATTTTTCCATACTGTGGCTAAAATGTCACAAACGTGGCAATTTGGTCACAAACGTGGCAGAAAAATTTCTTAATTTCGACCTCAAAGCCGTAAATTCACACTTGTAGTTGATCTACTTAAAAGGTGAGTTTTAAGGGTGTGTTTACATAAGATAGCATGAAGAAACTTGCAAAAATCCAAAAAAATTATCTGCCAATTTTACAACTCGAAAAAGCACAGTTATCTAAGAATCACCCATATACTGAGATGCTAAAAAAAATTAATTTCATAGTTTTTATTCCCCTGAAACCAAACCTGTCGCACAACTCCCCATTCTCCCCTAAAATATCAAAAAATAAAGAAAAAAGTCTATTAAATTTTTTAAAAATTAAATTGGAGAAAATTTCATCTTTGCAGGCATTTTTTGTGGATTATCACTGAGAAAAGCTATATGTATTATTTGCATATCTAAATTTGAATATTTCTGCATAACTACCAGTGGTTAAATCAAACTTTAGAATATATTTAATTTTTCACTCTTCGTAGACCTTTCTGAAGAAATACCCATATATTTATTTGGTACAGAAATTGCATATAAAAATGTCACTTCCACATTCGGCGCATTCTTCATAACTCCAAGAACGCCAGATTGCACATTCAACCCAAACCTGGCAACGGCGATCTTCTGAGTACAGAGGATTACAGCATATGCATTTTTCACCTTCATTTTCTTTCAGTTAACGCATTCCAAATCATCACCATCAGACTCGTCATGAAAACTGCAACTAGATTCTCCATTTGAAGAAGATGATAAAGTTGTTTTTAAAGCTTTTTTCTTTGTTGATCCATATTACCCGCATCACATGTTGGTGAAATGAATGGTTTTTTTTTATCAAAAACTCTTGTGGTAAATTATCTACTTTGTGCAAATAAATTAGTGTTAGTATGCACTGACTATATATAATTAATCGTTTATTTAAAAACACGATGTTTTTAAAGTGAATTAATGAAATGTACTCACTAAAAAAAATAATCACTTAACACTTTTTTAGAAAAAACAACTTCACAGAATCATGCGACTTTACCGAAGGCTTAAATCGCACTGACATAAGCTTTAGGTAGTGGCGTAAAATTTCAACATCAATAACGGTAAATCCTATGTATGCAATGGGAAATAACCGTGTGGCTTATATTACCCGCGTAGTCCATATTATCTTCGTTTACCCTACTACAGGGTGGGCCATTTAAAGTGGAAGCATTTGTTACTGAAAAAAATATGTGAGAAAAACATTTTTATTTATTTTCATTTCGATTTTGATTATTTTGGTTCAAGGAGATATGTGACAGCTATTTTTTGAAAATGATATCGCGTAAATGGCCACCTTTGGCCTTGAGTACAAATTGTGCCCTTTTTTCGGCATTTTCCATCGTTTTGGCCAATGTATCGGTCGATATGGCGGCGATTTCACGTCGTATGTTTTCTTTGAGTTGAGCTATGGTCCTTGGTTTATCAGCGTATACCTTGGATTTCAAATAACCCCACAAAACAAAGTCTGGTGGCGTCAAATCGGGTGATCTCGGGGGCCATTCAAAATCACCGTTTTTCGATCCGCACAAACACATTTTGAATGTAAAGCTGAACGATTTCAGCGCGTTCTTTTGGTGTGTACTGTTCCATGGTAAAATTGTCTTGGAATGACGCTTCCAACGCGGTATGTCATTAGTCGATCTGACAATTCTGTCAAAAGTTATTGGGTTGCCCGATGCTTCCACTTTAAATGGCCCACCCTGTTTTCCTTCGCATGGTTCCTCAGTAATAGAAAAAATTTCACACCAAGCCAAAAAGTACTCACACGCCCACGTCTAGTGCGTACCCATAATATTTGTGAGTGGGTGTAGTTGCTTTTTTTTTTTTCTAAAGGCGAGAAATAAACTTTGAAAAGTTCTTTATTTTAAGCAATTGATAAAAAAAATTGAATTGACATTTAATACGCAATTATTTTGCATTGTTTGAATAAATCAAATAAAAAAAGCCAAGAGAAATTTCGTGGAAAAATGAAAATTGCAACAGTGGAATCTATAACATCAATGAAAATCCTTTAATATGATATTAAAGTAAGCAAGTATATGTAAAAAATTGTGTTCTTTGAAGTAATTGTCAAAAACAAAATGCGAACTGCTACTTATGTACATTTGGAATACGTACGTTAGGGTGGACGCTAAATGGGGTTTTGTCGGATTTCGTAGGCTCCAAATGTCAAAAAAAAATTTTTCTGATTTTTATGTTGAGCCCGTCATTCTGTTAAAATTAGGAAGAAAAATTTCCATATTTTTAATTATTTAAATAATTAAAGTATTTTTTTTTATTCATTGGATTAAAAATAGTTAAAAATACATAGGCGTATTCACGATCTAGAGTAACGTCCTGAGTAACAGAGTAACAGGGTAACAGTGCACAACCACAACAACAAAAAAAGCAGGTGGGTTTGCTCGAAAAGGAGTGCATGTATTTGCGACGAGATGATAGAGACAAATATGTAGAGATTATGGGTGTACCGGATGCTGATAGCAATAATGCTCTGAATTTGGCTTTGAAAGTATTTTCAGATGGATTGAAGGTAAATGTTCCTGAGGCGCAGATCGACAACTGTTATGTAAAAAAGATTACTGATAAAAACCAAATTAAAAAAAAGGTCATATGTGTAAAATTTGTATCTCTTAGGTTTAAAAAGCTACTAATGAAAAAAAAGTCCGTTAACAAAAATTTTTTACGTACAAGCATTTTTGGATGTCAGAAAAATAATGATATCTACGTAAATAACTCGATCTCTGGCAAGACCAGATCTCTCTTCTTTGAAGCTCGAAAGCTCAATGAAAAATTAAAATTTAAATTTGTTTGGTTATCAAATGACAGGGTTCTTATGCGAGAAAAAGAAGGAACTGATTGCACTGTAATAAATTCACTTGATGACTTAGAAAATCTTAAAAAACACTATATTAAGTAATACATAAGTAGATGTTTACGGAAAATGATGCTCATCAGGAGAATTTGTTCAATTGCAAAAATATTAATTTCTTTGACATAACAAACCCCATTCCAAACAAAGTTGATAACTTTTACATAATTCAACAAAACATAAGAAGCATGCGTAAAAATTTCGACAATTTTCTCCTAAACTTAAATTCATTTCAAAATAAGCCCGACTTAATTTTTTTAACAGAAATTTGGATATACGATGAAGAAGTGACTTTGTATGATATCCCAGGCTATAATTTTTTTGCTAAATGCAACAATCAATATGCAGCAGGTGGTGTTGCTGTGTTTGCGAAAAAGGATATAAACTGTTCATTTAGTGGAATGGACTTTAAAAGTTTTGATGGTGTTAAAGTGGATTGTGCAATAAATGATAGAAATCTAATATTCGTATGCATATACAGATTTCATGATAGCACTGATGTATTTATGAAGGACCTGAGTGATATTTTAGAAAATAATAAAAATGGCAATTTTATTTTTTTAGGTGATATTAATCTGAATATTTTAAGTGAATCAAGTGTCGTTGATAGATACCTATATCTTCTAGCTTCATATGGTCTAGATTCCTGTATAGATCAACCAACCCGATCTACAGACTTATCATCAACATGTATTGATCATATATTCGTAAGGTTAAATAATTCGTGCAATACTACCCTAAGTAGCTCTGTTTCTGATCTAAAAATCTCGGATCATTTCCTTACATGCCTTAATTTTGATAAATTTGCGAGTTCAGGTCCAGAACATAATATACCTCCTAATAATATTACAAGCTTGACTGACTTTGATCTACTTAATAATAAACTTAGATTTGAATTTTGGGACAAGGTTTATGAAGAACCTGATCCTTCAAAGGCATTTGACGTATTTTCGGAAATTTTAAGAAATCATTGTATTAGTTGTACTACTTTTAATACTGCCAAAGGGTCTAAGCTTAGAAAATTAAAACTATGGATGAACCAAGGTCTTCTTAATAAAATACATAGAAAAAATAAGCTCTACAAGAAAGTGAAAAGAAATCCAAGTAATGATAGCCTCAAAAATGAGTATAAAACTATTTGTAAACAAATTCAAAAAGAGGCTCTTGATTGTAAGAATAACTTTTACGTAAATGAATTCAGTCAAGTAAGAGGTGACGCTAAAAAAGAATGGAAATTGGTTAATACCTTGTTAAATAGATCCACTAAAAGAGAAGAAATTTCAAATTTAAAAGTTAATGATATGCTAATATCAGATGATATGGATAAAGCGGAAGCATTAAATAACTTCTTTATCAATGTAGTTGGAAATGCGGTGCCTAATGGTACTCAAGCTTGTAAGTGTATAGACAAAGAGCAATCTGAAGCATCGAGCATCTATCTTGAACCAGCTACGTCTATTGAAATTTTTAAAATTATAATGTCCCTAAAAAACTCTAGCTCGAAAACTGAACATAGTTTTTCAAATACTTTTATAAAAAAAATCGTGCATAATGTTGCTGACGTACTCTGCCATATAGTTAACAAGAGTATGGAAGCTGGAATCTTCCCAGAAGCATTAAAAAAAGCAGAAGTTATACCGTTATTCAAAAAAGGAGATCACCAGATGCTGAATAATAACCGTCCAATTTCAATACTTCCCTCATTTTCGAAAATCTATGAAAGAGTCATGAAAGCTAGAATTGTGCATTTTCTGAACAAAAAAAAATTTTTCAGTGAACACCAATATGGTTTCCGATCAAATCTATCCACAGAAGATGCACTTCTTAAATTTTGCAACAATATCTATGGTGCACTCAATGATAAAAAGCAGACTGCCGCCCTTTTTATAGACATAACAAAAGCTTTTGATTCTGTTGATCATGAAATTCTTTTAAACAAAATTTACAAGTGTGGTCTTAGAGGTTCTGTACATAAATGGTTTTGCTCATATTTACAAAACCGAATGCAACGAGTTAAAATAAACAATGCCTACAGCTCATTCCTTAGAATAAACTCCGGTGTACCGCAAAGATCAGTTTTAGGCCCAGTACTTTTTTTGATTTACATCAACTTAATTTTTCATCAAGATTTCAAAAGTAAGACAGTAGCATTTGCAGATGATATGGCTTCCACATACTCCAGTGACTCTTTGCTTAACTTAACAGCCAGTATTAACCATGATTTAAGTATTCTGAGGCACTGGTTTGCTATTCATAAACTTATTTTGAGTGATAAAACAAAAATTATGTTCTTTAATACTGCTGGAAAGGAAGTACAAAATGACAAATTTATATTTCATCACCCAGACTGCAACATGTATTTGATAGATAAAAATATTTGCAATTCAGCAATACACGCTTCAACATATAATGCTCATTTAAGTTGTCACTCACAATGCTTCGAAATTGATTCCGTCTCGACTTTTAAGTATTTGGGTATTCTATTGGATGCAAAAATGTCTTGGTCGCAGCACACTAGTGCTCTGAAAAAATATACTATGTGCACTATAAGACAATTATATCTCCTCAAAAACATATGCCCAAAAGAGCTGTTAATTTGCATCTATTATGGAATTTTTAACTCAAAAATGGAGTACGGATTGGCTTGTTGGGGAGGTGCCAGTCAAAACAAAATAACGCCACTTCTAACAGCACAAAAACATATAATCCGTATTAAATGTAACAAAAACCGCCTTGAACATAGCTTTGAATTATTCAAGAGTCTGGGAATCCTTCCATTAAAGCATCTGTATTTTTATAAGGTTTTAAAGGTGTTTTTTCATAATAAAGGTCATTTGATAGAACAATATAACCCTAACTATAATCTAAGAATAAATAAACTAAGAAAAACTGTCATTCCCCCGCATAAAATACAGCACTTCCTACATTCTCATGCAGCGATTGCTCCAAGACTGTTTAACGAATTACCCGCCAACATTCGATGCATACGCAACAAATTTGCATTCCTCAGAGAGGTTAAGTTGTGGCTTTTAACTTTTCATTTCAGTGAGCTAGATTTACTCCTTCATATCCAAGTATAACATGAAATCCAACTTTTACTTTGTTTAAGTTATTTATCTAATTTATTTATTAGGGCTGTTCAAAAAAAAAAAAATTTTTCGAATTTCCAAGATATACTTTGGCATCACGATCTACATCATGACAGAATATCCCAAAAAATTTTTCAGATTTTTAAATTCATATTTAAAGGTGGCTCAAAGCAGAAATATATTTTTGTTAATTTTTTTTTAGCATTAATTATAAAATGTTGTCAAACAATTTGAAAAATTTGTTTTAGAGTAACTTAAAAACATTCATTTTGTTTGTTTTTTAATGAACTTTAAAACCTACGTTGTAATTTTGACAAAAAAAAATTTTACACTTCTTAAAAAACGAAAAACTGCCCTAAGAAGGCGAAATTTTACGGTTTTTCAAAGAAAAAAGTCATCGTGCTTTAAACGAAATGAACATTTTTTAATTTACAAGATCTCATTCAAAAGAGCTCTTAAAAACCTTCAAGACAAGACATGTTAAGACTTTTTTGGGCCAGCAGGCTCGATGACATAACGTTTGAAATATAGTAATGCAGCCCTGTGAAAGGCAAAACGCTTTTTACTCAAGAGGGAGGCATCTTACAAAAAAGTGCCCATGGCATAAAATGCTTAAAATCATCCAAGGAACAAGTGTAAATTGTTTTTTTTTTTTTTTACTTAATTTTAGAAAAAAAAATTTTTTAACGTCATTTTTAATAAACTTTCCAAAAAAAAAAAAAAAAACAATTCACACTTGTTCCTTGGATGATTCTAAGCATTTTATGCCATGGGCACTTTTTTGTAAGATGCCTCCCTCTTGAGTAAAAAGCGTTTTGCCTTTCACAGGGCTGCATTACTATATTTCAAACGTTATGTCATCGAGCCTGCTGGCCCAAAAAAGTCTTAACATGTCTTGTCTTGAAGGTTTTTAAGAGCTCTTTTGAATGAGATCTTGTAAATTAAAAAATGTTCATTTCGTTTAAAGCACGATGACTTTTTTCTTTGAAAAACCGTAAAATTTCGCCTTCTTAGGGCAGTTTTTCGTTTTTTAAGAAGTGTAAAATTTTTTTTTGTCAAAATTACAACGTAGGTTTTAAAGTTCATTAAAAAACAAACAAAATGAATGTTTTTAAGTTACTCTAAAACAAATTTTTCAAATTGTTTGACAACATTTTATAATTAATGCTAAAAAAAAATTAACAAAAATATATTTCTGCTTTGAGCCACCTTTAAATATGAATTTAAAAATCTGAAAAATTTTTTGGGATATTCTGTCATGATGTAGATCGTGATGCCAAAGTATATCTTGGAAATTCGAAAAAATTTTTTTTTTTGAACAGCCCTATTATTTATACATTAGATTTATGTATTTATTTTGTTTTCCCTAAACATTGTTTTTGATTATTTATTCGATTTATGTTATTTGTTTGTTTGTTTTAACCTATTTATTTATTTATTTTATTTTATTTATTTATTTTAATTTATTTATTCGATTTTTAATTATATTAATTGTTTGTTTGTGTTAATTTATTTATTTATTTTAATTTATTTATATCATTTATTTATTTAATTTATTTATTTAACTTATTTATTTAATTTATTTATTTATTAATATATACTTACCAGACAACGAAGAGGCTTGAATAATGTGCAATATACTTAGTGCAATATTTTTTTCAGGCTTTTTGTTTGTCCTTTAGTTTAAAAAAAAAATTATTCATATATTTTTTAATACTTAATGTAAAAATTTTTTAAACAAAATAAAAGTTGATGCAAATGTCGAAATTTGATGGATGCTTCTTATGACAAAAGATTATAAAATTTATTTTTCTCGTCCAAAAATGCTTTATTCTTTAGAAAAAATATTTTATATTTAGTTTTAACTACATATATACTGCATTCTTTACTAGCTCCTTGAGCTACAGAATGTAGGAATAAGGAATCAATCACACCTTGTAATCTTTAGTATATAAGCAAACTTAATATTGTAAACTATTCTTATATGTGGTGGTTCAAAATAAATATTCAATATATACGTAAGTTACTCTGTTACTCTTTTACCCTTTTAGTCAAGCTATTTTTTAGTGTAAAATAATCTTACACTTTTGCCTTTTTTTACTATTTCTATAGAAACGTTTGAACTTGTTTATGATTGAGAGGCAATTTTCGTTCATCAAAAATAAAAATTTGAATGAGAGCAAAATATTCATTTAAAAAATTTTTTTTTTTTTTGTTGTCAGCTAAAATTATTTTGAGAAACAAAAAGCAAATATACGTGCAAAGTATTGAATATGCTCACTGTTCAGAGTAACTGAGTGCACTTCTACCCTATTACTCAGCTCGTTACTCCAGATCGTGAATAACTCTCATGTATGCTTACATAGGTATTTGATACGCGTATCCCTCAATGCCATGAAGTTTGCGCTGAAAATGAAAAAAAAAAAAATTCAGAACGACATATCGCGCCAACACTGTTCCATAGAAACACATACGCATCGTATTTCGGCAATATAAAAGTCCGCTAGAATTATATGCAGCCTTAGAACTACCCAACAGAAAATTTCGATAGATGCAATAGCGATGCGCGTCCTTCTCGCATCTTAAGAGCTGATTTTGATGCGTATATTTTCTGCGCTATAGGTAGTCAAAAATCAGCTTTTTTTGTTTGTTTTTTTATCGTCATCCAAAAAGTATCGAAAGAGCATTTCTGGTAGCGAGAGCGAAGCGCATCCAAAGAGCATTTCTGGTAGCGAGAACGAAGCGTTTTCGGTCACGTATTAAACACACAAAACAAAATAAGTCAATAAGTCAGCTTTTTTTATTATTATTTAAAAGGCTCTAGATTGTACTGCGACCTAAAAGATCTGTCTATAAATCTTGTTACTGCCATGGGATTAATTTTACCTATATCACCTGGATCTAAAATCTCAGCTCCTAGGTACTTAATTCTGCGTCTAAATGCAGCAGGGCATGCACATAGCACATGCTCTGCTGTTTCCAAGTCCTCTAAGCAGAGTCTGCAGGAATCATCGTCTACCAAACCCATCTTTTTTAGGTGATAATTAAGTTTACAGTGACCTGTCATTATCTCACTGTACGTTTCGGTCACGTATTTACACACAAAACAAAATAATTCAATAAGTCGGCTTCGTAAGAGCGCAAGGATGAAGCAGTGGTCCAGCGACGTGTACCAACCTAGACGTCCTGGGTTCAACTCTTGCCCAGACCAAACACAAAGTTTTTCAACTTGCAATTTTTCAATTATAATTAGGTTACTAGAATAAAAATAATTATTCATAGACGTAAAATTAAAACAAAAACTGACATGCACAGCTCCAAATGCCCCTCGTCTATACGGACTTCCAAAACAAATTAAATACAGCGATCGATCAAAACCCAATAAGTCTTTAAAAACGCATAAACATGTGAAAAGCTTTTTAACTTAGATTTAGTGTAAAAACTTTAAATTATTTATTAAAATGCAATAGTACAATTTTGAGTAAAGTGCATTTGATTTTGCACTTTTGTGCAAATGTAAAAAAAAGCGTACGATCAGAAGCCATGAACTCTTTAAAAACGCAAAAACATTTGAAGTCCTTTCAAACTTAGATTAAGGAAACTACTCTTAAGAGTAAAAATCTAAAATTATTAAAATACCATCGTACAATTTTTAATAAAATGCATTGGATTCCACTTAATACTGAATTTTTAAATTACCAAAAAAGAAGGCTAAATTTTAGTAGCCTTAAAAAAGCTAAACTGGCCACACAGATTGCGATTAACGCTTTATTTTAACGTTTAACACGGATCGCATGCAAACAATGTAAAGAAACAAGAGAATCCTTATAGTCTCATGTGTTACAGGGTTCATTCACACATTTGTACATAGGCACTGCATAAGAGTTGCTCGCATCGTACTTGAAATACCAGTGTAAAAACTATGGAAGTAGGAAAAACTGTAAGTACCGTAATGCCGCATGGCAGAAACAGCAACTGTCTCCTCATAAGTTGTTTTTAATCGAAAATGTTATTCACCTTGCAAACACACTGACACGTATCAACACTACCCAGCAAACATTTTCAATCGTGGACAGTCTTCCAACTTTTTGGAGATGCATTTATAACTCTTCCACGCGAGCTTTTCGCGAGTAACAGAAGAATCTTTGAACACTTTAAAAAACATCTTCCGGAGTAGTCGTGGACTCTTTTTGGGAATCATAAGCGGATTAATCTTGGGGATTCGCCAGATGACTCTTCCTGGAGATCATTTGTGGATTCATTTTGGGAAGTTGTTGATTCTTTTAAAACATTAAAAACTACTGGACAAATTCTCATGCCAAAAGCATTGCGGAAGATCAGAATGCGGCCGTCGTGGATAATTGATTTGATCGCCTAGGCAAATCAAATGCGATTTTTCCGCGATTGAAAATGTTTGCTGGGTACAGTAATATAAAAATCCGGCGCTCCATTTCACACACACACACATCATCATATCCGTTATGCCCTTTGATACCATTTACCTGTTATCTTTGTAGGTTTGGCTTTTAATTTTATGCTACGTGTTCTGCACCTGTTTACACTTAAAAAAAAAAATCGATTAATGACAATCCCAATGCGAAGAAGTAGAAAGATATTTAAATATGAATATATACGATGGTCCTGTGGTATACAAACGGCTTCCCGAAACAAAAAAAAAAAAAAAAATATTTGAAAAAACTCATAATTTTCATTATAGAGACTATAATGAACTTAACATACATAATTGTATGAATCGATGATTGTTAAAACCCAACATGTAACATTACTTGTAAACGAAACATCTAGGGTTTCAACAATCATCGTTTTTGAATCCCTTCTCAATATGACTTCTCCATCTCTTCAAAATAGGCTTCAGTAATAACTCCTATCACCTAGTCATTTCCTTATATTGGAAAGTAGTTATAATATCTTGTATCCATATAGAAAAGTATATACATATGTTTTTGATCAACCTCACCTCCTGAGTCGATATAGCCATGTCCGCCTGTCTGGCTGTGCGTGGAAATACATTTTATGGGAAAACTGAGCAAGATAATTAATGAAATTTAATACACTGCCTTCGTAGTTAAAGTTAGCTCGAGGGATTGAAAAAGAGCGAAATCGATCAACGGGCACGCCTACCGCCCATACAAAAAGTATATTCAAAATGCAATTTTAGGAGTATTTTTCACGACAATGCAACCATAATACACATAAGTACTACGAATTGTAAGCGCAAGCTCTGATAAAAGACTGAGCGAATTCGGACAAGAGGGCGTGGCACCTCCCATATAAGCAAAAGCTTGAAAATGCTATACTGAAAGCGATTTTTGAGATATTCGAACCAAATTTGACTCAGACACTAAGAATTATAAATGAAAGCTCTCAGCAAAAATTGGGTGAAATCGGACAAGGGGGCGTGGCACCTGCCATGTAAGCAAAAGTTTCAAAATGCTATACTGAAAGAGTTTTTGGAGATAATCCAACTAAATTTCACTCTGACACTAAAAACTATAAATGCAAGCTCTAAACAAAAATTGGGTGTACTCGGACAAGAGGGCGTGGCACCTCCCATATAAGCAAAATTTTCAAAATACTGCAGTGTTACACCCTTACTAGTTTAATATCGCGGAAGTCACCGAAGGAATTTCGGAAAAGTGCATATGAAATGACTTTACTAGGAAATATATCTACCTATCCAAAACAAAAATTATTCAAATCGGAACAATTGCTTCCGATTTATTAAGATTTTTCAATTTACCGGACGAAGCCGAAGGAATTTTGAAAAAATTAACGGGCAACGTATCTACACATTAAAAAATAATCACCCAAATCGGTTCAATGTTTTTCGAGTTATTCAGATTTTTACAAAACCTTACCGGGCAACATATCACACAAATCAGTTCAGTGTCTCCCAAGTTATTAAGATTTTTATTATCCCGGACGAATCCGAAGGGTTTTTGAAAAAAATTTATAACAGGACTTTACTAGGTAGCATACCTATCGACAGAAAAAAAATCATTTAAATCGGAACAATGGTTTTTGAGTTATTAATGTTTTTAATATACCGGACGAAGCCGAAGTAATTTTGAAAAAATAAGTTATCAAAGACCTAAACAGACAACGTATCTACCAATTAAAAAAATCGAAAAAATCGGATGATTGGTTTTCGTATAGTAGAATTCTGAAAGTTTTCCATTTTCGATTTTTCGTGTTTGAGCCCACAGAAAAGATAAGTCGAAACGGTCTTTTTTCCAGAAAGCGGTAGCTTAATTTTATCATTGTTCAATTACCTATAAGCTCCCATCATTGAAATCTTTGTACAGTGCGTCCCCAAGCGGGCAACAAATTTTGATATAAAAAACACACTTTGGGACCACTGTGCGGCGTTGCACCTCCGATACAAGCAAATGCTATACTGAAAGAGTTTTTTGAGATAATCCAACTAAATTTCACCCAAATACTAAGGGCTATAAATATAAGCTGAGCAAAAACTGAGTGAACTCCATGTAAGCAAAATTTTCAAAATACTGCAGTGTAGGGTATTGTATGTATTTAATGTTTGGCCAGGCCAAAGGCTACACCCTTACTAGTTTTATTTTTTTATTCTATGTGAATGGAGTAAAAGGAATGCAAAATAATGTCATCAGACCTTTTCCGCATTCCGTGTGGTTTCAATTACTTTTTATTTCGAAAACTTTTTGATGAAAATAAGGTGCTTATCGAAATTATAGGTTGTTGTGTTTTTGCAAAAACGAAAAATGCCATATAAAGTACAAAAATAAGCTTCAAAATGTATACATTTTTATATATTTAGCGCAGCAATGAAGAAGCGCCGCTGTTATAAGTTAGAATACACACAGTTTTGACTACTTGCAAACGTATCAAAATTATACAATAGGACACATTTTTAATTTTACATTTACAACAAATAACGAGTAAGCCAATGTAATTATTCCTCAAATTAACAAAGGTTATTATCCAATTTAGCACTCTTGCTTTTTACACCGAATTTATAGGTCGATGAACAAGTTTGGCCAAATTTCAGGGAAAATTCGTCGGAGTAGCACCATTATTGAAATTTTTTTAAAAAATTCTTAATATTGTGGTAAAACACTCTATTTAGGAAGAGACCAATCCTTTCGTCACGCGCTAAAGGCTAATTTGCGAAAAAAACGAGCAATTTCTTTTCATTATACGCCCTACTTGCTGCTTCTTGCAGTAAAAAGTGTACGTGAAAGACATTAGCACTTGTTGTCCGAATTTTGATTAAAAAAGTGCCCCATTTAAAAAAAAAAAGACCACAAAGCTGTGTCCATTCTTTTTGCACAAAATAACTTGACCTCAGTAAGAAATTTTTACTTTACAAAGTTAACATTGAAATTAATGTGAATACATTAATTACTCTGTGGTAGTAAACATAATTCGAGTCCTCTCAATTCAATAATCATCAATATGTTTTAGGTTTGGCTCTGATTTTCGAGATATTCGGGTTTAAAAAAAATTCATGCAAATTTCACCTATTCTACAAAGAATGTCCGAAATGTAAAATACATCACTTTTTCTAAAATAATTTAAAATGGTGAAAAAATTAACACTATCATAATATATGCAAAAGTTACAGCCGTTTTAAAATTATTTCCGATATAAATTAAAAAATAAAGATTCTAACTTTGTTAAAAGTTTTTTGTAGAGGCCATATGCTGCGGACACAAGAAGAATAACTTTCTCTTGGATTCGAATAAAATTCTTTTGCCAGCTCTAATTTAAAACTTAAGAAAAATAAATAAATGAAAACCCTAGTCTATAAAAATTACCATATGTCCTTGTAAGTAGATTAAGCGATAGTTTTTTACCAGGTGTAAAAACTTCTATAGATCAATCATGATTAATTAATTTTCCTTAAATTCAAACAAAAATTAAAAACAAAAAGATTATTTATTTTCTACTAATTGGCCCGGTAGCGACTTCGTTCGCCCGTTCGCGATGCCCTTTATGTATCAAGACCATCCATCACCGTCGTTCCTTTCTTTTTCAATCCCTAAGGTTTTTCAAGGTGAATGGGAGATATAATGTACATTTATGTACCAACTTTTATAATGATAGCTGCCACAGGTTCAGAGATATAGCATTTTGTGTATTATTTTTTTATGAAGGATGCAGTTCACCCTATTACAAAACCCTCCCAAATTTTGCAAGGTGAATGGTAGATACAATACATCCGCGTGCCAAATTTTATAACGATTGCTACCATACTAGCAGAAATATAGCATTTCGTGTGTTTTTTGTATGGACGCTGCAACACCCTCTCTTGCAATCCCTTCCAAGTTTTGCATGGTGAATGGTGGATACAATATAAGTACATAAATGCACCAATTTTTATAATCATAGCTGGTATAGATGCAGAGATACTGGGTGATTTTAATTTCGGAATTTATAAAAACAGTGAACGTAAACGCGTTAGGTTTAGGTGCGGTTTCTGTAAGATATTGTTAATTTTTTTTTAAATCTTGAAATAAATTTTGCTCTGTGTAGATAATTTGTTTATTTGAAAAGAAGCTATGGAAAAGTTGTAAGTTTGTTCGCAATGGCACATAATGTAACATAAACCTTTACTGCAAGATGCCAGCATTTAGTATAACACCTCATTATGGAGGCGTTAATGCTGTTGTTTTTTTAATGCAGTATTTCGTACTTGGAGGAAGAATACTGAACAAATTTAATTTAACTTATGAAGAAAGAAGTAAATTTTTATTACGAAACGGAATCAATTTCAATGAAAATAAACACTTCTTTAAAACAAATATATGTAATACATATTATTTAGGGGATCAGTACCGGGTGTGGGCACCGTTTTGTTTTCGACTCATAATTTTTGACCAAATATACTATGCAGACATATTTTTTGCAAATATCTCGCTAATGCTAACTTATACAGAAAAATTTTGGTCTACAGTTTTGTAGCGCAAGAAATTTCTTAAAAAAAAGTAGGTAAAAAAAGTTTTCGTACTACTTATAGTTAAGGAGACCACCCAATTTAAAAAGTTATGATACGAAATGCTGCGTATAAGTTCATATCGATACCCGATCAAGAAAAGTATATCAAAAATATATCAAAATGATATCCAAAATTTGTCAGTGACATACTTAATTTTGACAAAAAAAGGATATTACAGTGATATACGGAATGTAACGCTTTGCGTATATCACCATGATATCAAAAAAAGGTATCAAAATGATATACAAAAATGATATCAAAATGATATCAAAAAATGATATCAAAATGATATACAAAAATTGTATAGGGTAGAACGGGGTTAAACAACCACTTTTGTGTTTGGCACTCTGTAAAAACTTTGTTTATGATAATAACTTGAAAATTTAAACTGTTCCTGGTTTGTTGAACCCTTTGTTACAAAATTCATCCGAAAATTTTTTATCAAACTCGCATTGTTTATCCGGTATTTGCATTTGAACAAAAAGTGGCCAACATTATTATTTTAAGGGATATTATTTTATCAGAATTTTACAAAACGTTACACAAGAACAAAATCAACTTGAAAAAGTTTTCTTGAGCTTCATTAATCGCTGGCGTCACTTTCCTCAACATATATTTCTTTTCTTGGACGACCTCTTTTGTAGCAATGAGTATTGTTTTTGGCTGCCGTGTCTTGGTTTTTTTGCTCGGAAAATTCCTTTAGAATCTTTTTTCCGACTTTTCCATGGTCGCCAATGCCTGTTTCTTCTTCTGGTTATTTAACCCCACGTGCTTTTGTTTAAAGATTTGGATTCAGCATGTAATTCTGCTCTTAGAAAACCCTTACCTTTCTTTCAGCACTTCACTGATATGTGGCATTTTGAACTTTTGTCGACTGAAAATATTGCGGCGAGGACGCGTCAAATCTTTCTTTCGTCAGAACTCAGGTTATAACACACGTGCGGTAGTGGAACCTTTTGCCAAAGTTGCGTTGTATTGATCACTATCTACTGTACCAACGGTCGTTCGATTCGACTTTATTAAAAAAAATTAGAGGCAATTGGTTGTTTAACCCCGTGGCGATTTAACCCCGTTCTACCCTATTAATGATATACAAAATTTGTATATCATTTTGATATCCATTTCTGATACAATATTTACATAACCAACTTTGAGTCTGATAACTAAAGCGACGCAGATAATGGCGAAATTTTGCAATATTGTATTTGATCGTCGGCAACAAGTTTTTAGAAATTGCCCGCATGCAGCAAATGAATGAAGTGTCGGTTTTTTTTAACTCAATTATGTTTTTGTGCTTTTTCACAAGTTTTATTAGAAAATTAACTTCTTACTAAAATTGGCTGCTCGTCTGTTTTCCATACTTTTTGTTTTCCCAACCACAGGCTGCATGCAGCAACTGAATGGAGTGTCGGGTTTTTTGCACTCAATTATATTTGTATTATATATTATAATTATATTTTCACTTTTTCTTCACTAAAATTGGCTGCGCGTTCGTCTTCCATAAAATCCACAAACTAAAGCGTTGAATTTGACATATCAGCAGCTGATAAATTTTTGATATCATTTTGATATACATTTCTGATACAAAATCGACATGTTTTTCAACGATATCAAAAATATATCAAAATGATATACAAAAAATGGATATCAGCGGCTGATACATTTTTGATATCATTTTGATATACATTTCTGATACAATGACAAGAACTTGACAAGTTTTTTTGATCGGGTACGTCCAACGCAAAAGTTGGTAACTCGAAAATCTTAGTTTTTAGTTATGAAAACCAAAAACAAAAATTGAATAAATACTTTGGAAATCTGTAGTCTAAATAAAGGTTTTTCGACAATTAAATTGTTGTAACTATTCCAAATTGATTAACAGAGATATTAACAATTTCAACTTTTAATTTGGATAAAAATGAATACATATGAGTTGTAACTCTAGTTACCAACTAATATTCTGTTTCAGCAACCAAATGTTCCATGAGAAAAATTGGTAGCTTAACTTGCCAACTACTATTAAAAAATATTCTACGGACATTACGTTGGTATGCAGGACTTATAACCACTGATTTTTAAAGAAAAATTTACTAATAACTTTGTAAGTCAAGTTACCAACGCAATTTGTTATTTTTGTCCCGTGTATAAGTTATCAACTTAAGTTGCCAATTTTTTGCATGGAGACCTAACTAAAATATACTTAGGTTGTAACTTCAAAAATTACTCCCAGCCCTTCAAATTTCAAGCTAGAGATACCAAAATTTGACACAAGATAGAGTCTAATACGCAGATTTCGACAATCATTGTCCCGTAAAAAGTTGGTAACTTGAGTTACAACTGGATGTATCGATATAAAAATATAAATTTTTTAAATTGCGATAACTCTTCAATAAGAAGCCTTGCAAACAAAATTAAAATACCGTTTAAAAGATAATTTGATTTTTTATATACTGTACTAAATTTTTTTTTCGAGCTACTCATGGCCTAAAAAAAAAATCGAAAATTCTGATTTTTGAAGCATATCTCCGAATCGGTTGTACTACTAGGACCAATTTTGTAGAGAATCACAAGATCTACAAAAAGTAAGCGATATGTGCACTCATAGAAGTAACCGTATAGAAGATATTCAATAAAAACAGGTTTTTTGGCATTCAATAACAAATCATCAATAAAAGCCGAAATAAATAATTTAAATATCAAATAAACTTTCCGTGAAAACAGAGCTAAATTTTTTAATTCAAACAGTGCAGGCAATTCATTTTACTTTTGCCCCACCATGTATAAAACAACTACATGCAATTTCTGTTACTTCAATAAAGCCTCTTTATATACCAACATATTGTTCCCTTTCCACCTAGACCACATATCAATAAACTTTTTACAATTTTTATTTTATTTCAAAAAAGAGTCAGAGGACTTAGCTGAATGTATTTATTGTCCAATCTTTTGAAGATATGAGAACAATATAATATACGTGGGCTGCTCGATATATTTCTGCCCTAATAATGAAAATGCGAATATTTATTATCAAAAATGGTTTTATTGATTTTCAAAGTATTCTCCAGCATGATTTATATACTTTTGCATGCGCTCAAACCAATTGTCGAAGCACTTTTTCCACTCCGATTGAGACACCTCCAAAACATGGTTTTTGAACGCTTTAACAGCATCTTCTGGCGAAGAAAATCATTGACCACGCACTTTTTTTTTGATGTGCGGGAATAAAAAGAAGTCATTGGGCGCCAAGTTAGAGCATTGTCATGGTGAACAATGATTCGTCTTCTCTTGTTCGTTTTTCGAATTTCTCCGAAGACTTCAGAAAAACAAATTGTGGTGTACCACTCAGAATTGACCGTCCTACGTTGCTTAAGAGGATCAGTTGCCACATGACCAGTTTTGCCGAAGAAACAGGCGACCATTTGCTTCGAAGTGCTTCTTCCACGAACAACTTTTGTAGGATTTGGCTCGTCTTCGATGACCCACACGGTCGATTGCTGTTTTGTTTCGGGCTCATACGCATAGATCCATAATTCATCATCTGTGACGATCTTATAAACGTCTTTTGAAGCACCGCGATCGTATTTTTTCAACTTTTCTTTGCACCAATCGACACGAGCCTTTTTTTGAGCGATTGTCAAATTGTGCGGGATCCAACGAGAACAAACCTTTATTCCGGCCAGGTGTTCATGCAAAATCGAATATATTGAAGTGGAACTAGTGCCCAAAGATGCCCCTATCTTACGGTATGTCACATGACTATCTTGCATTATCAGTTCACGCACGGCATCAATGTTCTCTGGCACAATGGCCGTCTTTGGACGACCTTCACGGAATTCGTCTTTAAGCGAGCGCCGGCCACGATTGAATTCATTAAACCAGTTTTTCACAGTGCTATAAGATGGTGCTTCATCGCCATACAAAGATTTAAGTTCATCAATGCACTCTTGTCGTGATAATCTACGTCGAAAGTTGTGAAAAATGATCGCACGAAAATGTTCACGAGTTAATTCCATTTTTTTGCCAAATTGATTTTTACAAGTCACTGAAAGCAACACAAATGATGGTCGTACGTCAAAACATTCTGAGTACGTTTATGCTAAAAAATATTAAACTTTCCAATGGAAATGTCAGATTGCACCTGACAACACTTAGTGTTGCCTAGGCCAGAAATATATCGAGCAGCCTACGTATTATGTGCTTAAGGCAGAAAGGGAACGGCATGTAAATTCTTAACAAAAATTGTTGACGAAATAAAAAATACAAACTACAACATGCGTCCACCATGAATCCGATACGTTTTTGAATCCGAGCGTGAAATACGGGAATGTCTTTAAAACTCCTGGACGGTTGGTCAGCCTAATTTATACATCTCTTTCAAATAATATTTGTATACTTACACTTCGTAGTTCGAGCCGACAAATAATAAAAAAATACATTAAACTTTTTTTTAATTGTAATAATTTTCTTTATTATCTTTTTTAAATTAATTTCAATTATTACATTCATTGCATTGCATTTAACTAAATTGTTTACCATACTTATTTTGATACGCTTAGCCTAAGCAGTTCAAAAGAAAGTTTTGCAAAAAACTAAATTTGACGTAACTCGCTTTTGAGCTGTTTGAGCGCAGGAATCTAATTTGATCATTATTTACAATACTTTATTTCCTTTGGAATTTTCTTAAAAACAATTAGAAATAATAAGGACGAGAATTAAGTTTAAGTACATGAGAAGTAAATTGAAATTTTACTTTGAATTAGCGATGAGGGCAATACCAATGGAAAAAAGGCGGAATTATTTGTGGAGTAAGTTAATAGCTCTCTTTCACTCTCAACTTGTCACACTTACGCACAAGAAACATATTCAAATTAATCAAAAAAATGTGCCTAATTGACAAATGTTCAAATTTCATAAGGAACTAAAAATGTTGGAATGTTAAAGAGTTAACCCCAGTAGGTAAAGAAAGTAAAAAAATAGTATATATCATAGAAAATAACACAACCTGCATAATTTAGTTCATAAATACTCACCCCGGAATGAAATAGCGAATCTGGTAGATTTTACTTTGCAGAGTATGAAAATCTTTATAGCTATAATTTTCACATAAATAAAGCTACATAGAATGTACGAGTTCATATGTATATGAATTGGTAATAAAGATCCAAAACGGAAGTCTGATAGTTGCGTCGCTGTTTTAGCAACTGTTTTAGAGGAACTTGTGAGTATGCTTGTAAATAATAAGAAAATCGCAATGTCAATGTACCAGATTCAACAGTTAGTTTTAAGGCAAGATTTTTCTGCAGGCCTGTGTAATCAGTCGTAGGACTCCCTCCCAAATTTAAAGTTACAATAATTTTTTTTTAAATCACCCCCATTTTTTGTGTTTCACAGTATGATTTTTTCTGTTTTTTTTTTTGTTCTTTTCCATCTCGATTTTGCTTTATATACTAAATAAATGTTTAATCAAAATTTAAACAACAAACATTCAGCATTTTTAATATCACGCATAATACGCCCACTCACGCCCACTTCTATTCGAACCCCTGCTGCTGGCATTTAATTTTGTTTTTTTTTTATGATATTTAGCAACAAATGTCATATTTGGCATTTATCTTGCTGTCACTGCAATAGCAACACCACCAGCATTTGCTGCCAGCCCACCATTCCCACCATTTTGACGACTCATCTTTGCTTCTTGGTTTTTTTCATAGTGACAACCACGAAGGCACGGATGAGAACCCCCAATTCCCTCCTGCTCTCACGTGAACTTTGTCACAAATTCCCAACGTTGTGTGTCCAGCGCAGAATTGCAACGTTCCGCAGAAATGCCGCCACGTTCGACTTGATCCCTTGAATCTAAACAAACATTAATCTTCTGATGTCGTATAAAGCCACCTTCTCGCATGGTCCACATTTGATTCTCGGAATCGTCGCATAGTTTCATAATGATCTGGGAACCTCGTGCGAAAGTGACAAGTGTAAGACAGAGGTCGTGGTGTTTGATTTGGCCGCGTTTGGTGATGGTCCATTCTTGGTTGCCTCCAGTGTTGTGACATTGATAGAGTCCTGCACAAAAGAGGTGAAAAAAGATACTTTAGTGAGAATTGTTAAGATAAATGAATGCTTTTGTTTTCATCTTTGTTGAAAAACCAATAATACCTTCAAAGGCATTAAGCACAACATGTGAAAGTGATTTGATTATATAAAGATTAACTCAACCGAAAATTGCAGAATAGAGAGAAACACGTCGATTTTTGGACTTTAAAGCTATCAAAATATAAGTGCATACTAGAAACACCCGGGAAAAGCTCTGAGCAAACCTCAGTTAATCCGGACAATAGCGCATGGCACCTCTTATACAAGAAAAATCTTCAATATGCTATACTCACAGCGTTGTTTGAGATGCAATATTATTTGTGGGAAATTTTGTTACATGACCTCAAATAACGCTTGCACTACAGCATTTTGGAAACTTTGAGTGTATAAGAGGTGCTACTTTTTCTTGTCCAAATCAATAAAGTTTCTTTTCAGAGCTTGCATTTCCTACCTTAAGTTGCTGAGTGAAATTTGGTTGTATTATCTAAAAAACGCATTCAGTATAAGATTTTGGAACTTTTTTTTATATGTATGTATCAGGACGTCACAAAAAAATAAAAGTATTTGGAGTGGGCCGTCCACAAGCATTTTTTTTTTGTCCAACATACATGAAAAAAATTTTCGTCGTAAAAAAAAATTAAAATAAATGTCATTTCAAGGTCGCTCAAACAATTAGGTCAGGATATCTCAAAAATTAGTAGGATATTAACATATGTATATCGTCAAAGAATAAGAAGAAAAAAGTACAGTTGTGCGAAATAATTCCAATTGTATGCAGTTATGATATATGTACTATTTTGCGACTAGTCTCCAACAATGAGTCTTACAGAAAAAGCTAAAAGACTGTTTAAAATTAATTGGATTCTCTATACACCTTTTTTCAAAAGCGACTCATGGCATAAAAGATATTTTTTAAAAACTGTTAAGGTTTCGAAAATACTAGTTTTTTGAAAGATATCTCCGAAACTGTAAGTCATACGATGAAAAGTAACGGCATCAATTTGGTAGAGAATCACAAGATCTATTGTGCAAAAAGTAAGCAACATGTGTACACATAAAAGTAACCGTATAGATGATATTCGGTCATCGGAACGATGTGCCATTCTATACATAACCTTAGTCTATCCTATCAAAAAAAAAAATTGTTTTCTATTTATATTAAATCTTGCGTGAATTGTGATACTCTTTCAATCCGAGAAAATTGATTTACAAGTTGAAAGTGGAGTATATGAAAGACTCCCAAATTTAGGCGGCCAAAAAGCGAAAATTTATGCTAACCTTTACAAACCCAGCGAGGGATAGTTATAATTTGAGAAAAAATTGCACATTGATTGGGAAGACCAAGAAATTGTCGCATAGTGTAAGCTCAAAAAATGTTTGTACCGTTTGTAGTAGGCGTGTTCGTTAACCGATTTTGCTCATGTTCAACACCCCGAGTCTTTTTTGACATATTTGACCGAAGAGTGCAACTATATATATTTTAACTTTTATTATCAATGTAGAGTAGAACGGGGCAATGTCGTGCACTCAACTTTGACATGCTCGTAAAGCCGTACATTTCAAGCGAATGCGACGAGTAAGCATCCGATCGAAAGATAATTTCGTTGGTTACATCCATGTTTAACAACATTTGTGTAGCGAGAAATTGTGTTTGTGTAAGTGAAGAAAAAAAAAATGTGCATGACATTGCCCCCCTCAAAATTTGTGGGTTAATGTCGTGCATTGTTTTCTGAGTATAGTAAAGGTACCAAAATGTGTGAGAAATGATAGGTAGTGGTTCTATTAGAGGAGATTTAGCATTATCATGGATTTTTCATTATTATACAAGTGTGAATTACATAATATGTTGTGTAGAGTAGAACGGGGCAATGTCGTGCACTCAACTTTGACATGCTCGTAAAGCCGTACATCTCAAGCGAATGCAACGAGTAAGCATCCGATCGAAAGATAATTTCATCGGTTACATCCATGTGTAACAACATTTGTGTAGCGAGAAATTGTGTTTGTGTAAGTGAATGTGCACGACATTACCCCAATGGTCGTTTTAAAGGTCAACTTCGATAACTCGGTGAAGCCAAAAATTTTTTTCGAAAACCAAATACTTCTTTTCTTTGGCAGGATATTTCGTTTCAGAAAACACTTACCTGGTATATTTTCCCGCAAGGAAAATTATTTTTCTGACCCGATGAAAAAACACTTTTATCGTCCCGAAAGCGTGCGTTTTGAAAAAAAGGTTACTCTGTAGAAACGAACTAATGAAAATTGCTAGTATTATATGCATAAGCTCAGTAGGTCAGCAGGTCCCTACCTTACAAACAGTTGGTAAATCATTCAATTCTTTGGGCTAAAACAGCCAGTGCCCGACATTACCCCCTGCACGACATTACCCCGTTCTACTCTATATATAAAATAAATGATATTTTATGTCCGGCCCTATACATTTTTCGCTGAGTGTACTTTTAGTAAAAAAAATTCTCAAAGTAAAAAATAAATCAAGTGCGAAAGTAATTGTGATAAAAAAAAATCAAAATTGTAGCAGATGCCATACAAAGGGTTAACTTACCTACAGAACCATCGATCAGATTTCCCAATGTGTCAAGGCAATGTTGACCTCCTTGTCTGAGTTGACCATATTCACGAGAATCGGGTATTTGTAAGTCAGGATAAATATGTTCCAAATACCATTTAAATGGCTTGCACTGTAGCTTCTCCTTCAATGCCAGGCGATCATCAATGCTAAATATAGGAACAAAAAAAAAGTGATTGTAGCAAATGACAACCAGAGGAATAAATGAGGGGATTAGAAGCAAAGGGGTACAAGTTTTAAATTACGAAAAATAGAGTTAAGTATGCGACTAGGTAGAGAGAGCATTACTCTATTTAAGAAAAACAACAATTACAAGGTTGTTCACAAGATTATAATTTTTCTTAAAACCAAAATTAAATTTTTTTTTTGTAGTAAATAAGAAGTAAAGTTACCGCAGCGTAACAACCAACATATAGTAGCTTAAGAAAAAATTAAAAACCACAATTTTAAGAATCGTTGAAAAATTCTCTGTTGAAGGTATTTTTTAAAAATTTTCTACAGGTCCGCTTTAAAAAATTACACTAGTCTACAGCCAAAATTCCCAGTGAATTCCACTATCCATATTATATGTAAAATGAGCTGCTGATTCCGAAAATCGCATTATTTTTTTTATTTCGTGTCGTTTTCGAGATATTGGTCATTTTCGGTTTTTGGACCAAAAAAAAAAGATAGTTCTATTTAAATACAAATATCTCAAGAACTAATGTTTGTATTCAAACGTATTAGATGTCATATTAAAGGTAATTAAATTACCTACAAATGATATTCACATCATTTTTTGGTTGGTTTGTTAGTTTCGGCGAAATAAATTGATTTCTAAAAAAAACATTTTTTTTTCGAAAAAATTAACAAAAAATCAAAATCAACTGCAGATTTATACAAGAAGAAATAACTTTTTCATATTTTTTTTTTTTTTTGTATCATAGACTATATATTTATAAAGAAAATAAGATACCACTTTAAAAAATCGATGGAAAAATGCAAAAGTTGTATACAATTCATTGAGTATACCAAAATGCGTTTTTCCCTTTTTTTTTTCGTTTTTTTGTAATAAACTGTTCGATAATTAAATCTTTTTGTAAAACACATGAGAAAATCCAAAAAATTCTTAAAGAAGGCGTTAAAAAAAATACCCGTGTCTCGTCGTTTTTCTCCAGCACGTAAGATTTTTTTAATCGATTTTTGAAGCGCATTCTTGTGTTAAATCGATGAATTTAACTATATGATCCTTACATTTGAGGTGTATTATGTGTTCAGTAAACTTATGCAGGATATTACGAGGAATATTTTTGTAGACAGTTTTAACCCTCTAAAACCCCCACATGTGGGTCATTTTGACCTAAATGTGGGGTTATCAAAATGACCCACTTGTAAGGGTCACTTTTGTATTAAAATAAAAAAATAGCGAGTGCGGTAGACTTTCAGTAAAATACTAATTACTTTTTGAAACAACGTTGACTTCGATTCTATTTTACTCCAAATTTACTTCTTGTCACTTGTACCCCTTTGCTTCTAACCGCCTCAAATAAGGTAATTACCAAACGCACACATACACAACACAACTCTTCTTAACTAAAATATACCGACAAACACACCAAAAGTCAAACATGTAACACTTACTTTCCAAATGGTATATTCTTCGCTAGCGGCACCGCTGAGTAGTAATATTGTTTATAATCATCCATCCATACCTCTGCTGCTCGTCTCGTATTCCTAGCAAAAACATTACCACTGCCGCCGGGGAATGTGTAAGGATGACGTTTACGGAATACGTGTCCCACTCGACTACATGGAATAATTTCGAGGCTACCTCCGCATTGCCATACTCTAAATGAAATTTCAAGATTCTCACCGCCCCAAACATCCATTTTCATGTCGTATTTGCCCAACTTATTGAAGTAGGCCTTGTCGATGACAAACAGACCGCCAGCAATCATTGGTGTTCTTATGGCCGTTGTTGGGTCATTTTGGCGGATAGCACGTTCACTAGGGCTCAAATATTCCCACTTGAAAATCAAGTTCCAATCAAAACCACCGCGTAAATCAGCCGATGCTCCGATATACTGAAAGTTATCCATGCTGATAACGTCGATGACCGGACATACAACGCGTGAAGGATCCTCTCTTACTCGTTCCAGTAAGGGCTCTAACCATTTCTCATTGCACTCAACATGACTGTCAAGAAAGGTTAACACTCCGGCCACAGCAGCATCAGCACCTCGCACTCGTGAACGTACGAGTCCTTCACGTTTCTCGTTGCGTATGATGCGCACTTTGTCAATTTTAGCCAGTTCCAAACCATCTTCAGCTACATAGGAGTACATAGTTATTGTGGTAAAAGATAGAGACGTAAGGTAAAACAACAATCAAACATATTTACAAAATTATCATAAATTTACACTACGGTTATCACTATATTTTAAAATACAATTTTTTTAAACGGTTTGGGATCAATTTATTTCTTTCCATATTAAGACATTTCATGTGGAATTTAAGTTTAATCGGATCTCGGTTTTCCACTGAAATTGGAAAATACCCTTTAATACACTAATTAAAATGCTTCTAAATGCTTTCAATGTACAATTTCCTCTATAAAGTGCTATAAAAAAATAAAAATAATTATGTTTCATCGATTTCATTATGTGATCTCTCAATCAGCTTTAGTTTCATCACTGATGTTGTCAGAATGTAGTATATAAAAATGCCAAATGAATGCAAGTTCACTACGTTTGTATTCACGCGTTGATGCGCAATTGCGAAATTGTGAAAATGCACTACGCATGAACGTTCAATGTAAATATTTCCGTCTTGCGAAATTAACTAAATGTCAAAATATTTGAGAATGTTGCCAATTTATTTAAAAAAACATGAATTTTTTTTAAATTTTTATATGAAACTAAACTTTTTTGTAGAAAATACAGGTCACACCTCCCGGGAAGATAGGGACAACCTCGACTTGGAGTCACTGAAGATTTTTTGATGAGGCTTTGTTCGTTTACCTCTCTTGAGTTGGTAACTGTGAAAACGAAAATCCCGACTCGTCCTTCTTGCAATTAAACTGAGTTTAAGTCCATTTTAACGAGGCAAGTTTGAATTACTAATATTATAGTGACCTCGAAGTCTTGGAAGTGAAATTTTTTTGATGAGGTTTTGTTCGTTTATTTGCTCAGAGTCGGAAAATAAGAAAATGAAATCCGAATAGTTCCTTATTGCGAATAAGCCGAGCTTAAGCGCCTTTTTTCTTTGTATGCTTAAACTATTAATATTAAATCGACCTCGAAATACTGGCAGTGAAAGCTTTTGATGAGGATTTGTTCAATAAATTTACTTGAGTGGGATAAGGTGAAAAAATGAATCAAAACAACTCCTCCTTGGGCAGAAATCGGCTTTTAGCACCCTTTTTACCCTTAAATTTTGAATAAAACATACTACTTTTAACTCGCAATAACTAAGCTCACAGTCGTTTTTTTCAGATGGGTATATGGAGAAATGTTCATGGTACATACATATAAATATTTTCATCAAATGTTTTAGAAAACCAATGCTTTATTGATTGATAAATCATCGCAAAATCCTATGTTTTCTCAAAAAAATTTTTATATTTTTTATATTAAATTCATAAATTAGTTTGCTTTTGTAGACATGTACAGCACTTAACACTTGGATATCATTATCATCGCGGTTGTCAGATACTTTATAACTAGTCCATATTGACAGAAAGTCGAAATGCACTGATCCAAAAGCCTCTTCGCTATAAAAAATATAAAAATTTTTCTGACAAAACATAGGATTTTGCGCTGATTTATCAATCAATAAAGCATTGGTTTTCTAAAACATTTGATGAAAATATTTATATGTACTTATGTACCATGAACATTTCTCCATATACCCATCTGAAAAAAAACGACTGTGAGCTTAGTTATTGCGAGTTAAAAGTAGTATGTTTTATTCAAAATTTAGGAGCAAAAAGGGTGCTTAAAGCCGATTTCTGCCCAAGGAGGAGTTGTTTTGATTCATTTTTTCACCTTATCCCACACAAGCAAACTTATTGAACAAATCCTCATCAAAAGCTTTCACTGCCAGTATTTCGAGGTCGATTCAATATTAATAGTTTAAACATACAAAGAAAAAAGGCGCTTAAGCTCGGCTTATTCGCAATAAGGAACTATTCCGATTTAATTTTCTTATTTTCCGACTCTGAGCAAATAAACGAACAAATCCTCATCAAAAAAATTTCACTTCCAAGACTTCGAGGTCACTATAATATTAGTAATTCAAACTTGCCTCGTAAAAAAGGACTTAAACTCAGTTTAGTTTCAAGAAGGACGAGTCGGGATTTTCGTTTTCACAGTTACCAACTCAAGAGAGGTAAACGAACAAAACCTCATCAAAAAATCTTCAGTAACTCCAAGTCGAGGTTGTCCCTATCTTCCCGGGAGGTGTGAGGTAGCACTCGTCGCAATTTCACTTTGAGTCGAAGAATTTTCGGCAATGTGTTTGTTGTTGGGCAAATGTCAAACTTTCACAACGACGCAAGGGCATTGCGCATCAACGCGTGAATACCCATTTTGACCTTTTTGGTATTGGCAAAAAATCATAGTTAAAATGAATGTCGAATAAATTCTTGAATTCCCTTGATTTTATGAAATCTTCGTTTTTTTTAATATGGATCGTACAGGACGAATTCCATCCCGTGATACAATGGGAGAGCGAAAATCAGGGATTTCGTCTCGAATTGGGACCATATCCAGCAAATCATTCGGATTAAGAAGATCAGAGTCTTAAACAAGTTCAGAATCTGATTCAGGCATTGGCATCGGACTCCATACCATTGTTGAGTTGCATGGATAATTTTCAGTTGGCGATTCCTCCCATTTATACTTGACGAATCCTCCCATATCCTATTGTTTCCAAATTTCTCAGTTTTTTTTTTTTTTTATTTATTTTGCAAACGTTCTTGAAGTTTGTAATAAAAAAAAAAACTAGTATGGGTGCAACTTTTGACCTGGCCAAAAAATAAATACCCTACACTGCAGTATTTTGAACCTTTTGCTTATATGGGAGGTGCCACGCCCCCTTTTTTTTTGCTCAGAGCTGGAATTTATAGTTCTTAGTGTGTGAGTGAAATTTTGGTTGGATTATCTCAAAAAATGTTTTCAGTATAGCGTTTTGAAGTTTTTGCTTATATGGAAGGTGCCATGCCCTCTTGTCTGAGTTCGTCTGGTTTTAGCTCAGAGCAGTGCACAATTGTGCACTCAAAAATTTACCTTGCTCCCTCTATCCTTTTCTTTCTTCTATCTATCTTCTCGCAAACATAAATTCTCACTCATTAATTGCTTAGAACGTGCATTTATAGTCTTTAGTATTGGAGTGAAATTTAGTTGGATAATCTCAAAAAACTCTACAGTATAGTATTTTAAAACTTTTGCTTATATGGGAGGTGCCACGCTTCCCTTTCCGATTACACCCAATTTTTGTTGAGAGCTTGCATTTATAAGTCTTAGTGTCTGAGTCAAATTTGGTTCGATTATCTCAAAAAACACTTTTAGTATAGCGTTTTGAAGCTTTTGCTTATATGGGAGGTGCTACGCCCTCTAGTTCGAATTGATCCAGTTTTTTCTCAGAGCTTGCGCTTACAATTCTTAGCATTTATGTGCATTTTGGTTGCATTGTCGTGAAAAATACTCCTAAAGTTGCATTTTGAATATAGTTTTTGTATGGGCGGTAGGCGTGTCGGTTGACCGATTTTGTTAATTTTCAATCCCACGAGCTTAATAGTTAAAGAGAAACTTTTTAGTTGACCTTTATCCACTGTACATGAAAAAACTAAAAATTCCGCATTCTTGTGTTAAATCGATGAATTTAACTATATGATCCTTACATCTGAGGTGTATCATGTGTTCAGCTAACTTATGCAGGATATTGCGGGGAATATTTCTGTATAAATTTTAACCCTGTTTAACCCCCACATGTGGGTAATTTTTGCCCTTTTGTTAAAAAGGTACAAAAAATACTCCTAAAACAGGAGAATATTGAGCCAGTATGTACTACAGAAATATTTGCTTACATAATATTTTGTGACTGAAAATGGAATAAGTCATACAAAATTTTAATTTATTACAAATGAAAGTGGAACAAGTCCATTCAGACCAAAAAACTCGACTATTTTCTATTAAACTTGTAAAAAATTTTACAGCATAACAAAGTTTGATAAATTTACAGTGGTAAACACATAACACCAGTTTAATTACGCTTGTCAATATTTTAAAATTGAGTCGTTCGCAAACCCTTTAATATCTCAGTTTATAAAAAAGTGGACTTATTTCACTTTCGAAAAACCCATTCAAATATATAGTATATTTATGCAAAAATCTTTCATGGAGTCCATGGAAGACGGGAATTAAATTTTAAAAAATTTTCCCACACCTCTTTTTTTTCTTTCAGCTAATTTTTTCATAAAACCAGCATTATTTATTCAACAATTTTAATCAATCATCAAATGGGTATATCCGAATATTATCTTCCCTTGTTTGACCTAGGTTTTCAAAAAATTTTTTTTTTTTTTGTATTCTTTAACCAAATGTGGTAGAGTTCCTAGACGTGAAAAATGAAATTCCCAATGCACGGAAAAAACTAAACCGTAAAAAATAATTAAAAATCCATTATTTTCAAATCAGTAAGAAAATACAATCGTTTCAGTGATGGAGTTGTCTGAATGTATAAGACGTTGGACTGCTAACCTGGGAGAATGTGTTCAAATTCCACCCAGACGCAATTTTTTTTTAACAACTTTTATTTATTAATTTTTGTTTTACCTTGGACAAGATATCACACGATATCAAATGTTTTTAACTGTGGAACGAATTGTTTTAAATCAAATACAAAGTTGTTATATTTATAATTTTTTTTAAATCAAAAACATTCAAAAAAACAGCCATGTTTTTAAATCAAATACGTTCCCACTTAATTTTAGAACCAGTAAATTTTTTCTGTGTACGGCAGGTATACTTACGGTGGTCACTAAAATCATCGACTAGTATAATTTCTCGTATTAAATGCTCTGGACTACGATTAAGGACACTATAAAGAAATGGAATATAAAAAATTTGAAAAAATTGTATAAGTATACGCCTCATTTTATATCTTTGGTTGTATTTCTGAATTACCTGACTATTGTGCGTAGCAGCGTGGATCTGGCTTCATTATGGAATGTAATGATAACACTCGTTTCTGGCAAGTCTGCACGATATTCTTTCTTACGGCACCTGAAAGAAATATTCTATTAAAAATCCAATTAAAACAATAGGCGTGATAACACTAGCAAAGAATCCAGGATATAATTGAGGATTGGCCATACCAAAGGGCCTAAGTACCATTTCGAAAGTAATGTCATACTTTGCATGTGCCTAATAGTCGGTTATTTGACTATTATAATTTTTTAAACATAATGACATTAATTTCACATCATCAAGTAAATTTTTGGTGAAAACAGAAAACAGTTTTATTAATTTCTAACAAAATGACACCCGTTACATATTATGACACTACTTTTGCCACGAAATGGTACTTAGGCCCTTTGATACGGCCACTCCTCAATTGTTTTAGATAGCAAAGAAGGTTTACAGGATTCTAAAAGGCTTGTCAGTTTTTATATTTTTATTGAAATTAATAAGATATTAAACAAAATGAAATACTAAAATATGCACACCCGCCATATTGAGTCAAACACCAGTCAGATAATTTTTTAATTTTAAATGATTTTGATTGGCTGACGATGACATAATGCTGTGTTACCAGATCAACGTATTTTTTCTCATTTATCATTTTTTTTTCATTAATCCCTGAAAAGTTTTACAAAAACTGCAATCCTGTATTTATTTGAAAAAAAACTTAATATGTTTTTGTGTCAAAATATTTAAATAGATACACACGACAAAAATTATAGGGAATTGAACGTTCTACAAAATGCATGAAGAATTTTTTTTCTAGGACGAACCGTTTTGGAACTATTTTGAAAAAACGATTTTTTTCTAAATTTTAGGTTTGTTGAAAAAATATCTCGTAAACTATAGGTCATGTGAAAAAAAAAGAAAATGGAGCTTATAGTGGAATTAATTCCCTATAAAAAGGCGCTTTTGCTTTGAACGTTTGACTCACCATACATGAGTTATTTTATAAGCTATAATATTGCGCCACAATATTTTTCTCTAAATGTAACCGTTAAAGAGATATTTGTAAAAAACTGATTTTGGGCGCCATTTTTCCAATATGGCTGCGCGAGCAAACACGACTCGAGGTAGCAAAGTTGAAATTCTGAAAGAGCACATCGAAATCTATAAAATAACTCATTTGCAAAAATCCCGCAAAATTTTCCAGGTAAAACTAACAAATGATTGTACTTAAAAAAAAAAAAAAATTGTTTTCAAAAGAAGAAAATGTCCCTAAATGTAGGCTTCAAGTCCTTAATCTGGCAACGCTAACATATCTATGACGTAATAATATATATGACAGCGTTTTTGGCTCAAACGTCAAAGTAAGTAAATAAATGCAAAAAATTAGCTATTTAATATTAATTAATGCAAAAAACAAAAATGTTTTTTTTTTCAGAAATAGACGACTCGTATGTACACAAAAAATGCAATTCCAAAAATTTGTTATCACGCACATTAAGGGGTGTTTCTATGACTTGTCTAAAAATTAAATAGTCTACACGGTATACAATTATAGCTCCTAATAACAGTAACGACATACGTTACAGCTCTGAGGTGTGGCACAATTTTGTGTTCCTTTAGGAGCTGGGTTTTGGTTTTTGCTTGCTTAAAGTTCATGTTTATGGCGTTGTTCTTGGGAAAGATGTAATTCTCTTTTCTTAGTGGCATAAGATCTCGCTTGGAAGGAAAAAGTGATAGGAATCACAAAAATCACGACAAAAACTGAAGATGGGACATAGCTCGAGGTCAATCATAGATAAAAAGTCTATTGCATTTTTACAATTTTTTTTTTCTTTAGTGTATTGCTTCCCAAAACTGAGTAGGTATAATGAAAGTTTTCTGCATATTTGTGGATTAAAAAAAAATTTAACCCGGAAAATCTTACCTGATTTCTTTTATGAAATGAGCCGTTCAAAATGACAATGGGGCAAGTCCATTTTTAAAAAAAATTGAGATAATGATATTTTAAATAATACTAAATATGATCTTTTTATCTGTAAAAAAAATTTGGTCAGAAAAGTTCAGATACCCGATATATATGATATGGAAGTTTTTGCTATTAACGTTTTTATAAATTTGTTAATTTTGAAAGTGGTGCAAGTCCATATTATAGTAGAGTAACGTTAGCATTTTATTTCAAAGTCAGGCAAAACTGCTCCGATTTTGATAATCTTTTTTTAAAATGTGCAGAAATAAAAAAAGTTTGACCTCCATAATTTAAAAATGTGTGATCTTGTTTATATACTATATAAAAAAGGGTTTGCTTTTACATTTGATCCTTGTAGACTCAGAGACTAGCAGACCGATTTTAATGAAACTTTCACAATAACTAAGTGTTAGAAAATGCTTCATCAATGGCTAAAAAAGTGAGCGGTAATACGCCCCCAAAAAACTAATTCCTCATATCTCCGTAACTACTTGACGCTGATAGCTGAAATACATATGAACAAAGTACCATGGCAAATAATGACTCGCGTTTAAAAAAAGTCATATTTCTCTAAAAAAAATGTTGACACAGATGGATGAGTTTTAGAAAATACGTATAGATAAAGTAACACCGGGGTATGGTGGTTTATTTTAAATTTTAGTTTTACAAAATACATACGTTTTTATTTGTATATGAATTTGAGTATGACCACATTTTTTTTAAAAAAGGATGTAGAGATTCAAATAAATTGTAGTGCAGTGATGTATCTTCCCATAGCATTACGATTGGAATAGGTTTTAGTATCGTTGCACCACTCTTAATATATAAGTTTGTTGGGCCATGTCTCGCGAACGATGCAAGATATTTTGATTACAGTTTGTAAACAGGTGCTAGAATATTGTTTCATACTATGTATCTTGTACCTTGAAATTTAATTCTTAGTATTCTTCTTCTCAGAAGGCGATGAAAATATTTTTCACTATAAATTGCATTTTTACAAATTTTATTCAGTCTTAATAAATATTTTTCCAGAAGCAAACGAACTTTTTCTAGAATTTAAAAAAAGGAGGGGGACACTTATCTAATTAAATCCGTTTTCCAACCAGCTTATTTTATGCATAATTGGAGCGTTCCTACCAAATTTCATCAAAATAGATTGAATTGTTTGCGATACATAACATTTTAAATTGTCTATTTGTGAAAAAGTAAGGGTGACACTCACTCGATTTTGTCCATTTTTTAACAGTGTATCAAGTTTGGCATTTCCTACTACATTTCATCCTTAAAGCTTGTATAGTTTGCGAGATATAAAATATTTATGGAAAAGTAAGTGTGACACTCATTTTTGTTCAGTGTATCACGTTCAGCACCTTCAAACAAATTTCATCACAATATCTTGTATATGTAGTTTGCGAGATATAGCGGATTATAACGAAAAAATGTGTGGCGCAGTCTAAAAATTTTATTGCAAGCGTGGCCAAAAAAATTAACTTCAAAAAGTCTGATACAACTGAAATATTATCCCTTCATAATAAACGATTACAAAAATTTGTTAATTTTGAAAGTGAGGCAAGTCCATTTTGGTGAAATGAAACCTTTATTTCTTGCCCTTCTTTTTAGCCAGCACTTTAAACGCTATTGGATAATAAACTAACATTATCTAGCAACACGTAATCCAAAAAAAATGTCCATTAATGCTTACCAATATTTTTAAATTAACTAAAACGCAAACCTTTAAGTATCTCGGAATAACAAAAAGTGGACTTGCACCATTGTCATTTTTAACGGCTCAAATATTGAAGTTTTTATAAATTTTTAAGACTTTTTATAAAAAAGTGAGTTTTTTTGTATTTCAAAACAAAACACAACATCATACAAAAAGTGGTCATACCTTACGTAATTTGTGATGCTGAATCCAAATTCAACCAGAAAATTGCACTACCATGTCTGGTTTTCTAGATATCCTGACCTAAATGTTTAAAAAGCTCAATTTTTCCCATTTTTTTGAATATCTATATCAGAGTATGTTAGCTTTTAAAAATAAATATTGTTGCGGCTGTTGAAAGTAATATTGTTTAATCTAAAATGTTTTTGAATAATGTCGATATCTCTTTTAAACCGAACTATGCCAACCTAAATGTTACATTTACTTATTCCGAAATTAAATTAAGATATTCTGAATTGAATTTTAATATTCAAAGACTGAATTAAAATATTTTAAAGTACAACACGTTATTCTGAAAATGAATTTAAATTATCAAAATTTTATACCTTAGTTTTAAAATAAACTTGAAATTCACTGAAGTACACATGGAAAAGGTGTAAACTAAAGCGAATCAGGCTCATCAACAAGATGCGGTTTTTCTTACGACTAAACACCCATATTAAAGATCCTGAAAGCCCTAAACAATTCGCTGAACCGCCTCAAAAGTTGTAGCTTAATAACGGAAGCGGTTAACACTCAAAATTTGTGGATTTTGCTCGAATTTCGCCATTGTTCAAGTTTGTACTGGGGCCGTTTTTTACATGTTAATTGGCCCTAGATCCAAGATCACGCAAGGTTTGAGACTGTTTTGTGACGTTTTTTTAGACGCAATTACGCATGAAAAATCGTCATTTGAGCATCTTCTCAAGTTTGTTCCCACCGAATCAGAGGTGGCACACCCTTTTACTTGGCCAGATCTTTTAGTCGTAAAATTAAGAAATAATATTTCCTGATAAATATTGCAAAAAAACAATCGCCAGCATGTTCGAAACCAAAAACTACCAGATTTTGGGTAAAAATCATTCACACAACTTGAGAGACCCGTATCTACGTGTAGCGTTGTACCAAAGATACATCAACGGGATGCGGGTTTTCTTACGTCTTAACACCCATGTTAAATATCCTGAAAGCTAAAAACAATCCGCTGAACCGCATCAAAAGTTATAGCTCAATAACGTTCTATTCAATTTACACTCAAAATTTGTGCAAATAAGTATTCCAGATGTGTTAGAATGAATGTGAAATGCAACGGGTGCTCACACGGCAAACCGAGACCTGTTCACACCGAAAGTCACACTTGCTAAGATTTCTCCATATACGAAAATGGTAGCCTCTTTGAAAATCAATGAAATTAGTCTGTGAAATTAAATTTTCGATTGTATTCTGTTTGTTTTCTGCTACACTGTGGGATTGTTAAAAAACCATTGTAACATTAATTTAGTTGAATGTTGTTAAGGGATTTATGGACAAATCACTGTCCTGCCGCAAGAGGATGAAATATCCAAATTGATTTTTTCTTTTTGCTTCAGGCAGTTTGAACTTTAGAAATGTTGTGGTAATGCCAAGACAATTTGGCAAAGGACAAGGATTTACATTTTTGTATTCTTAAGAGACATAATAATGTGATATTAAAAATACACGAATGGAGTTGTTTATCGATTGCTAGTGAATATTGTTATAAATTTACTGTGTATATTCCAAATATTTCGGCGTTTAATTAAATTAAACAAAAAAAAAAAAGAAAGGAAAAAAAAGATACCCAATTGGGAATGTTTATTAAATTGAAATTCATACTCACATTGGATGCCGTGTGTCTGGTATCTCTCGATTGCTAGGCAGTGTATCACTGGCTTCTTGATTAAATCGATTCCTTATGTAGGGATCTTCACCTGTGCGCAATGCACCACCGCGTATGTAACCTGTTTCATCAAAATATTCCCAATCACCACCGCTTCGACTGCTCGGTGCCACCAAGGCATTATTGCTCTCTAGCTTGAGTCCACCCACCCTGGAGCGCAAACCCTGCGCCACACCTTGCACTACGTTTCCACTCGTATCATCTCCCCTGCCATGGCTCGATGGAATATAGATGTTAGTATGCAGTCGATTTGAGTTTTGAGCTGTTCCTCCTCCAAAGCTGAGTTGATCTGGTGCTGCTGCTGCCGGCGCTTGCTGTCTGGCGCTACTGCTGCTGAATTGTATGGAAGATGTGGATGGCAGCACGTCGTCTTGATACTGTTGCATTGCTGTAGCAACTTCACGCAGGCGAAGCGCTCGGTTCTCCACCTGCAATAACAAATGAAATGTGAATTCTTATGAAAATTTAATATTGCATTTTCTTTGGATTAAACTAAAGAGCCCAAGTATCAAAAAACTAGATGTTGACAGGATCTGCGGTGGTCTAATTTTTTATCCCCCATCCTCGCAATGTTTTACGATGATTTCCCAACCTTTTGAGTTAAGTATACAGAAACTTGACTAAAAACAGCTCAACATTCCCGTCGATTAAATGCAAAAGTTTATATCTTCACTGGAGAAACTTAAATTAATTTAAGGTACTCTGTTGGTATACAATCAGTAATTTATATGAAAATAAGTGGCTTTAATCGAAACAATTAATTATTCCTTTGAAACTATTTGACATAAGAGAATTACACTTGATTCATGTATGAATCACAGTTGAATGAATAGTGTTCAACAAAAAAATGGGCAGCTCCATGCCCCCTTTACCCCAAATTTTTCGTATCTCTGGAAATATTTGACTCATGTAAATGACATTTGTTACATATCTAATTGGCACTTGAAAAAAAAATTTTCAATAAAAAATGGGCGGGACCACACCCCCTCATTCTTAAAAAACCAAATTTGTCATATCTCTGAAACTATTTGGTACAAGCGAATAAGATTTGAATAAGATTTTCTTCAAAACAGAACTTAATTGTTATTTGAACCTAAAAGTAGATGAACAAAATGCTATAAAAAATAAATCGGGAAAATGTGGTAGTTCATTTTTTTGGAAATATCATCTAAGATATCTAAGAATTGAAAATTACATAAAAACACTGCCCGAAGTGACCGTATAAATAAAATTTTTTTCCATTAAAGAAAAGAAACAGTATTTAGAAATTGAGTGAAAAAAGGGTGACATTTAAAAAACAGTTAAAATCACAAAACTTTTATTTTCTCAAATTATGCACAAAAACATGTCAACTAATACCCGGTCTTCAAGACTCCATTACTTAAAATGTTTAAAATTGTTTTAAAAAAATTAACAAAAAAGTTAAATATTGCTGTCGTAAAAATCACTTGCACTAAACGCCAAACTTTTATTTGTTTGGAGAGAGATGAGAAGTAAGAATATGATTATGAGTTAAAGAATACAAAAAACAACACAAAATGCCTTTGCAGCTTATTTGAAAATTTCAATTGATGCCAGTTTTTTGTGGTTGGGCGCACTGTGCGGCGGTGAAATAGTGCGTCCGATCCAAACATGCGTTCTCAGTTGAAATTCTGGCAGTAGTTGTTCTTTGGGACATTCTAAAAATCTAAAAAAATAAAACCCACACGAATAAAAATCCGCGCCATAATTTTTACTCCACTCGGGTAGTAAAAAAATTAAAGTAATTAACATTAAATTTCAAACAAAAATTACCTCACGAGTATTACCAATTTTTTGTGTTTGAACTTTACAGTAAGTTACGAAGTGCGGAATTTTCCGCGGTTTGAATGAGTCCCTCTATTGTATTTTGCATCCAGGGTTATACCCTAGACAGACGACGGCTCAAATGCGCATTGACAGTCTAATTGCGAATTTCGCTGGGTATAATACCCAACACAAACTGCATTCACTCCAACATAAATGCATGCAATTAAAGGAGATTAGTACTGAAATGCACTATTTCAATATAGCAACTCTGTCGAATTGTAATAGATTGTGACATCCGGTTTTCTCACTCTATTAAATTTATAAATGTCACTTCAGTTAAGAAATATTTTCAACAAGAAAAAAAATAGCAAAGCTATTTTTTTTTTTTTTTTAAATGAGGAGCCTAAAATTTGGCGTTTGGGCCCAAAATTAGCCTATAATTAGCCTATAATTCTGGCATATTTTTTTTCAGTTCTGGCATTTTCGCTCTGCTAGCTAAATGTACCTTCATCTTTGTTCTGATTCATTTTAAGATAAATATCTGATCAGGATAAAGAAAACAAATTAAAAAACTGAAAATACTCAAAATGGAGATTAAAAAAACGTGTAGGCCATATAGTCCATAATGCCTCACATGTTTATTTGGCACAGAAGTTGCATATAAAAATGTCACTTCCACATTCTTCACATTTTTCGTGACTCCAAGAACGTCAGATTACACATTCAAGCCAAAATTCGCCATTAGGTATTACATTACATGTATTTTTCGTCTCTTTTCCTTTGTAGTTTATGAATTACAAATAATGACCATCAGACTAGTCATGAAAACTGCAGCTTGGTTCCCCATCTGAAGAAGATGATAAATACATTTGTTTTTGAGGCTTTTTTCTTCGGTGGTCCATATTACCCGCAGCACGTGTTGGTGAAATAAATGGTTTTTTATCAAAAACTCTTGTGGTTAATGAACTAATTTGTGCTCAAAAATTATAAATGGTACTCACTGACTTTATATAATTATTGATTTATTAAAAAACACGATGTCTTTAAAGTGAAATAATCAAATTTACTCACTAGAAAAATTGAATCACTAAAAATTTTTTTACAACTTCACAGCAACATGTTACTTCACTGAACGCTAAAATCGCACTTTTATAAGCTTTAGGTATTATCGTAAAGTTTGAACATGAATGACTGTAAATCCTATGTATGCATTGGAAAGTAACAGGGTGGTCCATGTTACCCACGTAGTCCATATTTCCCTCTCTTACCCTAAAGATAAAAACCAATGAAATTTTTTCATTTTAAAACCAGAACAAAAAAAGAACCACTTACTGGTTCGAGGATTATAAGCAAGTGAGCGGGTGCAGTCAAAAAGACAAGTAAATAAACAAATCAGCTGTTTACTAAATGCAGTAACTGTCGCCTGTCAGGGTAAAATTTTCATATGCATTTTTACGTCTGTTTAAGCCAAAACTCAAACCTTTTTTATACTACCAACTTTCACGTTTCAACTTAACGAACTCATCGTTAAATTTTGCTAACACTGAACGGAAATGAGGGAGATTGTCTCCTTCTTCTTGCTGCGAACTCTCAACGTGAAAGGTGGTAAAAATCTTAAGCTTAGTTTCATAGCCATTTTTAAGAAACTTTTTTTACAATAAAAGAACTAAGTTCAAACCCTATTTTGAACTAGCTTAAACATCCAAATCTTTCTTTTTTATTAATCGTTATATTTATTTTCATATAATCAACGTCTTAATTGCGAATTTAAGATGCCGTCTGTCTATCATATTATGCCTTTAATGTTCATAGAACTTTAACAACGAATGTAAAGAGAATTAAAAAACGAAGATTAAAATTGTAAAAAATGCGAGATCATTATAAGTGCTAAATAAATGCAAACAAGTATTGACCGCTTTATATCCTGATCATTTAAAGATTTATTTTTTATTGAAGAGAATGCTTTCCAAACTGAAAATGCATTTTTTACTGAAATTTGCTTCAAGGCATAAAAGAAAAACTAGGAAGTAATGTAGCAACCACATGGGAAGTGAGCAAGAGGCAAGAAAATTTGCTATTCATAATTCTACAAACTTTTATGAAAAATTTCCTGCGGCATCTTTGCAACCCAAGAAATGCATTTTTTACACTTCTAAGTTGCCAACAAATGGAACATTTTGCAAAGGAACAGCAACCTCATTTGCTTAGACAGCCAAACTGACGCTGCAAGATATATACATACATAGACGAGTATGTATGTAATCGTACCACCCTCCCACAACTATTGCGTCATTTGTACCCGCTCTTTATAATATTTTACATTAATTTACACAAAATTGCTGTTCCTGTTGATGTTGTTAAGTAACGCAAAGTTGGTCCTTAAATAAGCACTTAGCAGGTGCTGCTGACTGTTTAACATTTGTTTTTACTCTTCATTTGGGGTTTGGTTTGGTGGGGGTATCCAAGTGAACCACGAAAGTCATCAAGTAAATTTCAGCATTTTAGGAATATTGCTGTGAGCTGCTATCACTGCCTGGTTGCTCATTTATGAAATCTTTTGTTAGGCTTAGTTCTATTGGTGCTGTTCATAATAAATACGAAGCCCAACTCAACATAGCACTTGTTCTCTTACTTGTGTTCATTCAGGGAGTATTCATTAATATCATAAAAAAAAAAATACGTTCTCATAATTCAACTGAATTCATGAGAATATCAGCTTTTTCATCGTATCGCAAAGAGGTTGTAATGGCTGTGGTATTTTCTTAAGATGCGGTAAATTATCTTTATAGTTATTGTTTGAAAAATATACAAGTTTGGGAAAAGAGAGAGTATTTGTGTTTTAAGGAGACTTACTGCAAAATCGAAAATGATTATTCCTCTTTGTATGAAGAACAAATTAAAATTTTTTGCTTAATGTGACTTTTAAGTGTCAAAAAAAAAAAAAAATTTCTTCTTAGGATTAAGTGTTGACGGAGTACTGCTAGTATCTTTTCCCAAAAAAAAATTTTTGCAATAGTTTTCACCAGAGTTATCATAAAATTGTTTTTTTCTTCCACTTTGCAGTGGCTGCGTTAGCGAAATAATTCCAACATTTTACTACGCTCAAATGTGATGGTAACTGACAATAATAAACTTTTATATACAAGAGACTCAATATTTGGGGTGATGTGGTATAAATATGGACCAAACTTGGTTCACATGCGTCTGCTTAGCCGCCAATCTAACTTAAGCTAGCCAAAACATACTCGTACATACAATATAAGACACATCAAATTGCACAAAAGTTTTGAAGAAAATGTTTATTAAGTACACTCGGCGTATTAAATTCATTGAAGCACTTAAAGTAAAAATGCAAGAAGTACATGCTATGTTCTTGTAATTTAATATTAAATGTATGTTAAGAAAGATATTCTTAACTTCTTTATTTAAAAAAAAAAAAAAACTAAAAAAAAACCTAAGTACCTTAACCAATTTTATTCATCAAAGTCAGAAATGAAAAATTTTTAAGTGATATTTAATATCTTAATGAGCCAAAGAAAAATTAAAAGTTTAACTTTGTGCCTGCACTCTAATGCAGTTCATGGGCTGGCCAACTTCAAAGGTCGTTTATAAATTCAAAGCAGAATTTGTCGAACGTAAAGTTGATCGAACAAAGTTGAGGTAAAATGCATCAAAATCGAAAGAAGGAAAGTAAAAAAGAAAGTTTTAACTTAAGAGCACATGGAGCAACGTGGACACTGCAAATCAGCACAAAAATATATGAAAAATTTTGGACAGTTTTAATTAAAAAAATAAACAAATGCCAAATGGTGCACAAATAGCGTTGTTTTTAAATCAGACAGAATTTTTCATACCGGTTCGGAAGATTTTTTTTGACGCTTGTTTTATAGAAAAATCAGTTAATTGTATCGAGAAGACCGGAAGTGCCTATCTTTTATAACGTTTAAGCTCGCTTAATTCAGTTAAAACAAAAAAAAAAAATCAAAATTTTTATGCGCAATAATCACACGGAGAAAACATTTTTGCCAAATGCGACAAATGTCATATCATTTTCAAAAATCAATGTTCCAAAATGTCCAAAGACACCTCAGTACATCGTAATACCCCATTATGGGATGCCAGTAGTATTTACTCTATTATAAATACTCAATTCGACTGTCAAGCAGGAATTATTGAAGCAGTAGGTGACATAGTCATATTGAGAATCATAAATACACAGATTAAACACAAATGAAAATTAATTTTTTGATAAACAATCACAAAAGAGTTTGAATTAATCAAAAAATGCGCTTATTTTTTATTTTTTGACTTTATTATCAAAATTTATATTATGTTCAAATTTGAGCTTGAATTGCGAACAATTTGGGCGTATTTTAGGAAGATTTTATGCTATATTGGGCTTGATTCTGAATATTTAATTTAAGAACGATTTGAGCTATATTTTGGAAAATTTTTTCTCTCCGTGCATATTAGAGCGCCCACAAGATATATGAAATGTGCAAAGTTGAGAATTTGTTTGCTCCCCGTCCATATCCTGAAATTAGAGGTCAAAAAAATAAGATCTCAAAAAAAAATTTGGAATCGGTAGTGGAAAAAACCCAGGCGGTTTTCGATCGAAGGTCGAAAAATTGACTAAAAAAGGGAAGTCGCTTTGACTGCCCGTTTCTTCCAAACTGTTCATTTTTTCATAATATCAAAACAACTTTTATAGAGCATGACTAGGTCAACAATATCTTCTTTAAAAGTTTTGGTCCTAAAATTAAATTTGTTGTTGTTTCGGTACAAAAACTTCAAATTTTAAGTAAAATTTTCATGACTTTTTTTCTATAAATTGGTTTTTTGTTATTTTTAGAGGGCGGAATATTTGTTCTCGAATTCTTATATTGCATAGGATTAAATGTTGATTAATTCAACAAAAAAAAATTATTTAAAAGTATTAAGTTTTAAGGTATGGAGCCGGTCTTAATGTTGGAAAAAATTAGTATTTTAATTTTTTTCTTTTAACCGCTACTTTATTGGATGCAACAAAATGCATTGCTAGTTGTTATTAAATGCATCATTTAGAACTGCTTTTTGCTTTCAAAATGAGCTATGAAATGGGTTTTTGCGACTTTTTTTCAAAAAGTTATGATCATTTTAAAATGACATCATGAAAGTAAAAAATCATGTATGGATTTTCTATAGCAATTGCCATATTACTATATCTTTTATAATGTTATTTTAAAATGGTCATAACTTTTTAAAGAAAAATCATACAAGACTATTCCGTAACTTATTTTGAAGAAGAAAAACAGTACTAAATGACGCATTTAATAAAATAGACCAAAACGATTTTGTGCGTGTTCTACACAACCTTAAAATTCGTGTTTTTTGAACATTAGCGGTGAGGTATCTCACAAACCATAAGTGATACAGCAATTTCGCGTCCAATTTCGAATTCAGCATTAATAACTACATCTACATAAAATTACTATTTTGGTTTTGGCTTGTAGTCGTTTTTGTTTAAATACCGCTTTTCGACCTCATTTTAAAAACCATGCCATGAACCGGTTTTGAAAACTTTTTTTTCTTATCCAGTAAATGCTCAGGTGAAATTTCACATCTTTGTGCAGTTCTTGACAACTTTATTGAAATTTTTTCCTAAGCTGCGTGCACGAAATTCGAAATTTTCGATTATCTCTGCTGGAACAGCCCAAAAACGCACTAAAACGAAAATAAATGCTATTTTCGTGTTCGGCAATCCCAAATTAGTTTAGAAAATATGACTACTAAAATGGTTTCTTACCAAATTAAAAATTAAGAAGAAAATATAAAAAAATAAATTTTTTTTCTTAACTTTGAAACGGGCTCCATTTCTTAAAAATTAATATTTTTTAGTAATTTTTCCTTTATATTAATCAAAATTTAATTCCCTACAATATAGAAATTCTAGAAAAAATATTCCGCCCTTTGAAATTTACAAAAAACCAATTTGTAGAAAAAAAGTCATGAAAATTTTCTTAAAAAATTGAAGTTTTTATACCGAAACAACAAATTTAATTTTTGGACCAAAACTTTTTAAGAAGATAATGTTGACCTAGTCATGCCACAAAAGTTTCATAAATTTTCGCCCAACATTTCGGAGAAATCGCAATTTGAAAAAATGCACATGCCTATAACTTTTAAAAAATTTTAATTTTTTAAAAAAAAAGTAGGAGGCAATATTCTTGATCAAAAACTCTTCAAAAAACCGCCAAAAAAAGTTTCTGCTTAGCAAGTTAGTTTTTAGTGTGTCCGTTTCAAAAAATTTAAGTCTGCTACAATCGGTTTTTTTTTTTTTTGTTTTTACTCACATAAGCCAATTTTGACTCAAATGAATCAATTTTGGCACATGTTAACCTAGTTTGAGAGTAAATTTAAAAACAGACGTCGAAAATTTTATTAAAAGACCGAAAAATGACGGCAGAAAAAAATGGGCCGAGGTCAAAAATATTAAAAAGATGTTAGTTTTTAATTCAAAGAAGCGCCAGACAAAATAATTTGTCGAGTTCAATAAAATTTTATTTAAACTGCTGATAAACACCTGTATATGCACGGAGAGAAAAATTTTTCCAAAATCTACTTCAAATCGTTCTTAAATTAAATATTCAGAATTAAGCCCAATATGGCATAAAATCTTCCTAAAATAAGCCCAACTTGTTCGCAATTCCAGCTCAAATTTGGGCATAATATAAATTTTGATAATTAAAGCCAAAAGTAAAAAAATAAATAATTCAAAACCTTACTGGGCACCGTATCTAGCCCAGAAAAATAAGAATATTTCTGCTAAAAAATTCCAAGTGAATTTTTTTCACCGGAATTGTCTTTATTAAAGCATAATGAATAATGTGTAAAAAGTCCATTGAAATCCATTGTGCGCATAAAAAGTTATTCAGGCTCAAAGGTCGCCAAAAACAGTTTTTTGCAAATATCTCGCTAACGCAAACTTTTACAGAAAAATTTTTCTCCACAATTTTGTAACACAGGAAATTTCCTATGTAAAGATGTTTTTGTGTAGCTTATAGTTTAGGAGATAACTCAATTTAAAAAGTGCACAGTTTTTATATGTGAATGGCTACGCACATCCGCGCGATTTAAGGCAAAAAACTTTTTTCTATAGGATTTAGATGGGAGGTATCTCATTTTCTTCAGGAACTTACGCTGATGTCAAATTTGAAAGAATTTTTGAAATCACAACGACAGTTTTTTTTTTAAGTCGGGTAAAGTGATTTTTCAGTACAAAATTTTTGACCATTTTTTTTTAAAGACCAAAATTTTGAAAACAGAAGCCTAAGAAAAAAATGTAAGCCGCAAACTTTATTCTACAGATTTTTCCCTATCATTTGATATTAAGAACATAAAAATGTAACTGCCGTAGAAAAAGTTATAACCTTTTGAAAATGAGAGTGTTTTTTTGGTAGTTTGCACACTAAAATCTATATATGCCAGGTAGGAAAAAAATTAAATCGAACTGTTGTGAACTAAAAAAGGTGTCAAATTACTCCTGAGCACTTACTAAATAAGACAAAAAAGTTTTGAAAAGAAGTTCATCGACTACTGTTTGAAAAAGGTCGAAAAACGGTACGGTAACTATACGTGATAAAGCAGTTCTGGGACCAGATTCAAATTCACCACCAATAAAATCATCGAAAATTACTATTTTTGTTTTGTTTTGTTGTGCTTTTTAACAAATGTACCGTTTTTCGACCTTTTTCAAACAGTAGTCGATGAACTTCTTTTCAAAACTTTTTTGTCTTATTTAGTAAGTGCTCAGGAGTAATTTGACACCTTTTTTTAGTTCACAACAGTTCGATTTCAATTTTTTCCTACCTGGCATATATAGATTTTAGTGTGCAAACTACCAAAAAAACACTCTCATTTTTAAAAGGTTATAACTTTTTCTACGGCAGTTACATTTTTATGTTCTTAATATCAAATGATAGGGAAAAATCTGTAGAATAAAGTTTGCGGTTTACATTTTTTTCTTAGGCTTCTGTTTTCAAAATTTTGGTCTTTAAAAAAATATGGTCAAAAATTTTGTACTGAAAAATCACTTTACCCGACTTAAAAAAAAAACTGTCGTTGGGATTTTAAAAATTCTTTCAAATTTGACATCAGCGTAAGTTCCTGAAGAAAATGAGATACCTCTCATCAAAATCCTATAGAAAACGCATTTCGCGCGGACGTGCTACGTATAAGTTCATATTAAAATATTTTACTTTTAAAATTGCGAATACTCTTTGACAAGGAGTCGTACAAAAAAAATTAAAAAATCGTTTAAAAGATAATAGGATTCTGTAAACACCGTATTAAATTTTTTTTGGAGCCGCTCATGGCCTAAAAGATATTCTTCAAAAACCGTTAAGGTCTCGAAAATACTGGTTTTTTAAGGATATCTCTGAAACGGTAAGTCATACAATAAAAAGAAACAGCATCAATTTTGTAGAGAATCACAAGATCTACAAAAAATAAGCCATATGTGTACAAATTGAAGTAACCGTTTAGAAGATATTCAAAAAAACCTTTAAATGGCAAAAAAACCGGTTTTTATTGAATAACTTTTAAACGGTTACTTCAATGAAGCTTAACTTTTCTTCTTTTCAAATAAGTATGTAAAGAATTTTACCGAACTTCATACCATAAAAAAAAGGAACAAAAAACCATTTCGAAAACATTGTGACTGTTTTGCACCTCATTAACTGATGTGCGTACAGACCTGGAACGTGAACTTTCTTAGTTAAAAAAAACGATTCGAATAGATTTCGTTGCGCTGAGTCCAAAACTGTCGAGATATCTTAACCTAAAAGTGCAAAAAACGACTTTTTCCCTGTTTTTCAAATTAAGTTCAAGGGCGCAAGAGTTTTTTCTGCTCCATTCTATTTTTCCACTTTCCAAAAAATAGCCTGAGTGGTCATCTAGGATTTTTCCTTAGAAAGTTATGACCAATCTAAGAAGGCATCACCGCTTTTTTTAAAAAAATTAGTTTTGACCCCCGTTCTGAGGGCTCAAACCTGAAAAAACGTAGTGGTAAATTTACAAAATTCCATAACTCCAGATCCATTCACACGATTTATATAGCAGTACTTAGTCGAAAACAGCAAACATGGTGATAATTTTACTTCTCACTATAAAATCCACCATCATTGAAAACTTTTTGCAATGCGTCCCCAAGCGGGCGAAGAAGGGGAAATGTTCGAAATCGCATGTTTTTTATCAGATTATGGGTCTACTTTTGAGAAGGCGTTCGCAAATAAACAAGGCTGTTGGTTAAAAAAAAAAAAGTCACTTATGCGGTTTTTTATATGACCGTTTCAATTAATATTAATGAAAACTTATTTCATAATGTTTCATTTAACTTCAAAGAGAATAAATTAAAGTCGATTTTTTTTTAATTCAATCTGCTTATCAGTAGACCGGTAGCAAGCAAAATTTATAAAGACTTAGGCTGCTGCGATGACATTAGAAACTCTTAAATTTTCGATTGCTGTGAAGATAAATTCATGCTGTTTAACTTCAATTTAAAAAAATGAGAAGAAATTGGTATACTTAAGCAACAGCAACAACACCCTACATATGTTACATACGTGTATAATAATTACACAGAACAATAGTCAATAAATGTGCAAGTAGAGTGATTCAAAATCTTTGAAAGTGTTTAAATGCCTATCCTTAAGATGGGACAAAGTGCTTTGACATTGACATTTAGCACTTTAATAGCGTTTTCTTTTCTAGAAAAAATGTTATCTGTTTAAAGTGTAACATTTTTTTAGTTTTGCACTCTACCCTAATAAAATGTTGCATTTTTTGAATAGAACAAAAAATTCGACAAAAATCACAAAATAAATTTTCTCTCACAATTGTGACATTTGTTCAAAATTCTCACCTCGTCGTTTGAAAAAAGTGTAAAAATGTTACACTTTTGCCTGCTTAGAGGGAAACGATTTCTGTAGAATTTTAGAAAAGAACATAAAATTTTGTCAGCCTTCGAAAAGTGTAAAAATTTTTTTGAGAAAAGAAAACGCTATAAGTTTTCCATACGAATTTGGACCACTCTGATGTACGTATATAGGTTAACATTTTTGTTTCCATGAGAGTAATATTTTAACCATTTTTCTTAAAAATTGTGCCGTAAATAAAAGTTTATTCAATTTTTACGACATTTTTTTTACAAATAGTGTTCTTGGCACGGCATTCTCTACCTTAAAATTTATATTTATAACTTTTTATTTTTTCAAACACATCTTATCAGAAGCAAGTGCCATACCATATAGAATGTAGGGTATAAAGAAGAAGATTGAAGTGAGGTAGGGAACCGAAAATTTTAATTGAATGGCAGTCAAACGCGTGCCCAGTGCTTCAATGAGGAAGGAGAAGAGAACAACTGCGCCAATAATGGCAACATCTAAGTGGGCTCTTCATATTTGAAAATCATTAAAGTAACGACTTTTGATGACTGAAACATCTACTCGAAATGGCTAATAAGTAATTTCCATTTTTTCTTTGATTTTTATTAGCATTTACTAAGATGCTACCAGTTTTTTGTAGCTGTTGTTGTTGCTACTCAATTATGAAATTTTTATGTTCATTGCAATGAAGTACCCTACAAAATGTTCATTTTCTTAAGTCGGTGGCAGTTAATGGCACTAAACTGTACGGGGCTTAACTGGAATTTATGATGCGTAAAAAATGTTTTTCACTTTATAGTGACAGTAATTAAGTTGTTAAAAAGATAAAGATATCAATGAATAAAAATTACCGGCACATTTACATATATTTATTTGGTTAATAATGATTTACATTGATGTCTCAACAAGAATTTATCGGATAAGGTTACGAAGCTTCTGGGAGGTGATAGAGGAAGCCTAAATGGGTGCCGTGAATGGGGATTATGTCCGCAAGTATTTCGGAGGCAAGCGTTGAGCTGCATATGATGTGTGCACTAGATCAAAGGTGTTAGCGTTTTCAAATCACTGAGCCAAGCGCAGTCATCGCAAAATTTTCGCTTTTACAACTTTAAATTACTCGAAGGACAACAATCACAAAAACTATTTTTTTTTGTTTTTTTACAACATTTACAACAACACAAATATTTATTTTTTAAAATTTCTGAGGACGACAACACACACGAAAAATTTTTTGTTGTTATTTTTATGCGAAACAACAAAAAAAGTTTTTTCATAAATATTTTAATTCCGCGAAATTTTGACGAGCTCAAAAAATTACAACAAAAATTATTTCTTTGATTGTTGTACTTCTGGGAAATTTGCAAAATACCGTAAGCAGGGGTGACTTTAACATCCGGGGGCGACTTCAACCGGCAAGAAAAAAAAAATTAAAATCGTAATATTATCACCTAAAAATCAGTATTATTGAGGTATTAGCTTTTAGCGTCTGTTTTCAATATTTGATTTGAGCGCGAACTTTCGGATATATTGTTGCATTTTCTAAAAGTTGTCTTATGCCAGATTTTTTAACACTCAGAAAATTACTACTTATTGGCTAGAAGGACAATTGCTGGCGTTAGATGAGTGATATAACTAGAACTATTATTTAATTTACTTCCCTAATCCATCGACTTTGGTGGATATATTTGCCTCTAAGTATTTTTAATGCATTTTTATATGGGAGTATGTTAGAAAACAAGGTTTTGGGGTGGCTTTGGAACGGTCCAAAGTCACCCCCATAAAATTTTGTGTTGTTTGGCAGGCTCGAAAGAAACCCAAACTCGGGCCAAATTGACGCCCAAGACACTGGGTATTGTGAACTGTAATGAAAATAAAGTTTAGTCTTTCGCCATGCTGAAATTATTTTTTCCTTTTTATCTTTGTAAAACAAATGGCTACCCAGAAAGGATATTTGCTATTATTTATCTAGCGAAATTTTGCAAAAATTAAGCCACCGAAGCCCTTTAACAAATGAGGCATTTTTAAAGTAACCTACTAAGAATTTCTTTCGTTTTTAAAATTTTTTCAATCAAGTATTTTTTGTTTTCTAGTTTTTAGTCGATTCTAAGCTTGTTTTTGTGGATTTTTTAAGTTTTGCTTAGCTTTTAATATTAGTATTGTTATTTGATGTAACTTATATACCAATAAGTAAAACACACCAAAGTTTAAAACCATATTTATCAAAAATTTTAGTTTTTTTTTTAATCTCGTCCTTGCAAACATCCCATTGCCTAGGCCGATTGCCTATATAAATATGCCAAAATGTTAAGTGAACTTAAGTTTCCAAAACCTTATACCCTGATTTTGGATCGTTAAAGGTATAGCATGTAAAATCAATGAATGAAATTTTTCGGTTAAAGTCACCCCACCCTTGAGGTGACTAACCCACTTACAAAAATATTATTTTAAAATAACTGTAATTACTTCGAATAAATTATATTACATGACATTAAAGCTGAAACCCCCACAAAAAATTAAGAGTAATAAAACCATTAATTTTGTTGAAATTGTTGAAATTATAGGCTCTTAAACTTGTAAATTCTGTTTTTTTGTATCAAACACACTGCTCCTGAACAAACGATAGGTTGCATGAAAATGACACCAAAAACGAACAATGCCCCTTTATTCGTAATCATTCACTGAGTAAAAATCAACTTTATTTGAAATCTTAGCTGCTCCTTTTTTGAAAATATCTCGATTTTTCCAATAGGGGCATTTTCCCATACAAAAAGAAAAAAAAAATTTTTTAACTACATTAAACTAAAATTAAAATAATCACAATCGATGTGTTTTGCGATGCTAAACGCGAATCCAACCTCAGAATTGCTCTATTGTGTATAGTTTATGAGATATTGTAACCTAAAGACCAAAAAAAGTCGTTTTTTGCCATTTTTTGAAGCTATATAACTATGTTACATATCATTTATTCGTCAAATGTGGCTTAAATACTGAAAAGCCCCAATTTTTTCCTTTAAAACCTAATTTAAATTATATTTATATCTTCATGCTTCTAAGAGATGTCGTAGACCGAAATATTGTCAAAACGGGTTTTGTGCACTTTTGTGTCTTTTTAGGTTAGGATATCTTTGAGGAAAAAAAAGATATCAACATAATTTAAATTATGTTTTAAAGGAGAATATTGGGACTTTCAAGTATTTAAGCCACATTTGACGAATAAATGATATGTAACATAGTTATATAGCTTCAAAAAATGGCAAAAAACGACTTTTTTTGGTCTTTAGGTTACAATATCTCATAAACTATACACAATAGAGCAATTCTGAGGTTGGATTCGCGTTTAGCATCGCAAAACACATCGATTGTGATTATTTTAATTTTAGTTTAATGTAGTTAAAAAATTTTTTTTTTCTTTTTGTATGGGAAAATGCCCCTATTGGAAAAATCGAGATATTTTCAAAAAAGGAGCAGCTAAGATTTCAAATAAAGTTGATTTTTACTCAGTGAATGATTACGAATAAAGGGGCATTGTTCGTTTTTGGTGTCATTTTCATGCAACCTATCGTTTGTTCAGGAGCAGTGTGCAAAGTCACCCCTGCTTACGGTATTGAAATATTATTGTTTTTGTAGGCGAGCCAAAATTTGCTCACTTTTGTTCTACGCTGACACCCTTGACGTGGGGCGTCCTTTTTTATTGCTGAAATCAATAGTCTTACATCTCTTGAGTAAAATGATATAAAATCGTAACCTTGGTAGTTTTTTTTTTTTTGGCAAAATGGGTTAATAGATAGTTTTCATAGATCTTGTAAGAAAAGAAAAAAAAAGTAACTAAATCGAATAAAAATAAAATAGCCATTATCGACGTATTTATCGATGCTGATTCCGAATCCGTTCGATTTTCTATATAAAAACTCAATTTTAGTTATGTCGATATCTCTTTTTTCCTTCGAAATATCGTGAACTAAAATATTGAAAAAACGTGTTTTTAGGATATGATACCTCCGAGAGAAAAGCAGATACATATCGACGTATAGTAATTAAATTGAGTTTTGAAGAGAAATACTATACCTTTCTACTACAATATAACGTTTCGTATATATGGTATATATAATAGCGAAAAACGGTGTTCAAAGAGATACAGAAATTTTGAGACCGGATTCGGAATCAGCACCGCCAAACACATCGAAAATGGCTATTTGAATTTTTCTTTTCGCTTAAAAAAAAAAAAAGCCAAGGTTTCGATTTTAAAAATCATGTCATTTTACTTAGGAGGTTTAGGACTATTGATTTCAGCAATGAAAAAAAGTTACCATACGTCGTCAACTTAAGACAGCTTGTTTGAACGCCATTATACATTTTTGATGAAACATTATAATTTTTTTAGTTAATTAGCAAATTTTCATGCAGAGAATCAAGGAAAATGCAATTTCGCTTCATATGTACATATGTTTTGACTCATATTATGTTGACAATACTAGCTTTTTCGTGTGAGGTATTTAAATTTCTAACGAATAGATTGAATTTTATGAGTATCTATCTTCAAGTATACGATACTATCGCATGAAGTTCATTCACACGCATTTAATGCTCCAGTCACGTTGTGCAATCGGTAATTGTTACCACTTTTGCAGATTTATGTTTGGGTTATTTTTATGCCCGTATTGCTTTTACGATTGTCATTTACTCTACATATGCATGTGTAGTAGGTATGTTCACAGGGAGATATGCGTGATTCTTGTGCTAATTTTCGAAAACTGTTGAATTTTCTGCACTTCGTATGAAAGACGCTTCGCTGCGTCTGATTGATTTAATGTCGATTTCTCTTTTTATTGTCTCGAAGTGTATGTCTCATAGTCGCTAGATAATTTTCTGATTTTCTGAAATCAAAGAATGTTTGCTCAAGCATAAAGAATTTGTTTTCTTTTTAGCACTCTACTTATGGAAAAAATCTGCAATAATGCGAAATGTTTAAAGAAATCTAAGTACAAATATTTCGGTTATTAGTTTCAAAATGTTAAATTTATGGGGCCTTAAATTGGTTTTAACAAAGTTCGTACTGATGCTATCAAGAAAGCTCTCATAGGACTGAAGTATAGAACTGCTTCATCACCTAGATAAAATCCATACTTGAATCTAGAATTATTCAAGCCTGTATGGGCGGCAGTCACATGATTAATTCAGTATAGAGGGGAATACCTTAGGGCGCTTTACTCTCACCTTTGCTTTGGCATATACATACATTAATAAAAACGGTGTGTGTGTCGTTGCGTGTCCGGCTGATATGGTGCTGCTGACATCAGGTCCATTTTTTGACACCTAAGTTTAACCTTCCTCTTTTGAAAGGACAATCTCTACCACTTTCCAAATCAGCCAAAAATCTTCGATTCTTTCTAGAACTGAAACTGAATTGGAAATATATGCTAGTAAAAAGAGCTCCAGCAAAAAATAAGGACTTCAACCAAGAAACGTACTATGGACGTATAAAGCATGTGTTGGTGTAACCGCTGGCCTCAGCATCTTTTTGCATCTGCTCTCTCCAACCTAATTCTTTAAAGCCATTGCTGGAGTGTGATTAAGCTCAGAGAAGCTGGTTGCTGGCTGCCAGAGAATTATGGTCACAGCTCCATCCTCGATACCCTACCAGTTGAAATTTTCAACTCCCCTACAGATGTGGTTTCCCGAAAGAATTCAATGGGAAGACAGTACGTCCAGTCTAAATTTCACAACCACCATATATGCTGATGGCTTGAAGATGGAGTGTGGCGTAGGTGCAGGTGTATTTTCAAAGACCCCAATTTATCTTTATGGTTTCGCTTATCCAATTCAGTAAGCTTCTTTCAGGCAGAAGTTTATGCCATTCTCAAAGCGTACGGGCTAGTAGAGATTACTAATCTCAGTTAGTGGCGATCTTCTCTGATATCCAAGACGCTGAGCTCAGTAATAGTAAAACCAAAACTAGTTTAAGAATGTACAATAGCAAAACTTTGATCATAATTATTGAAAGGTTCAAAGACCGAATGTAACGAGTAGTTACAGATCGATTGGGTGGGTAGTGTTGCCGTTCATCTCGTAATCACACTGAACTTTGGGAGTTAATGTTTACGCATTTCCCCGCGAAAGCACATGATCTGAGCGAATTCTTCGATAATGATGTTAGCTATCTGCTCAATTACTTCAATAGAACAAACAGGATATACTTAAATATTCCTTACAGTACTCTTAAAAGTTAGCTGATCCAGCCACAGACAGCAGTGATCCTGTGGGAGTTAAGATGAATTTTTAGGATATCTTAATTTAATGTTGTTTCATATATTGTGCCTAAATAATTGTCGACACCGTGTAGTCGACACCGTGTACTCTACACAGACCATCACTTACAAACATATCTTGGCGTTTATAAATTTTTGAGTTATTTGGGTAGTTTTATAGTTGTGTAGTTTTCAATTAGCTTATGTGTTCAAGAAAAAACTAATTTTTGAAAAAATCGGATTTTAGAGATTTTATAAAAGACCGAGTTAACTTTTATTTATGTATGTGATATGAATTTTTGACGATATTACTATAATTTTGCTTAGGGAAAGGAAGCCATCCTAGCCGTTCCGTTAAATTTAATAATAAATTAATGTAATTTTGGAGAGACAATGTGGAATCTATTCATTTACCTAAGTTCCATGTGTGTTTATTAACTTTTCTTAAGTTTATTTAATTATGTCCTTGAATCGAAAATTGTGGGCGGACAGCCTTCAGACATTGTTTACAGTTGCACAAGAACGAATGTCTGGACATACATTTTTTTTTTACGACAGGACATCAACACATGGACATAAAATAAACAATTAAAACATAAGTTCCAAGTGACATTAATAAAAAGAGACAATGTTCTTGTTTTACACTTGCGCAAACTCTTCTACTATAATGTACTTTTTATTATTCTAAATAGTATGAGCTCGATTATGGTCTCTTAGCCAAAAAAAAATTTAATCAACTGGAAATTATAATTCCATACAAGTAAGTGGTTCTTTAATAAGACCGAAATGACGACCTTAATGCGACTGCTTCAGAAAATCTATAAACAGTAGATGACGGATATAAAAAAGTCCGAAAATGCACAAAATTTCTTTATGTCCATGTTTTCTTATAAACTGTAAATGGATATAATAAAATTATATCAGTAACATGCATATAAGAGAGATAATTTCTTATATGCATCAGTAGTAAGCATATATGTATGAAAATTTATTAAGAGTAAATATTTTAAACTGTTTAATATTGGTAAAATGAAAATCGATGTAAATTGTAAACTTCCCCAAAAGAATGATATTAACCCATTAGTGCCCAGCGGTGCCATACGGCACCTAAAACTTAGCTAACTTCAAAAATGATTTAAAATTAATCAAAAGAAGTTACGACTTTTAAAACTATATAATTATGAATTTGGATATTTTTCCAGCTATTAAAAAATTGTTTTTTCGTTTGTTTATGTCAAGTGTTCGTGGTAGTTATCATTATTTGATTGCTTGTTGGCAGAAAAGTGAAAAATATTTTGATGTCATATGACTTGAGGTAAGGAATCACCATTTATTGTTACTTCGTGATATATTTTGAAAATTTTTGTTAGCAGCTTTATTTTAAAAAGACTAATGAGTATTTTAAAGTAAAAATCAACCAAATCCATTTTAAAATAAACGAGTTGTGACGATTTGAAAAACCAAAGTGCTATACGGCACCGCTGGGCACTGGCTAGCAATTTTTTTCTGAGTGCCATATGGCATCGCTGGGCATTACCTAGCACGAAAGTTATTGTTTCTCTATGTGCCGTACAGCACCGCTGGGCATTATGGTAGTGGGTGTTAACTCTCATCACAACGCAAATTGTATAATATAAATACTTTTACATCTTTTACTTTTCTCCTTAATTATGCTATAATCTAAGTTTAAAGCTTTATTTTGACTAGTTAGTAATACACAATATGTAATTTAATTGTTTGAAGTACATATAAGGAAATCTTTTTACTAAAAACAGTAAAATTTTCCTGTTACATAAAAAAACAAATGAATATGAATGCCCAGCGGTGCCAAATGGCACCTAGTCCTTGAGCTGTTCCTAACCAAGACTTAGTAAATGTTTTTTTTAATAAACATAGCTTAAGTCCAGGAGGCTAACTCCTGAAAATTTCAGCATCGTATCTACTGTGGTTCTCGTTGGGCATTGATGGGTTAATGATATATTACATAAATTGACAAAGTCAGCTTCAGACAATACTGAATACAATTTTCCATCAAAATATGCTTCTTATAGCAGTGTTTTTTTTATATGCGTTTTTCTTTAATAAGGTTTATTTAGCATGTAGCTATATGGAACTGTGCATGGTGCTTTAGGAATTGTTGCCTATAACCGTGTTTTTCTTATAAGAGACTTTCTTATATCCGTCGTCTATGTACAAGTACTACGCCACAGTGGCAGATAGTGGTCATTCATAAATAGGCATAAAATGAAAATGATATGGATTTAAAAAATTTTAACGCCAATCGTCGTTAATATTTACTTAGGGATGAAAAGAAGAACTATAAAAACGACACAGTGGGCTTGAAGTTGAAATTTCAACAGCAAAAACGCTCCATGGAAATTTTAGTATTAGCAGCTGATGGATAATTTGCTTAAAGGCAAATGCAATAATGTAGCATATTGCCAAAAAGCATAATGTTTCTTCTTTGTAAAAAATAATTTATTTCCTTTCTATTGATTTATATGAATTATACAGAAATAAAAATAATTTCTTTACATTCTGCAACGTTTTACCAATTTTTAGCTTATCAATTTTTAGCTTACAGTCTGCTTAAATTCGGAAGATGATTTTTTAAAGGAAGGGTAGTAGATAAGGGGTTTATTCATCCTTTTAAGCATCCTTGGAATTTGCCCTCTGCTAACTTGGACATACCATAGCGAAACATTGTACCAATTTTATATTTTTTTTTGATAATGCGTGGCACCGCTCATTTTTCCATTGAAAATTATTTGTCCAATTATTTGTCCAGATGCGCTTTGCATACGAACGAGATTTTATTTATCTGCGTCAAGCAGTTTCTTAGATATGATGTATCAGCATTTAGAATGGCGTGGCACCGCCCATCGTTCTAAAGACCATTATTTCTTCTAATTGTCTGAACATATCTAGTACACAAATTATTTACTAAATCAAATCTAACTTCGTCGAATATTGTTAGAGAAATGATGACTCTATTTTTTTTACATATTTATCAACTCTCATTTATATGCGTCAAAGTGTTTTAGAGATGTGATTAGTTATTTTGTTGGGTGTGTGGCACCGCCCACCTTTTCAACCTATACCTAAGCCTTTTTTTGAACTAATACAATGTAAAAACTTCTTTAAAACGGTTGGTTAGTTTCCGAGTCAATAACGGACAGATACGCAAACAAATAAAATCTAGTTTTTATAAAGTGTATTTTCGTTTTTTTCTCATAACTTAAAAACTATAAAAGATCTCAAAATTTGTAACATTTTTGAAATCAGCGTGGTCCAATTTTTTTTTTTTGTATTGAACAAATGATCCACATATTAAAATGCCCATAAAGACACCTCAGTACATTGTAACATCCGATTAATCACTTTCAAATTCTTGTGAAGATGAGGCAACCCTTATGCAAGCAAATTCTGTAAAATCTGAACAAAAATTTTGTGAATTTTGACAATACGCTCAAAGTCTTCAAAATGCTTTATATATATAAGTATGTACAGATTAAAGTGGAGTAATTTGTATGAAAGGAGTTATACCGACCTCGACCAGCCCCCTACGTGAAAGTACATTCAATTTTAAGTAAAAACGCCAAAGAATTTATAACTTCATTGTAACTGCATTCAATTTTGGTGCGCCACATTTTCGTTTGAAAATTTTTCCTTAAACTCATAAGTTTTCCCTGAATCTTGAAATTGGCTCGCAATAATGCGACTCTGCGTCAATGGTTGAAATAGCTTGCATAGTTTGCAAGAAATAGCGTGATAAAATGCCTATTGTTTTACCCATTCAAAGTAGGCGTGGCATTGTTTGATTACGCCCACGTTTTGATGAGTAAAGTTATTTCTGTGATGCAGAATTTCCTACCGAATTTCATCGAAACAGCGCCCATAGTTTGCGAGACATAACTTGTTAAGTTGTTTGTCGATTAATCGTTAAATATCGTGGCATCTATTTGATACTTTGGCCGCTTCTCAACTTTCATGACGTTCGGTATACTTGCACGTACGAATAGTACGAAGTTTGTATCAAATGTACGAACTTTACCAAATTCACATTTCTGTGCGAACCTCAAATTCACGTGACTTGGTGGTACATGATTTCGTACGCCTATTCGTGAATTCACATACTCACGTGTATTAAGAATTCACGTGATCCGACAGCTCTAGTAGAGACTGTGTCAAAGTGAGGACCTGTTTTCACTTTTCGAAAATTCCAATGTCAAATGAGTAGCAACACCAGAGTTACGCAGATGTCGCTGTTTTTGACACGTGTGAAAATTCAATACGGATTTTGATGGTTGGTACTCACCTACATAAGTATGTAAGTCCACATTATGCGTTATTAGAATTATGGAATGAATAGATGGTTGTAATAATAGTACGCAAATGTTTCTATGTAACTAGTCCTTATAACCACATTGACAAATTGAAGACATGTGTTCATGTGTACATATCTACCCGAGAATAAACAAACGGCAAAGGCATAAAGTACCTTTGAAGTGCCTTATTTCGTGGTAAGAAATGCGTAATTACAGAAACCATAATTAATTCATACGGTAATGAAAGAATCCTTCCATATTTTAGTTATATTTTTCTTTATAAAATTTATTCAAAGATTTTTGAAAATATCTTCCATGGCGACATTTAGCTACTTACATATTGGAATTTCTATGATTGCGCGCACACACACACACGTCCTTATATCACCGTTCAAAGGATCACATGCTTACCTGTCAAGGGAAGAGAGAAAAAATAAATAAATCATTAATTAAGAGTCTTGGGATTCATAACCTTTCTGCTAAAAATTAATTTAATAAAGTGTTTTTTTCTTGGTAACATATACTTTCAAACATACATACATACGTAAGTATGTATTTTTGTTTGCAAAAACAATACCCAACAACAGAAGTAAATAACTTCATGTAAAATCATCAAGGATCAACATGTCCTGGATGCGGTTGGTGGTAAATGAGTTTGTGTATGTAAGAGACGACATAATTTTAACGACACATTGTACCTACATGGAAAACGCTCATACACACACAAGCACAGCTGTCAAATGAACAATGACACTAACAACAATACCAACAAAAACATCAACAATTGTTGTAACAACCCTGCAAGAACGTATCAATTATATAACTCATTATTTTTGTGTTATTGCTGCTGAAACTATTGGTTATAAATTTAAAAACTTTCAATTAGTTTGTACAGAGCGTTAGGACAAATCTAACTCATACTTTTCTATACGTGTGACTTTGTATCCCTTTCTATCACATGTGTTGTTATTAAAGGGAGTTACTATGATGGTCTCTTTCGCACTTGTCATGAATGACCTTAGTATAACCAATTAGATATGTCTCATAAATAACTCTTTATATGATCATCATACTTCCGCCAAACAAATAACAAAATAAACGACAGTTATAATTAATATTTATTTAGTAATAATACTTCACATTATGTACTTTTTACCCGAAGAGGTTAAATTAATAATTTATTCAATTCTTTTTTTTTTTTGCTGCACAAACTTTCTTTGCTTAGCTCTGTTGTGGCTTAGCTGAATAGCTTCCTTTACTTTTTGTTCAAAGTGGATGCGCCCTTCTGCCTTGGAAACATCTGAAAAATGAGAGATTTTATTGTTTTGTTATACATATTTTAAATTTTGTTTTACCTTTTATTTTAAAATTGCTCTCAATATTTTTTTAAAGCGTTTATTTTTCAGCACATAAAACTCCAATTTGACAGAAAAATCAAATTAAAATTTTACTTCAAAACTAAAAAGGTCCAAAAAGAGAAGAAGATATGCTCAAAACTTGTTGTCTTTTTTAGCCAATGTCAATATATTGCATTAGTGTTGGTACCGATAGAATTTTTTTGTAAATGTGTTAGAGAATCGGTTATTACGTTCTTGCAGGGAACAATGATAACAATAACACTGTCAACGCGTAATCTATTTAATGTATAAAAAAGTTGTTACATCGCCATAATTTACACGATACTCTCAGGGTAAATAGAGCAGCGCGGCAGTGACAGTTGATGGGTTGCTGTTTTCCATGTAAAAAGGTGCTCCATGCCAAGGTACAACTATAAAGCAAATATCGAATGGAAAGTATCGAAATCGTTGTTACGTGATTCAAATGTAATGAAATGTGTTAGTTTTAAAATGGAGCTTCAATGCTAAAGTATGCGTTTTAGTCATGACCTTTACCGTTCTACAGTTATTGTTATTATATATTAAATACTAGCTGTTTTAGCTGGCGTTGCACGGGTTTGAATAAAAATATAGATTGCACTAAAAAGCTATTAACGAAAACAATTTTTTAAAATAATGTTCCACAGACAGACACGGTGTGCCTTAACCCGTTCTAATTTGGACGTCGTAGCACATCAAATTTTTTTCCAGATTCTGCTTACTTATCGTTCAAATGATGTATAAAAAAATTTTCACTCGTGACTCCTCGACTAAATTTTGAGATAATCGCTTTTCCAATTGGGGCATTTTCCCATACAAAAAGAAAAAAAAATTTTTTTTAACTACATTAAACAAAAATTAAAATAATCACAATCGATGTGTTTTGCGATGCTTAACGCGAATCCAACCTTGGAATTACTTTATCGTGTATAGTTTATGAGATATTGTAACCTAAAAACCAAAAAAAGTCGTTTTTTGCCATTTTTTGAAGCTATATAACTATGTAACATATCATTTATTCGTCAAATGTGGCTTAAATACTTGAGAGCTCCAATCTTTTCCTTTAAAACCTAATTTAAATTATATTTATATCTTCATGCTTCTAAGAGAGATATCGTAGACCGAAATATTGTCAAAACGGGTTTTTTGCACTTTTGTGTCTTTTTAGGTTAGGATATCTTTGAGGAAAAAAAAGATATCAACATAATTTAAATTGGGTTTTAAAGGCAAAGATTAGGACTTCAAAGTGGCTTACCAGATTTAACGAAATTAAAATTTCTTTCACATTTTAAACATGTTCAACGAACCGACTACTTCAAAATTCAGCCGTATGCCATACACGTAACAACACTCGGGGTGTCAAACAGCTGAATTTAGAAGTAGTCGGTTCGTTGAACATGTTTAAAATGTGAAAGAAATTTTAATTTCGTTAAATCTGGTAAGCCACTTTGAAGTCCTAATCTTTGCCTTTAAAACCCAATTTAAATTATGTTGATATCTTTTTTTTCCTCAAAGATATCCTAACCTAAAAAGACACAAAAGTGCAAAAAACCCGTTTTGACAATATTTCGGTCTACGATATCTCTCTTAGAAGCATGAATATAAGTGATATGTTACATAGTTATATAGCTTCAAAAAATGGCAAAAAACGACTTTTTTTGTTCTTTAAGTTACAATATCTCATAAGCTATACACGATAGAGCAATTCTGAGGTTGGATTCGCGTTAAGCATCGCAAAACACATCGATTGTGATTATTTTTATTTTTGTTTAATGTAGATAAAAAAATTTTTTTTTTCTTTTTGTATGGGAAAATGCCCCAATTGGAAAAGCGATTATCTCAAAATTTAGTCGAGGAGTCACGAGTGAAAATTTTTTTATACATCATTTGAACGATAAGTAAGCAGAATCTGGAAAAAAATTTGATGTGCTACGACGTCCGATTTAGAACGGGTTAAGGCACACCGTGCAGAAGTTCCAATATATTTATTTTATTGGTAAAAATCCATATCCAAATACATTTAAGAAATCGAAAAAATTCCAAAAACATCGGAAAACTTCGAAAATATTGGTAAAAGTTCAAAAGTATTGAAAAATATCGTAATACATGGAAGAAATTGGTAAGAGTCCAAGTGTATGGAAAAACATCCAAAAAATGTGTAAAGGTCCAAAAGTAACAATATACATAGAAGAAATCGGCAAAAGTCCAAATTCATTGAAAAGCATCTAAAATTTGGGAAAAAGTCTAAAAGTATCAAAAAATATCTAAAATATAGATAACAGTCCAAATATATCGAAAAACATCCATAATATCGGCAAAAGTATTAAAAAATATTGAAGTACATCGGAAAAATCGGTAAAAGCCTAAAAGTTCCGAAAAATATTGAAAAACATGTTAAATACCTATCGGTAAAGGTCTAAAAATGTTGAAAAACGTCCTAAAATCGGTAAAAGTTCAAAAGTATTGGAAAACATCGAAGAAATTATTATACTTGGTTGTTATTATTGTGAATAAGTAGCAAGTTAGAGACTTAGTTCTTCTTCGAACAATTTAAATCAATGAATAAATAAAAAAATCGGTAAAAGTCCAACTTTAGCGAAAAAGACCTAATATATCGAAAAGGTCCTAAAGTTTCAAAAAACATTGAAACACATCGAAAATGTCGAAAAATATTGAAAATATTGAGTTGGCATCACTGACAAAATCACTCTCATTTTTGCTCTCATCAACATAACAGCATCAAATTCTATATTCTTTCTTCAAGAATAAACAAAAAAACAATAAATGAAAGAGACGGAAAAGACAGCAACAACACATTACTCATGAAGCAGCATAAGCTGTAGCGACTCAAATGCAAATGATCATTTTTATGCAAGCATTGAATTTTTTTTTCAACAACTTCATACTAAAAAAAAGGTTTACCTAATAAAAATCAAAATAATAAGAATACAATTTTGTTACTTAGCACACGTAGAATGTTTTTAAAAAAAAAATTATTAAAATCGGTTCGGTATATTTTGCAAAACAACGTTACATAGGATGGTGTGCCTTTTTTTTAAGACAAATTGAACTGGGAAAAAATTTAAAAAAAAAGGCAATCTGTGAAGAAAGATGGGAGATGTGGCACCCCTTTCAATTTTAATACTTGTTGATTTCATAGCATTCAAATATGAACACAGTTTAATTCAAATGTAGCTGTATTTGCAATAATAGCTTGTGTGTAGGAATTTAAAAAAAATTTTGGGTATGCAAACGACTGACTTTTATTTTGCACCTTCTTTGAGAGGCAGTTGAGCGATGAGTATTTGACACAGCTTTATGGTGCATATATGGGCAAATCCCAAAAACTTTTAACATCCCGCGTCCGTATACTGAATAGCGATACTGAGCTGAATTTATACAATTTTAGATGACGGATATGAATCATTTTCATTGTACAGGTGTATGCTAACAAGTTTATGAGACAAAAAATCTGAAGTAAAGCTTGTACGAAAAGATATAACCATTTGAATGATCAGTTTATTCAAATTTGCGGTGTCTGTTTCAATATTTTATGATTATATCTGTATGCTGTACTCACGCCGTGTACTTTAGAATATTGGGTTTCAGTAAAAACTCTACTGAATCGATACCCCTTTTGAATAGGATAATGCAAATATATGTGCTTAGCTTCTATTAAAAACCACAGGGTGCTAAAGAAGCGTCCGTCGATTTCAAAATTTTTCATATGCGAGTCTTTAAAACAACTTTACAGCCACGCCGTCTAGAATTTCAGGATTTTCATGGTGGGGTTAGATTGCATATTCAAAACAGAAAAGATCTACGAAAACCAAATTGGTGTGCCATGCACAGTTTTTGTTATACAGGGCTAAATGTTCGAGGCAAAAAAACGTAAATGTGACTGAAAAATCGTTTAAGCCGACGGCACACGAGAAACATCATCTTGACATTCAAAAAATGTTTTGTGAACATTTCTTCCTATTGTGGTACAAATATAAAACCATAAGGCGTTGGCTAATTCTACACGAATTTTTCGATTTTTGACAATCAAACTATTTTTGGATTTTTTTATTTTTGTTTTTTTATTTTTGAAAATCCAAAAATCGCTCCAAAAATTCTGAAAAAATTCACACATGTTCTTCGATCAATTATAAGCACTTTTTTTTAAAAACATTTCTTCATCAAGTGCTTTAATTTGTAGTTAAAAAATATATTGTGTTTTTAATTTAATAATAGTTTAGTTTTTTAACTCGAAAATGAAGCACTTTACGAAAAAAAGTTATAGAAAAAAAGTGCTTAGAATTGCTTAAAATTATTATATTTTTAACATATCAACATATTCTTGTCTGTTTACGGTCATAATAAAACGTTTATATATGATATAAAACTGTAAAGTAATAATAAAATAATTTATTTCATTCAAAATGGTTTATTTTTTACGCCGCGTAACTTAGAGATCAAAGTCATCGCAAGGGATCGTGACAAATGGAGAGATTTCATATTGGCCCTATGCTCCTCCTAGGAGTTAAAGGAGAATACATACATACATACAACTTAAGTGATTAACGTTAACGATTTTTTACTCCCAAAACACATCTCTTGACGGTAGAATACTAGAAAACCATGTGCCTTAAAAAATTTTTAGGATTTTTTTTTTCTCAAAATGTTAAAAGTTTTTGGGATTTGCCCATATAACGATCATAAATATCTCTTTTTGTGCGGAAAACAGTATGTTTCACCCAAAAGTAATAAAAAACTGTGTATCAATTTAAATTTTAAAACAACAGTATTTTCGCAGTATATATATTATATTGAATACAATTGAATAAAAATCAAGATAAAAGAAAATTAACCATCGAATGATTCATTTCCATCCATTGAATCGCTTTCTTTTCCTATTTCTACAACCCCAACTGTGGTTGTTGTTTTATATTTCTGGCTGATTGGTGAGGTATACTTAAATACATTAAAACATGAATGATATTAATATGTCACATGCTAATAAATTATTGTTCAAGTGTAGTTTTCAATAATATTAATAATGTATGATTACTACATATAATTGTTTTGTTTAAATTAAATGCCATTATAACCGATTTCAGGTTTTTTTCCATTATTAATCTTATAAACCACAAAGATTGTTCTACATTTCAATCTATCAGAACTCAAGCACTATATTCAGCCCAAAAATGTTCTTTAAAACTTCATTATTTTTGAATAAAACAGTTTTTATTGATTCCTAAAAAATTCTATTCGTGTGACTTATGACGTTTCTGCAATGACCGATTCAATTCAACGCAGAGGTGTTTTTCATGAGATGGATCAAATGTGCATGGAACTAACTTTTATTTTCGAATGTCTTGTAAATCAAAATTCACTGAAATTAGCTTACTTGAATTGTGTTTACTAATTAGAACATGTCAAAATTAGAATTTTTCAACAGCACAGGATTATTATGTCATATTTATGAACCTGATATATTTTAAATAAATATTGTGAAAAGTGTTTTTAAACGCTATGGACTCAGTCGGTCCATGAGATGTTTTTTTCTCTACGCAATTACCGCTACCCTAACCTAAGAATGGCTTTAACTGCTCTTGCGTTGTGTTTTGGTATCAATCTTTATTAAGAAAACTCTGATCAAGCCATATTTAAAATACATATAAAGTCTTCAAAAGAGTTATCAAATCTGCAGCACGGGAATTAAAGCGATGTTTTTTTCTAAAAAAAAAATTGTTTCCAAACAAAAGTTATCCATCAAAGCAAAATATTTCTGTAGCTAGAGGTATGTATATATGTAAAGTAAACATGGTATATATTACATATTCATAATTATGTATGTTGCAGAAATAACGATATCCTGCCCCTGGGGACAACACACGCATGTGTTGAAGTGCTTTAACGTAAATGAATGTCAGCATAACAACGTAACAATTTATTTGCCGTTATGAAAATAAATTCACAGTGAATACTTATGGCATGTGCCGTAGACTTTGACAACTTTATTGTGAAGTTATTTCAATTAAAGAATTACTTCTCAACTACAATTTACTCAAATAAATAAAAATAATCTGTTGAAACAGCTTTTTTATTTATGGAAATTATATTAATATACAGGGTGGCTGATTCAAAGTGTTACCAATTCAAAAGACTATATTTTTAGTTTCCATGCACAGATTTTATTGATCAAACGCTATTATTGTTGGGAAATGTTCAGATTTTAAGAATCTACTTGAGATTTTTGATATGGTCACCTTTGGCCTTAACTATGGCCCGCAGACAGTCGAAGAACGAGTCGCATGCTGCACGAATTTGATTTTGTGGAAGTTTGCGCCATTCTTGTTGAAGGGCCACTTTTAGCGCATCAACGCTCTGGTATTTTTTAGTCAAGACCTTCCTGTCCAACATACCCCAGATTGAGAAATCCAGCGGATTCGCATCAGGCGAATTTGAGAGCCATTGTTGAGCAGAAATGAAGCTAGGAACGTTTTTTTCTAACCATTCTTGATTCACACGAGTTTTGTGTGACGGTGTCGAGTCTTGTTGGAATGTCAATGGCTTGCGACCGAAATGTTTGCGTGCCCACGGTAGTAAAGCACCCTCCAACACTGATTCACGATACACCTGGGCGTTTATTTTGACGCCAGCGGCCAAAAAAACGAGTGGTGAGCGCCCATCAGCAGTCACTGCAGCCCAAACCATCACATGTGGTGGTGCCTGCGTCCTGGTGGCCAAACGAACATTCAAATTTTTGTAGGACCTCTCTGTCAAGTAAACCCGATCATTTTGTTTGTTTACATATTGCTGGATACAGTAATTCTTCTCATCAGAGAAGACAATTTTCGGCTCGGCAGCCATTTGTCTGCCACTGCGTCTCGGATTTCGCTCAATTCTGGCCTTCACCTTTCGAACCATTTCTGGTGATGTTGCAGTTATTTTCCGACCACCACCATGTCGTTTGGCAACGCTGCCGGTACCATTGTAACGTGTTATGGTCCGATACACAAACATTTTATTCACTTTTAAATGTTTCAGCTCACGAACAATTGCTGGTTGCGATTTTCCAGCCAAATAAAGAGCAATCACTCTATTACGTTTGAATTCCATTTCGAAAATTTTTTATTTTCAATAAATTGACGCGCAAATGCTTTTGGTTACTTGTTGACAATAGAATGAACTAACATCATGCCAATTTTTAGACAGCTGTCATGTTCCATCTGTCAGATAAGTCTATCTGAAGTTGGTAACAGTTCGAATCAGCCACCCTGTAGTAGCATTCTTATAAATACACATTTAAGTTTTGAAGCATGTTAACTTTAGACTTTCCACTTCTTTTTGTATTTAAGGTCACTTACATTACGTGTATCTACGAAGTTTTAGGAACTGTTACATATTTCTTGTAATTTTGAAAACAACCTGTATGAGCGGTGTCACTCCCGGCCGCGCCCTCTTGTTCTAATTATTCTAGTTTTTATCTAAGAGCTTGCACCTTTAATTCCTAATTTCTTCTTTTAATTGTAAGAAGGGGTCATGCCTTCTCGTCCGAACTTATCTAGTTTTGACTCAGAGCTTACTCTTGCTAATTCTAAGGTCTGTTCAAAATTACCTCAAGCCTAACCATACCCATTCCCGTGGCATTACTTAATTAAATTTCTAAATTTAATGAATTGCTTTTCTGAACATCTAAACTAAGTAACCTATTGCCTCGTTGTACTATCTCAGGTACAGTTCTAAAGGGACACTATCTGGAATTTTTTTTATTTTTATTTTTTTTTTATGCTTAATAGTCATAATAAAAATTCTTGGATTTTAAATTGGGTTTAGTGCGAAACGTCTTTACCTTGGATTATTTTTTTTTTGTAAAAAATTTTGATTGTAAACGAAAATAAAATATATTATTTAAAGGTTTTTTTTTTTTTGAGTCGATATTTTGACAACTGATGGAATCGCCAATATCATGATGGAATGCGACTTAAACTCCGAAAGAATCAAAACAATTTTTGGGCGTAGTCGTAGAATTTCTAAAAATATTTTTAATTGCATCAGTCTTATATACTCGTACAGTGGGGAGCAAAACTATCATAATGTTTTTGCTGTTTTCTCCAAAATACTGCTATGACGTTTATTCTAATTAAATGACCAATGAGAAGTATGACTCAACCAGATGATTAACCTTCCCTATTCTTAAATATGTGAAAAATTAAAATGGTTTATGTTGACTATTTGAAAATTATACTAATTTTATGAACTTTAGTTATTATTTGATAAGAGAAAAAGAATTACTAATGGCTGAGCCTTACCAAAAATATCAAAAACAACAACAGGAATTGTGAAAAGGGAGAACAGAGAATAAAAGCAACAACACATGCAAATAGGCACTTAAGCTAACAATTTTTCTGAGGGCACATAGCGCAGTCCGTTGATAAATGCGCTATGTAGAGAGTTTGATTTCAAATGCTCCTGGTTCAAACCCAACCTCAGACAAAAAAGTTTAATTTTTCAATTGTATTTCATTTAATTAAAAATAAATTAAATTAAACATAAATTAAATTAAATCATAAATTGGTCTGAAGATGGTTACGTGGCGGTTACCGAAACATGTCACCATAGCCGTGTTTTGTAATTTGTTTTTGTCTTATCCTAATTGTCATAATTTTCTAAGTTGAAAAATGCATGGAATTTTCGATTCTTGCAAATAATGACTAAAGTTCATAAAATAAGTATATGTGAAAAATTTCACCTAGCTAAGCACCAATAAAAAAAAAACAAATAATGAACATAAAATCATTTTACAAAAATGTTAAGAGATTTGCACCCTCATCATTCCGACCTGAAACAAATACTTTTCTTAGCTCAGAAGGACGATTCCTATAGATTTCAGTGTGTTTAATCCCGATATGGCCGCAAAATCCCTCTAAGGCGTCAGAATTTCAAGATATCCTAATCTAAAATTTCAAAAAACACGGTTTTACATAGTTTTTTTAATTATGTTCCAGGATGTAAAGATTTTTTCTGCTTTGTTCTTTATATGGTGCTAAGTTAGGTGCAATTTTTCACATATTGGAAAAGAGGGAAGATTAAGCTTCCGTTTGGTGCATAAATCTTTTTGGCCATTTAGTTATAACAGACGCTATAGCAGTATTTTGGAGAAAACAGCAAACCTGTTGACAGTTTTGCTTCCCACTGTAAAAAATAATAGCAATAATCAATTTCAACGAACAGATTCGTATCAGAAGTAGAATATGTACAGCTGTGTGCGAAATAATAGTAGAGTAGAACGGGGTAATGTCGTGCAGGGGGTAATGTCGTGCACTGGCTGTTTTAGCCCAAAGAATTGAATGATTTACCAACTGTTTGTAAGGTAGGGACCTGCTGACCTACTGAGCTTATGCATATAACACTAGCAATTTTCACCAGTTCGTCTCTACAGAGTAACCTTTTTTTCAAAAAGCACGCTTTCGGGACGATAAAAGTGTTTTTTCATCGGGTCAGGAAAATAATTTTCCTCGCGGGAAAATATACCAGGTAAGTGTTTTCTAAAACGAAATATCCTGCCAAAGAAAAGAAGTATTTGGTTTTCGAAAAAATTTTGGGCTTCACCGAGTTATCGAAGTTGACCTTTAAAACGACCATTGGGGTAGTGTCGTGCACATTAACTTAAACAAACACAATTTCTCGCTACACAAATGTTGTTACACATGGATGTAACCAATGAAGTTATCTTTCGCTCGGATGCTTACTCGTTGCATTCGCTTGAGATGTACGGCTTTACGAGCATGGCAAAGTTGAGTGCACGACATTGCCCCGTTCTACTCTAATATATTAAAAAAAAAAAAACATGTTAATAAAAACAAAAGTACATAATTTTTCAACTGTCATATCTGTAACAATTGGTTTCGTACTCTTTTCAAAACGCAAAAACTTATGAAATGACAAAATTTACTCGTGAAACATAATAAAAGTGCTTACAATTTAGATCAAGGGTGTCAGCATAGAACAAAAGTGAGCCTATTTTGGCTCGCCTACAAAAACAAGAATATTTCAGTACAACAATCAAAGAAATAATGTTTGTTGTTATATTTCGAGCTCGTTAAAATTTCGCGTTTTTGTTGTTTTTTTTTATACACACAAAATTGAACTCAACAAAACAACAAATCAAAAACAACAAACAATATGGGTATTAACGCGTTAATGCGCATTTACAAAAATGCAAGACATTTTCGCACTAACGCGTGAACATTAAATTTTTATTTTCATCTTGCGAAATTGCAGAAGTAGTGCGAAATTTTCGGCAATGCGTTTGTTGTTTTACAAATGTCGAACTTTCGCAAATCGCACTTTTGCAACGACGCAAGGGCATTGCGCATCAACGCGTGAATACCCCTTAATTTTGTGTGTGTTCTAGTTTTCAGAAATTTTAAAAATTGTTTGAATATTATGGTCTTATAAACGAAGCCATATACATAACTAAAGTATAGAGCATTCATACGTAGAATCCGATACAATATCTGAAAGTTCTAATCTTTTTCTTTAAAACTCTATTTAAATTATGGCGATGCACAGTGCTGCGATAGAAGGCATTTGCGTAAAAAATTTTTGTTCAAATTTAAAATTTTTTTTATGCCATTCTACAGCAAATAGTCCAATTAAGAAATTCCCTGAAAATTATTGAAAACTAGTGTGATTTGTAAGTGTTTCAGCTTGTTAAAGTTGAACTTTTTTTCAAAAAAAAAAAAAACGTTTAAGAAAATTTGCTAATCGCAGAACTTTTTAAAAACAATTGCAGCTCCTTAACCTGAAAAGCAATTGTTATAAAATAAAATGCATACAAAAGCCTACATACCCATTTATTTTTAATATTTTTTGTTTGCAAATTTTTTTAGCCAAATTAAAGTTATTTTAAAAAATATAAAAAAAAAATTTCAAATATTAAACCGGAAAATGCTAATTTTTTTTAGAGCAGGAAAAAAAAAGACGGGACATTCGGGCATTGTCCTAAAACGTACAGATAGTACAGATTCCATATTTTAAGATAGGAAAAATTCACATCCCCGTTTTTCCCCGTTTACTTTAAATATTTATCTGAATATCCCGTATTTACGTAAAAATCAATGATTTTATAAAATTTACACCAACAATTTTTTTTCAAATGCTTTTCAGTTTTTTTAAATTTGATTTTTTTTTACAGCATACTTTTATATGTCAAAAACACTATGAACTATTAAAATTTTAATATGGTTTTTTACGGCCTAAAAGCATGCACAAACATTTTTTCCAGTTAACTTTCGTGGTTTTATTTATTTGAATATCTTTTTTCTATTTACTACATTTAAAAATTAATTGCAACAGCGTAAAAAAATGTATTCGTATGGTAAATCTTCTTGAAATCGAACCAAAACTGTGGAAATGCCGTTACGTTGAATGGAGTGACAGCACTGTGCGATGTCTTTATTTTTCTTGGAGATATGCTAACTTAAAAAGTTAATAAGGTGTAAAAAATAAATTTTCTCATTATTTCAGTCTACGATATTTCGGAGAAAAATGAAGCTATTGATATGATAAAGCAAAAACGGTATTTTTTGCTTGCTTAGGCTAGGATATCTCAAAAACTGTATGAGAGCAATTCCAAGGCCGGATTCAGATTCAGCATAACAAAAATTCATTTAAAATAAATACTTTTGTATTTGTTTGTTGTGTTTCTTTTTTTAATTTTTTTATATGGGATATGTATTTTTGCGATATTTCGTGGAGATGAGCAGCTACGATTTGGGGGCTTGTATTTTTTAGGCCACAAAAAACAACAAAAAATCCGCCATATAACTTTTTTTTTTGAAAATTCTATAAAAAAAACTACTGGATATTTTCTCAAATTTAGTTTTTTATTTGAAAGTACAATCCTTACGGTTAATAATGGAAAATAATTTCATTCAAACGGCTGCCTCGGCTGGCCATGCAGTAGCTTACACGATCGGTCCAATTTTTAAGCACATTATCGATTGTGTGCAGCTGTATTTCACCAATGGCTTCACGAATATTGTCCTTTAAAGCGTCAATGTCAATTGTCTCTGGCTTGTCGGCGTAACACTTATCTTTGAGGGCACCCCACAAATAATAGTCCAACGGTGTCAAATCGCAGGTCCGAGGTGGCCAAACGACATCAGCTCTGCGGCTGATAATGCGATCTTCAGAAACAGGGCGCAAAACATCGAGTGTAGCTTCGGCTGTGTGGCACGTAGCGCCGTCCTGTTGAAACCAAATGTTGCCAATATCCTCCTCTTAAATTTTTGTGAAAAAAAAATTCGTTCAACATGGCCCGATAACGATCGCCATTGACTGTAACGGCCACTCCGCAGAAAAATGGCCCAATTATGCCTCTGGACCAAAATCCGCACCAAACAGTGACTCGTTTTGGGTGCAGCGGCTTTTCAATGTATGCGTGCGGGTTTTCTGTGTTCCAAATGCGACAATTTTGCTTGATTACATACCCGCCAAGATCAAAATGAGCTTCATCTGAAAAGATGATTTTTTTGGCAAAATTGGTATCTTCTGCAAGTCGATCGCAGGCCCACTTAGCGAAGCGTTGTTCAAGCGTATACACAACCATATTCGTTCAGCGGAAGGATGAAACTAATTATCTGTCAAATCAGACATGAGCTAAGTGTTACCATTCATGAAATAAGCACTACTTGAAAAAAAAAACGTTAGATGGCGGACCCTGTACCAATGAAACGCCATTCACAGATTTTGTCGGCACTTTCATCACACCTATCGACTGTTCAAGCCCAGTGTGTCAAATCCAAAAAAAAAAAGTTAAATCATAAATATTTTGTTGAATGGCCCTTGTTGGCTGCTTACCTTCAAGGCATAGAATCAACGACAGGAACGACCTTCCATGCTGATCGCACTGTATCCCACAGCTCAATCACATTTTTGGAATTTTGTTTACCCACTGCTTCCTTAAAATCGACCCAAAGGTTCTCGATAAGGTTAAGGTCAATAGACTGAGCTGACCAGCTCATGACCTCAACTTTATTTTAAGCATAAACATTTTTTGCTAATCTACTGGTGTGTTTTGGGTCGTTGTCTTACTGATGCACCCAGCATAGTTGATTCTAATATTTCCACATATAAACTTGCATCCATATTCTCCTTTATCCAATAAACAGGGTCTGTACCGTAGTAGGAGAAGCAGCCCCAAACTCTAGGGTCAAATGGAGCTCCAGGTAGTCTTCGAACATATTGTCTGCATCCTCTAGAGCCGAACAATACAAGTTTTGTCTCATCCGACCATACAACCTTGCGCCATTCAGAACTTGGCCAATTGATATGATCATTTGAAAGTTTTATTCTGGCCTGGACATGTCTTGGCTGAAGAAGTGACATTTTTTCGGGACTTCTGCCATAGAGCTTAGCGTCAATAAGTTTCTTTTTAATTGTGGAGGAGTCTTTACCGAGATTCAACCTTTTTTGAGCTTTCGGGAAGGCCCAAATGGATTTTACCTCGCCAATGCTGCCACTTTTCTCAATTCTCGTTTAGAAAGAGATTGCTTTCGGCTTCTTGTTTCTTGGAGTTCAGTACCATTTTCACAGAGCAGTTAAATAAACCTTGAATAAATTTGTGGGACTTGCCTTCGAAAAGCAGCTTTTTTATCATTTCGTGTTTCTCACAATAATAATGTTTTGCACGCCCCATTTTCCTAGGAGTTATAGTTTCATGTTTTTAACTTGACGTATTTAGATGAGCGAACCTCATCAACAAAAAATATTTGCCTTTGATCTTATTGCCCACACTTAATCTGCAATCTAAACTTAGTTGGATCACACTGCTATTGTTTTTCACAGTGAAAAATTGCTGTATAGCGGAAAACTTAACAGTTATTTTTTGTGTGCTGATTATACACCAAACGGATATGTTTTTTAAAATGATATTATAATGGCACTCGTTTCGACTTTGAAAATTTTTTGTTTTTTGTTGACTAAAGTAGAAAAAATCCTATGCTTAGTATTTGATATGCTACTGCTATTGTTTCGCACACAGCTGTACGTTGTGCTAGAAAGTTCGCTATGTGATTGGCTATAAGGCGAAATGTATTTTTACATTTTGTTTATTGTAATTTTTCATAGAATCTCCTTATTGCGCGTTTGCACTTGGAAGAAGAATGGCAAAAAGTGAGTGTAGGGACGTCTTCTTCTCCAAATGTTACACTTGTTATAGAAATTTTGCTTGTTGTATAATAACATCCCAACAAACAATTTCATAACCTTTTCAATTCTTACGCTTGGAAAAAGTTAATTTTAAAATGTTTTCACAACCAATTTTCAAACGTTTGGAAAATATTATTTTTTTATTATTTTTAAACTTAGTTTGCAAGATTAAAATCAACAATTAGAAAAATGTTTATTTCTAAAAGTTTCAATAATCGTTTTCCAAATTTCTTATCGAGTTACGTAAAACGCAAGGCATTTGAATCATAATTGGCACGTTAGGTCAGTTGATAAGATTGTTGACACATAACTTGTTAGTCAAAGGTTTGATTCTCAGTAAACATAAATTTTATTTTTTATTTTTAATTTAATATGAAAATGTTTGGAAAATGTTGTTTATACTAACAAAATGTTAATTGAAAAGTTAAAAAAACAGTTTAAAAATATTGAATAAAAAAATTTTGGAAAATATTGTATAAAGACATTTATAAGAAGGTTGATCCAAATGATTTTCACAAGCTTGCTATGAAGGGTTCAGTTTCGATTATTAAATAATTAAAACTCAAGAATGTTCAAACATTCCAAACGAAATGTTTGCTTCAATAAGCGTAAAATAAGTTATTTGTATGTATGTATGTATTCTCCTTTAACTCCTAGGAGGAGCATAGGGCCAATATGAAATCTCTCCATTTGTCACGATCCCTTGCGATGACTTTGATCTCTTGCCACGATTTTCCCGATTCTTGGATTTCCTTTTCCAACGACCTTTTCCAGTTGGTTTTGGGTCTACCACGTCCTCTACTGCCTTGTGGATTCCACTCAAGGGCCTGGCGACAAACTTCGCTGTGTGGTTTCCGGAGAGTGTGACCAATCCATCCCCATTTGCGCAGCTTGATCTCGTTTGCTATAGCCTTCTGTTTGCATTTTTGATGTAGCTCGGCATTTGATATAGTGCGAGGCCACCAAACCTTTAATATACGCCTTAAGCATTTGTTGACGAATACTTGCAGCTTGTTTGTTAGTTGTTCAGTAACAAGCCATGTTTCGCACCCATATAACAAAACCGATTTCACATTCGAATCAAAAATGCGCACTCTCGTTTTGGTGGATATAACGGATGAAGACCATATTTTGTTCAGTTGAGCAAACGCGCCTTTTGCTTTTGCTATTCTTGAGTTGATATCCTCTTTTGCTCCACCATCCATGGAGATAATGCTGCCTAGATACGTGAAGCTATCGACGTTTCCGATGTCATCACTGCCAGCTTTAAACGTCATGTCATTGCTTGCGTTTAGCTTCATGCTTTTAGTCTTGGATACGTTGATTTTTAGGCCGGCCTTTTGTGATTCCAAGACAAGGTCTTCAATTTTGCTTTGCATATCTGAATGTTTGGACGATAAGAGGCAGATGTCGTCAGCGTAGTCGAGATCTTCCAGATGTTCGGTAAAGTTCCATTGAATACCCCTTTTGGCCTTATTAAGAGCTTTATCTAGGATATCATCAAGAACGATAAGGAAGAGTGATGGTGATAGTAAACACCCCTGCCGTACGCCTGAATTAGTGGTGAATGTCGGTGACAACAACCCGTTGTGTAACACACTGCATTTAAAGCCTTCATATTGTGCACGTACTAAGTTTATGGCCTTTGCGGCAATACCTCTTCGTTGCAGTGACGCCCAGATGTTTTCTCGGGAGACACTGTCAAAGGCAGTGCTATAGTCAACGAAGACAAGTTGAAGTGCAGCACGCCACTCGCATGATTGTTCGACAATTATTCTGAGCGTGTTGATTTGATCCACGCATGATCTGTTTCGCCGGAATCCTGCTTGCTGCTTTCGAATGGCTGAATCAAGTTTTTCGCTTACCCTGCTCAGAAGCACTTTCGTCAGTACTTTTGATGGAACTGAGAGCAAGGTGATGCCTCTATAGTTTCGGCACTCGCTTAGGTCACCTTTTTTCGGTAATTTGACTAACATGCCATGTAGCCAATCTTCTGGCAAACGCTCTTCACTCCAGATTTTGTTGAGCAGAGGATGGAGAATTTTAGCTGATGTTACGGGGCATGCCTTTAGCAGTTCAGCTGTTATTTGATCTATACCGGCGGCCTTGTTGTTTTTCATGCTTTGGATAGCTTTCACAATTTCATCAATTGTAGGCGGCGGTGTTTGTATTCGACTACTACTGCGAGTCATTGCGGCAGTTGTAGTTGGTGATTCTGGTTGCAGGGATGTGGTAGACATGGGATTTAGTATATCGCAAAAATACTCTTTCCATCTGTTTAGTTGGTCGTCTGCAGATGTTAAGAGATTTCCGTTTTTGTCTTTGATAGGGCGGCTCTGTTGGAGTTTTCTGCCTGATAATCTGCGGGTGATATCGTAAAGCTGCCTGAGATTTTGAGCATTTGCAGCGCTTTCGGCTTCGCTCGCGAGGTCGTTATACATTCTTCTTTTTTTTTTTTTTTTTTTTTTTTTTTTTTTTTACCAAACGTTTTTGTTTGTTGGGATATACGAGTAAGTACACGGAGAAAAAAAATAGTACCTGCTACTTTATTTCTCATAAATTTTACCAGATTTTCAAGTCAGAATAGTGACAACTTTACACCGAAGTAAGATTCACCTTACTGTTTTAGTCAATTCAGATTGTTCGAATGACCTCACAGTCTAGTAATTTTAATGAAAAAATTGGCGTGATATTTACCTTACTGTATAGTTCAAACAACAAAAAAAAAAAAAACAAAAAAAAAAAAATGAACTGACCGGCGCACAAAGGGGTATTGTATGCGCTTTTACGCATTTAATTGAAAAAAAAATTTTTTGAAGTACCGGCTTTTTTTGATACCGTTTTAAAGATAATTAAATTCTGCGTCACAAACAATAAAAATTGTTGACCTAACATTACTAGTAAAAAAGTTATATGCGGTTGAAGATCAACTTTTTTTGCTTTCGTTCGCGCGTTGTGAAAAATTTGAATTTTTTGGCTTTTTTAAAGTACATTTTTACTAAAAAAAAAAAGCTTTTGTGGAAAAAGTTTTAATGGAACCTTTAACTTCAGGTAATTGTGGTTCATACTACATAAAAGTTTTTTTGAGTTAATGTTTAAAAAATTTTGTTTTATATAGGGGAAGGTGGGGAATCGTGGGCCACGTTTTTATTTTGTTAAATATCTTCAAAAAAAAAAAATAAATTTGCAAATTGTAATATGGTATGTTATTCTACATGATGTTAGGTAACTTTTGACTATTACACTTTCTAACAATTCTTTTGTTTTTTTCGACTTTTCGTGGTTTGAAAAAAATTAGTGTTTTTGCGATTTTCAAAAATGGTGGGGAATCGTGGGCCACCGCCGTAATTAAGTAAAAATCAAACAATTATGATGCAAAACTTTATTGAATTAGTTGAAATGAGAAGTAAAGTTATTTTAATCGACAAAATGAAGAAGAATAATAGCGTGGCATGATAGCTGAAAATTAACAAAGAAATAGGAAAATTTGATACAAAATATGTATTTTTTGTTTTATTTATTGATTCACAGCCTCCATTTTGCACAAAACATCATAAACATAACATACAAATGTGTATTGATACGAAAACTGTCAAAACACGGGTGGCCCACGAAGTGGCTCACGATTCCCCACAACCTACTTTTTGCAAATCAACGGCGTGTATTTGACTTGTTGAAGTGTCATGCAAAATTACTTTTGTATGTTGAAAGGCAAAGGTCTAACGATAATAAAAAACATATTTAACGGTGTTTTGTCGTAGCGATTCGTCCAAGAATGATGGAAATCAAACACGCAAAAAAAGTTTTGCAGATACTTTTTTTTGGGCGAGTATTGTACAAAGCAAATAAAACGCGTACGTTTGTCAACAACCAATGTAATAATAAGTTGAGGCTAAGATAAAACGATTACAGTTGCATTTAACTATTTATCTAGACATACTGCCAAAAGGTGGCAGTGGCTCACGATTCCCCATGGCCCACGATACCCCTCTTTCCCCTATATAAAATATGTCTTAAAAAATTAAGGTTTTTTACTATTCAAGTGAAGTTAAAGTATTTTAGGTTGTGCAAGGTTTTCATCTTGTTATGATTTTCTTTAACTATAGACTGTCCATAATAAGTGTTAAAAATTTGGTTGTGCCATGTTTTGCTCCTTCGGAATTATTAAACTCTTTGTGAGAGAACTCCAGTCGCTATAATCACAAGAAGCAAGTGCAGCCACCAACAATGCAATGATTTTTTTTCCTTTTGTTTTGTTTTTCTTCTTAAATTTTGATGGACCCTATTAGTTCAGGTATTTTTGCAATACAAAAGTGGTTTTTGTTTTGTGAAAAAGAGTTTTGTTATATTTAAATTTTTTTTTTTGTTCCTTAGTTTAAAATTAAGTGCATTTTGGCTATATACATGACATATAGTCGTTCCAAAAGTGAGCTCAAACAAAAATGTTTTGATTTTAATAAAGAGTAGACATTTAAGTTACTTTTTATGAAAAAAAGGGTTGCGTGTTTTTGCGCGGCTGTGTGAAATTTTAATTTTTTTAAGGCAAACTGACATGTCCAATATGTATGAAATTGGAGCAAAAAATAAATAAAAAGTTAAATACAGACATATAGACAGATAATTACCACCAAAAATCTGCAGAGGGTGTCAATAAAGTACGCTGAGTTTTTAAAAATTTTTTAAGGTCATTAAGAGGTCGCTCAGCGCCGTTTTATGCAAAATCTCGGCTTAGTACAGTTTTTATTTTATTACGATTTAAGAAACGCTCGGAATGAGTCATCCGATATATCAAATTTTTTGTCTTGAGTCAAGGTATATAAAAATATTATATCTCGAATTTAAAATCATTCATATATTGTTGTTTTAGATAAAAAACCGAAAGAAAACATATTTACGATATTTCGGCCAGCTGTAAAACTCTTAAACTAAATCTTGGAAAACCTGTTTTTTATAAGTTTATCATAAAATCATACAAGGAACAATTTTCTATTGCATCTTAACCCATTATATCCTATTTTTATGGGTCTTCTTGACCCTTTTTCCAAAAACTTGGTTAAAATGGGTTAAAATGTTCTACAATAATATTCTCCAAAAGATTTCACTAGTATTCACCAAAGACAGAAATTCTTAAAACTTCAGAATAATGCGTAAAAAACTTGATGACAATTTTCAATTTCCGTTTTATATTGCTATTAAAAAAAAATTTCACTACATAATGTACAACTGCATAAGTTTTCTACTTTTTTATGCATAATTAACTAAAAAAATAAGTTATTATAACCCTCAATAGTCTGGATGAATTAATAGCGTGTTTTGGTATCTAATACCCCACTGTGCGGCGCCGGGATACGAACCTTGGCCCTTCCGAATGGTAGTCAAATACATATCCTCTGGGCTGGTTCCGCATATGATGTGAAGCAAAAAAATTTGTATATCAAGAAAATGTCTGTCCAAAAATATAAATTGTAACTAAAATTATAAAAGTCAAAATGACTCTATATTTTTGTGGTACTTACCTTACTCGCGTAAGGTGAAAATTATGATACTCATTTTTGTGCGTGAAAAAAATTTAAGTTATTTTTACTAGAATTATAAATTCAAATTGACCACACATTTTTTTTCTGAAAGTGCAAATTACCTTACATATAGTCAAATGTAGGAAATTTGTAGTAAATATTCCTTTAATATTTAACTACATTTTATTTGTAGATATGACTTTACGGACCCATCAAATAGTTCATACGTAAGGTAATTTATATTTGAAATTTAGTGTTGATTACTTTAATTTTGCGACTAGCCAACATAGTAAAAATTATTATACGTATTTTTCTCCGTGTAGGTACATAAATTGAATGATTTTAAAAATAAAATTTTTCATTATTATTCATAAATATGCGATTCAATCCAAGAACTTTTTAATAGTAATAATGAGTATGTACTAATTTTTATGATGGTACTGTCTTTATTTTCTTTCAATTTAAAAAAAAAAAAATCCCAGAAAATGAATGTTATTTTAAAAAAGCATCGCCACTTCAGAATGTAATTAAATTTTTCGTAAAGAACAAAGTTATTCATAAACAATTTTTTTGTTTTCCCTTTAGCAATTCAACCATAATAATTTGTCGTGTACAAATCTTGTCAATAAAATCCCCTAGCATTATCCCACAGTAAATCAATAATCATTGCTTAGGTAATAAATGATGCTTTTAGTAGAATTGCTCTGCCACCTGCGATGCTATGGGCAACATAAAATCCAACAGTTCGTGTACATTCACAATAGGGATGTCAATTTTCGGGACTTTTAGGATAACTTTATAAAACTATTTAAAAAATTATAAATCAAAGAAGGTCTACTTTTTAAAAACAATTAAGTAATTACACGCTTCAACAAAATTTTTTTTTTGGGATGGGTTCTAACCTAGCAATTTCGATTGTCATTGATGAGTAGAAAAAAAAACACTATTTTCGTAAGATGACTTCCTCTTCAGTAAACAAAGAGTTTTGCCTGCCGCGGGCGTTCAAAAGCCAAAAACTCTCATCTAGCGACCGAATCCTATCTTGAGTCATACATCATCTTAAAGCTTATAAATTATGATTTAATTTAAAGTACATACTTAAAAAAAAAAAATTAAGAGCGGTTTTTTAAAAAAAATTCAAATGTACTTTTAAGTTTAAAAAAATGTGATGAAAAAGAATTTTTTTCACCAAGTAATATTTTTTTGTAAAAAGAACGCTTAAAAATGAATGGGACCACATACAATTTATAAACTAAGGTATAAATTTTTTAAAAAACACCCTTTTCATGAAAATTACTAAAAATGCCAAATTCAACAGCCTGTATTTTAACAACAAAAGGTACTATCCAAATCCTCCCGGATTATTGTTCTTGCACACCGGATATTGTCAAATTTGAGCGAAATCGGAGACAAACAAATTTAAACCTGGCACACTTGGCGTGTTTGGCTTCATATATGTATTTATATAGCCTCATCAGACCTATGTATTTTAGTTAATCTTTGATTCTTACGTGTACATATTTATACACAATTGTACTTCTGAATACTAATATCATTTACATTTGCATTTATATTATTTATTTATAGTCGAAAGCACAAATTATATTGGAAAAATTACATTGACAACAGTGTCGTATGATGAAAATGAAATGTCATTTGCTGAAAAGCCGCCACACCTGACAACAGAGATGTGCCATGTAAGCGATTTCTTTTGTAGAACTTTCATTGAAACGAAAATGTCACCATTAATAAAGATTTATATGAAAGAATTGATGATAAGAAACATTACACGTGGGAATATTGTTGTCAATGTGAGAAGGTATGTGCATTAGGATGGCCGTTTAATACCAGGTTTTAATGGATAGTCGTAAATCGGTGCTGAATATAAAAAACCAAAAAAAAAAAAATGATTCCCTAATTTTTTAAGATTTATATGTTGAGCCCTGATAGGTCCATTCTACTACGACCAAACGAATAAAGCTTGTCAAATTTGGTATGTAGATATACTTACGTATGATGAGTGGTCGAACAAAAGGTAACACTTCCATGTTTTCTTTTTTTTCAGAAATCACTTAAATGTGTTTGAAAAAGATAGCATATTTTTTTAAAAAAAACTATATTTATACATAATTATACATTGAAATAGCTGCCTAACAATAGTAATGGAGATAACTGAGTTTGAAATTTGGAATTGCTACCTTTCGTCAGGCAATCTTGAAAATGTTACATTTTGAGAGCTGTAAAAGCATTTAAAAAACCAAGTGCTTAATGTTAAAAAACCTCTAAGTGAGCAGCATAAAACATAACATAAAAAAATAGTTTTCTGCCAAAAGTTTTAATTAAATATGTAGCCCGAAATGTGGAAATGTTACTTTTTGTTAGAAAACCGACATTTGAACTCGGTTTTTCTTGGGAATTATTATTCTTTGATACGCCAAATTCAACTGAAACTGTATTCATAGATTTACATACGATTCTTCAAAAAAAAAAAGACAAAAATTAGAAATGTCACTTTTTGTTCGACCACTCCTCATATGTCTACGGCTGATTTGGACTTAAATTTGACGTGATTAGTTAATATACACACCTACTTTGCAAGTAAGCATTTTAAAACTTTGTATGGGAGAAGGGCGTAAATATTTCTGACCTGAGACAGCCTGGAAACATTATTGTTATCTGCCCTAAATTTCATGCATCTAGCTTTATTCCTTTGATCGTAATTGCTATTTCAACATTGAAACGGACAAATAGAACAATGAGGGCTCAATAGGGCCAACATAAAATTCGTAAAAATGCTTTTTAACGCCCACCCTTATGTACATACTTCAATTGATACACATAATGAAAAATTATTTGTTCTTTAATTTTTGTGCCTTAATATTTTAAAGACAACTTGGCGGAGGAAGGGTGCCGGGTAGACCGGTGCGTTTTGGACGAAAGTTTAAAATTTGTCGCGCAACCGGCAGAATTGTAAAGTTTAACTATCGACATGAAGATTGCCGCCACCCTAGCTCTGAGAGATAACGGGAAGGGGTGTCGATATATTTTTGAAGGTTGAAAAACGTGGTTTAAAAATGCATGCTCATAGGTCCGAAGTGAATCAATTCTCAGCTTCGTAGTAGGTCGAAAACTGAAATCCAAGACATGGATTCTTATGTATTTTTTCCCGTAGAATCGAATGGCATCATTAGTTTTCTGATAAGACGTCCATTTTTGGCGATAAGTGAACTTTTCAGCTCAAAAAAGTCGAAATTTTTCCAAATCTCCTGTTTCAGCACTCCACAATTGAACAGAAAAAATCTTAGAAAAATTTGAAATATATATTTTGTTAGGACTTTTCCTGACAAATCCAGTGGTACCATTTTTTTTGCGCTACGACATTATTTTCATTCATGAAAAACGAATTTTTGATTTTTATTATCGAAAAATATCACGAAATCGGGCGTAAATATTTAGTCAACGACAGTTCCCAACGTCCGGACGTTTTTTTTTCGGTGCCCCTAGTAAAATTTTTTTAGAATATTTTTGGAATTTTTTTTAACCCATTATAAACAAGTTTTTGAAAAAGGGGTCAAAAGGACCCTTAAAAACGGGATATAATGGGTCAAGATGTTCACATAACTTAATGTAGAATCAAGCATGGAACAATATTTTAGAACATCTTAACCCATTATAAACAAGTTTTAGAAAAAGGGGTCGAAAAGACCCTTAAAAACGGGATATAATGGGTTAAGATGTTCACATAACTTAATGTAGAATCAAGCATGGAACAATATTTTAGAACATCTTTGGAGAAAAATATTGTGGCGCAATATTGTAGCTTATAAAATTTTCTATAAAAATAACCTTTTAATTGTTTTCGTACGACTTATAACTCAGGAGATATCCGAATTCAAAATTTTAAAAAAATTAGTAAATTGTGCAAGCCGCTTATGAGTAGGCACAGTGATGTGTTGAGCTTAAAATTACGATAACTTATGAACGGTGAGTCACACGATTAAAGTAAAAATATCTATTTATAGAAAATTACTTGCACTACAAGCTACATATTGTTTTTTTCGTATAACCTATAGTTAAGGAGATATTTTTTCAACAAGCCTAAAATTTAGAAAAAACCGTTTTTTCAAAATTACTCCAAAACTATTCGTCGTAGAAAAAAAATTGTTCAAGTCTCTTCGAACTGTTTTTTCGTCATACTTACCGTTCACGAGTTATCGCGACTTGAAAATCATTCAAAATTGAAAATAGTAGTGCGCATAGTACAATGTTCAATTTTTAATGATTTTCAAGACGCAATATCTCATGAACGGTAAGTCTGACAAAAAAATAATCCGAAGAGAGACCCTTATAAGAAATTGAACGTTCTGCAAAATGCAAGCAATTTTTTTTGCTCTAGAACGAACCGTTTTGGAGACATTTTGAAAAAACGATTTTTTTCTAAATTTCTGGTTTGTTCAAAAGATATCTCGTAAACTATAGGTCATACGAAAAAAAACAATATGTTGCTTATAGTGCAAGTAATTCACTTTAAATAAATATTTTTCCTTTAAGGGGACATTCGCCTTTGTAATTGAAAAAAAAAAAAAAAAAAAACACTTTTAAAAATTTTATTACGAAAAACTATTACATTTATTGACAAAATTTCTTTTGGACATTGTTAAATATTGTCTATAAAATATGAAAAAAAAATTTTTTTTATGTTTAGTTTCCCTTGGCTGCTGTAGAGGGCGTCATCCAAAAGTAACTTTTTAAACGGTAGGAAATGTTGTAGACCTCCTGTAACAGATTTTTGAAAAATTCAAAATGGATTTTATTCTTGAGACTCAAAACTATACAATAAGCCTCTAAAATTCATACTTTTTTATATTTTGAAGTTTTTGTATGAATATTTATGAAAAATGCGAAAAAATGGCATTTTTTGAGGGTAAGTCACCCCCGTAAAAAAAAGGAGGTGGTATTTTTAAAAACTTTCAGAGGCTTATTGTTTAATATTTTTTATGAGTAATCGAATGCTCTTTGGTTCTTTAAAATCGGTCGAGTAGATTCGGAGAAAAATTTCCTACCAGTTTGAAAAGTAACTTTTGGATGATGCCCTCTACAGCAGCCAAGGGAAATTAAAAATAAAAAAAAAATTTTTTCATATTTTTTAGACAATATTTAAAAATGTGCAAAAGAAATTTTGTCAATAAACATTAAAGGGTAATTCCATGTAAATGTGGACACGATATCAGAAAAACTTATCACTACTTTTCATCTTTCAACTATATCCAAATTAATGTTTAATTCAAGTAACATTACTACTAGGGGTCTGCACAAGACGTCTTGTTTGCGTTTTAAGACATTTCGTTTCAAGATACGTTATATTTTGTACCCGTTTTTTATTTATCAAATGCTCTAGTTCAGTGTCGTGTGTAAATGTCTTGACAGAACTAGAATTTGAAAGAAAATAAACAAATACTGTGCTAATTTGTTTTGTTTGATTTGTTTCAGTTATTTTAGTTGCATACTGTAGTAGTAGTGTACACTACTAAATGCTAATGGTGTGCGAAGAGTAATTTATCGCTCTCTTCTTGTGCCTCTTTTTTTGTTTACGCTCTCTCTTTCTCTGTCGCATAAATGTATGAAAGCTACTACAATTTTGCAAGTGTTACCATATCATAAATTTTACTGTGGTTTCTCTACTCGCACGTTTTACAGTGACCTGAAGTATTTGTTTTTATAAAATAAAGTTCACTGATGTATTTTTTAGAACCAAGTTTATTTTTCACACTGGTAAAACAAGACAATGTAAATAGTGTCAAAATGAAATCAGTGTACACGATGATTTGAATCTTGAATTTTTTGGATCAAATGCATCAGTTCAGTGAAAAATGTTGATGTAAAAAAAAGTACACTTTATTTCAAGATGTCTTGTGCAGACCCCTAATTACTACCAAGCACCAAATTTAAGGTTTGACATTACAGTTCATTAATATCGAATGTTTTAAATATGTATTATATATTGCGTGTATATCAAAATTAAATAAAACTTATTTTTAAATCTTAAATTATCTGTGTTTCGTGTTTTAATTTGGTAAGCAAATTTCATTTATTTAAAAACACATAGTCTCTTGTATTCAATGATGCATTGTAACAATAATTTTGAGAAAGTGAAGTGTTTAAATATTAAGGAATAGAATAAATTTACGTTTTTCTGGTATAGCACGTATTTGCCGTTTAAATCAAATGAATGCTTGCATATTCTTTTTGTGTATCAATTTGTACTGAACAACGGTAAAAACATCTTCAATTTGATTTAACTAGTCTAGATTAATTCAGATTTATTTTAGTAACGCGAGTTACCGGTGACTCTCATCGTCATAATTCCGCTCAAATTTCTCACAATTTTTATGAATTTTCTATAGGCCTATTCTTTTTTTAAATTAAAAATCGGGGGAAAATATGAAGAATACAAAATAAAACACCAGGAAACTTGTCAAAAGAGTAGAGCAAAGAAAAGGACTAAAATAAATAGCTTGAAAGAAAAAGATGATGTGTATTGAAAAGAAAAAAACGAGAGAACGAGTAGAGAGGTTTAGGGAGAAAACACGTCTTGAAGCCGAACAGAAAAAAAATAATATTTCATCCTTCAGTACTCCACAGGCTTTACGAAAAGCTATGGCACGTACTCGTAGAGCTTTACCGAAATCCCCTCCAAAGCAAAAACTAGTCCTCAATAAATTATTGAATGACTTTGATGTGGAGCTCGACACCTCTCAGTCAGAGCAAAAACATCGCTCATCTGCGTTGAGTATAGAAATCATTACCAAAATAAAAGATTTTTATCAACGAGATGATATAAGTCGCCAAGCTCCAGGGTATAAAGATTTCGTAAGCATTTGCAACGAAGACGGAACGAAAGAAAAAAATCAGATTCGACATTTGTATGACTCCCTCTTTGAAACCCACACATTGTTTATTGAGACCGAAACATGTGTACCTTTCCAATAAACTTCCACACAATGTTTGCTTGTGCAAATATCTCGAAAACTATGCCCTTGCATTTAACGCACTCCACAGTGTTTGTGAATGCCCTAGGTATAACCAGGACTTTATTAGATCCGTGATTTGTGACAATCCAAACAAAAAATGTTGGTTAAATGCATGTGGTATTTGCAAAGAATTGCTGAGAAATACTTTAGAAGAGTATACTAGCGACATATTAACAATTGAAGTATCTTGGTATGTGTGGAAGAAACTTAATTGAAAGCTGAGCAAGCTCCAAGAAACCGATTCAGTAAATATGTTAATTGAACACATTTTGGAAATGACACCCAAGCATTCTTATGTAAAACGGTGTCAAGCTGAATGGTATCAAAAGGACAGACTTGCTGTATCGTCTGATGGGTTTGATCCAGCCATTGCATTGATTCAGGTGGACTTCTCATAGAACTTCACATGCATTGCTCAAGATGAAGTTCAGAGTTTTCACTGGGTACAGCCGCAAGTAAGTCTCTTTACTGTTTCGCTTTGGTTGTTTGGGAAACAACATCCCATCGTCATTGTGTCTGATGATTGCCATCACGATAAAAACATCTGTAATATATAAAGATAGTGTCCTGAAAGAACTGCCAGATGGTATTGAAGAAGTTCACATTTGGTCTGATGGACCGTGCTCGCAATTTAAAAATAAATTTATAGCCAATAGTATTAAAATTCTGGAGCAGAGACACAAAGTACATTTAATTTGGAACTATTTTGCAACTTCTCACGGAAAGGGGCCTGTTGACGGCTTAGGCGGTGCTCAAAAAAGAGCTGTTCGAAACAAAGTTTTGAAGAGAGAAATAGTCGTCTTCAACGCTGAGCAGTTTGCCAATGCAGCTAAAGATTCTGTTGTTACTGTCATTATCGTTTCACCCTCACAAATTGATGAAACTGCAAAAGAAATGAAACTGCACTCAATATTTTCTAAAGCTCCTGCAATCGTCGGAATATCAAAAAATCATATAATTTACTTGAAAAATGATAAGCTGCAAATGGCCCAAACATCAATCGAAGTAAACGTGAGCATCAAATTAAAACAGACCAATTACGACGAAGTAAATGAGTTTGGTATTGAAAGTAATAGTTTCAACGATGACATGCCATTATCTGCACTCAATTAATTACAATCGAGTTATATAAGACTTATGTGTTTAATAAAACTTAAATTTTGTTTAATTTCAATTTTAGTCCATAAAAGCCTGAAGTTAATTTTTATTATTGCAAAATTTTGATTTAATTTTAATTTTTGTACATTAGAGCTAGAAGACGCACCTTATTTTAATATAAAAATCGAAACTAACGCGAGTTACCAATTTTTTGTAACGCGACTTACCATACATTTCTTGCATTATTTTAAAAAATACGAAATTAAATTGTTATTTCAAGTAAAGAAAAACTAATTTATATCCTTTTCTCTTAACATGTTGTCCAAAAATGGTAACGCGAGTTACCAGCACAACTTACTATTTTACTGGATAAATATTACGTTATTACTGAAATTTTAAACTAATCTGTAACACGAACAATGTCTTATGTTCATAAAGAAACAATTTTTATTAGTTAATCCAAATGATGAGCTTCAAAAGTTGCATTAAACTCTAAAAAAAATTCCTGTTTGTAACGCGAGTTACCATGGAATTACCCAATAGTTTTTTCATAATAAAATTTTTAAAAAGTGTTTTTTTGTTTTCAATCACAAAGGCGAATGTCCCCTTAAACTTGTGACTTACCGTTCATGAGTTATCGTAATTTTAAGTTCAACACATAACTCTGCCTATTCATAAGCGGCTAGCACAATTTACAAATTTTTTTCAAATTTTGAATTAGGAGCTACAATATTGCGGCACAAGTGTAACCGTTAAAGAGATATTTCCAAAATGATTATCGCCCAAATTTATATGAAAATAATTTGGGCCTTATTTCGTTTTTTTTTTTTTTTTGCATTATTTCCTAACGCCCATTATATCGTCCATATACAGTACCTGTCGAATGAATTGCGAACGATACAAAAAAACAAATGAAACTATAACTTTTGATCAGAAATACAGCAGTATCAGTGGATCAAAAAGAAATTAAATTAGGCTTTACTAATTCAAATTATTTGTATTTTTTTATGTCGGCTTTAAATCTATAATTGAATTATATTGCGCAGCCCAAATTTTTGGAAACTGCCTTAATTCTATCTGGCATGATTCTAATACAATTTTCCTTAATTTTTTTTTTTACTTTCATAATATTAACCCAGTGTGCCGCGTTTTTACCCGTTACGGATCCGTTACTGATCCGTTTGCGGGAGAAATTCAAAAAAAAAAAAAAAAACGATTCGCTTTTTTTTTGGGAATCTCTACCGCCAACGGATCGGTAACGGATCCGTAACGTATAAAAAAGCGATGATTTGAACCGTCTGGCACACTGGGAAAGATTAAAAAAAATCATAAAATTTTTTTGATGAATTTGGAATCAGGGGGTGCTAATTACACTAAAAATATACTTTATATCTAAAAATAAAATAATTTTTATATCATGGCCGAAAATGGGTTAAGAAGACATCATGAAATCTAATCCTGCAATGCAAAGATACGAGTATAAACAATGATATCGCGTCATGGAATGAAATGAATCAAAAATGTTTTCATTAATTTTATAGTATTTTTTGTTTGCATGCTTTTTTTTGTCTGAACATTATCAGGAAACGGAAAAACTTATTTTCCTTTATCTAGAAATTAAAAAAATTTGTCTGCGATCATTTTCACAAACAGATTAGTTTGTCTGACATTGAAAGTACAAAAAGTAAAAATTAAAAATTGCTATAATCCGATACAGCTTTGAACAATGATTTATAAAGAAGGTAAAATTTCAATAAAAAATTAAGCAAAACATAAAAACAAAAATGTAAAAAATAAATTGAGAAAATATTGAAATTGAGGTAGAAATAAATGAATGCTGCACGTTGGAGCTTTCCTCTCATGCTGAACAAACAAGAAACCTGCAGCGAACAGTGCCGCCCTAATGGGCAAGTGCATTGCGTTTCAAGAAGGTTGAAGTTTTGAAAATGGAGTGAGGAAATGAAACTTTGTGCACATGTTGAAGTTAAAATATTATTCAAAGTTATTAAATTTGTGCGAGGAAGTAACAAAAAATAAAATATTCATAAATGAATGAAGTAAACGTTATGTGCAATGTGTGTTGGGTTCCATAAAGAAGACCACAATATGCAGCATTTTAGAACTAAACCGTAACTAAGAAAACAAAGAAATTAAAAACAATTTATTTTTGCAATTAAAAATTTAAATAAAACAGACTTACAAATGAATGGATGTGGAGTCTGAAAGTATTGTGTATCTTTAATACGTTTGTATGTATTTCTATGGCCTTTTGGGTTATATCATACTCTCTAATGATTTTTGATCCACATACCACATTTATGTGTTAAATTTTGCCAAATGGTTTGAAAAAATAAAAAACAGGAAAAAAAATGTTCCAAAGTATCTTAAAGTATTTTGGCTCCCTAACTCATTAGAACAGCGGTCGGCAACCTTTTACTATGCAAGGACCACATAGTGGCAAAATGAAATAAGGGCGTGCCGTATTTTTCATAATTTTGTGTAACTATAAACACCATGATCGGTGGTGGATCTAGATTATCTGGCGCCCTAGGCACATGTTTTTCAGCACCCCCTCCTTGATATTTTTCTTCATAATGGAAACCTAAAATGAAATTAACTAAATTAATGAAATAATTAAAAATTAAATTCGTTTTTTACGCAGCATGGGGGGCTTGAATTAAATAAAACCATCATGAACAAAGCCGATTTATTTTTCATTAAGCAATTTTCTTGAATTTTTTCAGAATTTTAGAACTTGTTATGTGGCCGTAATGAGCGATTTAGACTTTTTTTACCTTTACCCTCACCGTGTGGCACATACGATTTTTCTGAATTTTACTTGTGAATAGTCGGAATGGTGCCCCGAATTTTTCAGGTAAAACGACCACCTGATAGCCCATCATGTCGAAATTTTCTTGTTCACCTATTTGAAATTTCATTTTACACGACTAGGAATATATTCCACCACATTTGGTTATAGAATATGAAAAAAAAATTTCTGAAAACCCATATGCCCATATACTTACAAATGCATTAGGGAGGTTTAGTTTGATTATTTTAATTTTCAAGCAGATTTGATACTTGCTTGGACAGAAAAAAGAAAATCGCGTGCAGTGATGCTCATTTTATTAATAATTTTCGAAGTTTTCTATAAGAATTGCGCTTTAAATTTATTTTTCTTAAGGCCGTAGGTGTGGCTGTTAACTGATTTCGCTCAATAAAATAACAGTTTTTTCTAATTAATTTAGTTTAACTTCAAATGCAATACTTCTCATACCTTTTCAATTGCAATACTCTTTATGCATTGCCATTTAAAATGCATTTATCTATAAAACACGCATGTCCTGCAGGGTGTAACTTAACAAGAGACAGTACGAAATGTTCATCACACAGATACATACACAATAGCACACCCTGCAACTGACATTGTTCATTTAAAAGGAAACCCACAAACGATGCGTTGGCATGGGAGAATTTCATTCTTTATTTGACTGGAATACTCCAAGCAACTGTCGGAATGTTCGAATTGTGCGTAACTTTAAACTTTATGTTTTTACTTCTTTGCATTTTATGCAGTAGTGACGTCAGCTTAAGCAATCGCCTTCGGAAAAGATTCATATTACAGAATCGAGAAAAGCGTAACGTAAAATTTTTTTTTTTTTTTTTTATATTCAACAGGAGTGCAATAAATATTCACCCACTTGTTCGAAAAATTAAAATTTTATTGAAAACATTCAGCATAATTAAAGGTTTCAGTAAAAACAGCAGCCCAATAAAATGTTTGTACATTTGAAATTGGGATTATTATTTTGAGTCTGTTACCTATAAAACGTATGTTAAATAAGTAAAAAATCAAACTTATCTTTTCATGTTCAGAGTATCAGATTATAAGTCTCTAGTAAACTCTTTCATCGTGCGATGTCACTAGCGTATGCTTTCAATCCTTTTAAACAATTTCTTCTCGCAGGATTCTTATTCTAGGGATAGTTCCCACTTTTTCAATTATTAAATGATAGTGCAAAGGACAAAAAGCTGTCTCTCGTTTCCTAATACTAAGTCGTGGATTCGTACAGATATTTGAATAATTTTCTTTCCATCAAAATTCATCCCTACTAGTTGACATGTTCCAGATATAAGTTTTGGATTGCCATTGTTCTGTGAGTTTGTTGCATTGCGTATTATTTTATTAATAAGAAATACGGACTCTACTCGTATACCTTACGTGTAATACTATATTTCGATTAATTTGTATAAATTTTTGCAAAGCAGTTTACTTTAAAGTCGCCACATGTACAGTGAAATACCATTTAAGTATTGTATATATTCTTCCAACCATTTGTCTTATTGCAGAAGATGAAACACTGTGATTTTGCATATTTATATCAGATCGTTATCACTACGCCTCTTCAAAACCATCCAAGATGTCGCTTCCAATTTCAATTATAAGCATTTGTATTTGCTGTAGAATTTATGAAACTTTATACTTAAACGCAAATGTTTCCTAAGGGGGTTAACATTTATTTTTAGTAACAACATTTTATATGAAATTTGTTAAGAAAAAAATAATGCGCGACCAGATTACTATTTCATACAAAAAAGAAAAGAAACGAAACTACATAGTAAGGGTTTTTTCCGCTGCACCTCATTTGAATTCTTATTAAATAAAAAATTTTGATATTTGACATCAACTTGTAAACTCTGAATTTTGTAATACTCATTACTTCAAAAACATATCGTATTTGTGACGTCCATTGTCCAAATTCGTCTATTTTTTGGCCAGTGCTAAACACTCTGTATACCCACAATCTGCAGTTGTTCCGGAAAATATAAAAAAAATAATTTAAGAATACCTTAAAGCGATATTGTTAAAGATTACTTAAACCTCAAAGATATCAGAAGGTGGTATGCTTACAATTTTACATGAAAATTTGAGCATGCGAAAAATACTTTTAAAGGTGCCTCGTTTGCTATTTTACCAAGACAATGCACAGAGTCCCAAGTCGATGAAAACGATTGTCAAATGACTAAAATGAATGAATTCCTTTCCCACCCACCCTTTTTTTACTGATTTGTCACTGAGCGACTTTTATCTGTTCGCAGACCTAAAAAAAATGCTCACTGGAAAGAGATTTGGTTGATATTAGGAGGCGACCGCCAAAAAAAAAGCTTATTTTGAGGCCAAATGAGGCGCTGCGAACATTAACGCAGTAAGTCGACTTAGGGCGTTTTTGCGCCCATCGCTTTTTTGAAAAGTTTGGGTCCTCAAATATATGTGTACTTAATTTAAACTTCCAATTCGGATCACAGAATGTGGTAGGGCAATATGTAATGGGCAAGTCCGAAAATAATCTCTTTTTTTGTGGTGGAATATATTCCTAGACGTATAAACTGAAATTTCCAATAGGAGAACAAAAAAATTACGACCCGAGAGGGTGTCAGGAGGTCGTTTTATCTAAAAATTTTGGGAAAATCGAGATTGCCGATAATATACGGGAGAGCACATATTTCAGAAGTAGTAGATATGTTACGGGTCACCTTTCCAAATATTCTGAAGTAAAATTCATAAAAATCGTATGTGGGTCGTGGCGACAAAATGGGTTAAAAAGTCTAAATTGCTCATTACGGCCACATAACAGGTCCTAAAATTCTGAAAAAATTCAAGTAAATTCCTTGACAAAAAATAAACCGAATTTGTGTATGATGTATGAGTATGTGTGATTTTTTTTAGATTTTTTTTTTTTTTGTAGCCAATATTTGAAGAATTATAAAATGTTCGAAAAAATTCACACATATTCTTTGGACGATTGTAAGCATTTTCTGCTTTATACACTTTTTTCGTAAGGCACCTTGCTTTTGAATAAAAACCATTTTTCCGATCGGGTAAAAAAATTGCTATGTTCGAGTGGCCATATTTCGATCAATTTTTAACCTAAGAAATTTTTCAATAAGGCATTTTAAAGGAAATTTTTTATTTTTTTTTAGCGCCAAAAGAGTAAAAAATACAAGAATTCGAAATTTTTTTTTGATTTCAATATTTTTAGCAAAAGCGATTTGTTATCCAAGCTCAAACAAAAAGTTTCGCATGAAGAATGTGAAAATTTTGCTTCTTTCGCTAGAAATTTTGAAGCTTATATGAATTTATGTTTTTTTCATTTTTGTAAAAATTTCTGTAATTTGATATTAAATATCTCAAAAAATTTTGAATTAGTTCTTTTATTAAATATAATATATCGCAGTTTTGTGAAATCTGTCACTTCCTTTTAAGATTTATTGTAATTTAATGACTTACTTCACATTAATGACAGTTTCCAGGGGTGTTATTTTCAAAAAAATCATTAAAATCTATTGAGCCGCTTTTGTGTAATATTAAATCAAAATATTCAATTCTTTAAAAGTGACATTCTTGCCATCCCATTCACTTTTCGCTATTTATAATCAGCACTTGTCTACCAAACTTAACCACCGTTTGCGAAATATTGCCTAATAAATTCTAATTTAAAAGGATTTGCTAAGCCTTTCTATGAGTATCTACAAGGTTAGAACTGATCCCAGTCACAATGCTATACTACTGTACAATATTGTTCCAAATTTCGTTAAAATCTCTATAGCCGTTTGCGAAAAAAAAAAAAAATATTTACCAGGTGCAAAACTTAAAATTAAAATTTTAAAGAAATAAACAAAAACGCAACAAACAAATATAAAAATAGTTATTTTTAATGTATTTTGCAATGTTGAATCCAAATCCGGCCTTAATTGCTGTATCTCATACGGTTTTTGAGATATCTTACCCTAAACAAGGAAAAAAAGCCGATGCTATGTTTTATTGCTGTATTTTGGAGCTATATAACAGGACTTATATCCGTAAATTCTGATGCAGAAATGGAAAGCTCTAATCAATCTTTTAAACCTAATTCAAATAATGTCGATATCTTCATTTTTCTCGGAGATATCCTAACCTAAAAAGTTAAAAAAGTGCAAAAAACGTGTTTTGTCATTATTTCAGTCTACGATATTTCGGAGAAAAATTAAGCTATTGATATAATTTAAATGTGATTTTAAAGAATCAGATTGGAGCTTTCAGATAATGTATCGAATTCTGCGTATGAATGTTCTATATTCTAGTTATATAGCTTAAAAATATAGCAAAAACTGTCTTTTTTCCTTGTTTAAGCTAAGATATATCAAAAACTGTAAAATAACTATTTTTATATTTGTTTGTTGCGTTTTTCTTTCCGATTTTTTTTTTTTTTTTTATATGGGATATGTATTTTTGCGATATTCCGCGGGGATGATCAGCTACGATTTCGGGGCTTGCATTTTTCAGACCACTAAACTAATACAAATGAAACCCCATTCACAGATTTTCTCCACATAGCCAAAAATCCTATCGACTGTTTAAGATAATTCTGCCAATATGCATAAGTAATATGTGTAAGTAGTAATTATTTACTCATTTTATTAGTGTTAATTGAATAAATTTGTTTTCCAAGGTTTAAATGAGCATTTAGAGACTTTAAATTGAATTATCTCGAAATGCCATTCTTCAACTTAGGGCGTTAATGCACGTAACGCCTCAAATATAAATTGTTCTACAAGAAAGGTATCGAAATGTTAGAGAAGCGCTGGAATGATTGCATCGCTCTTTAATGAACCAAAATCGAGTTTTACCAAAAAAGTGGTTTTTTCTTCATCAGACCACGTATTTTTCAACCGGTGTGTTAGGAACAACTTTATAGGTATTCAATGACTAAATAGAGACGCCCTCCTCAACTTTTAGTTGATTCCGCTTAGCACTGTCTGTGCTAAGTGTGCTAATACTATGTATACAAAACCTTGGGAAAATTTGAATTGGGTAAGCAACATGAGACACTAAACTGCTGGCCAAAAATGAAGTTTACATTAAGAGTACTTGAACTGTATGATGCAAAAAGTAATCTAAATGGGGATGGAGTTTCAATGCAAAAAACAAAGCATTTGCGCTGCATAACAACATTGTCTGCTGTGGAAGTTCAAATGAGTTATGACTGCATGTGGTCGTACTGTGGTGTACACACAGTTCACGATAGCAAAATGCTTGTTGCAGAGGCGTATTTATGGGGAGTGCTTGGGGGGAACTAGCTTGGATAATACGCACAATAAGGCGTAGCACCACGCATACAAGAAAAATCTTTAAAACGCTACATATACTGGAAGAGTTGTTTAATGCTACCAAATTGAACTCCGACAAGAGGGCGTGACACCTGCCTTATTTTTAAAATGCTGTCAACTTCACATCGGGTATAGGAAATTTCCTGAGCTATAAAAAATTGTGAACTGAAATGTTTCTGTTAAACTAGCAGTTGACGAGTTATTTACAAAAAACTGGTTTTCGTTATTTTATTACCATACCGGCACGTTGTGATAGGTAACTTAGAACGTCAAAACAAGGAATGTGCAAAATCTCAGTTTTCAAACTCTAAGTAGGTGGCTTAAAGAGAAAACCTCATTTGACTGAAGTACTGGCGTAAAGTGAGTTAAGCAAATCATCTCATGGAATTCTATGAAAACAGAAAGTAACTTCGTGCCAAAACCCCAGAACTTTCATCAAATACTGCGTTGTAACATTATGCGAGATAAACGAATCAAAATAACAGATATGGTTAAGTGGATTCGATGTAATTGATAAACACCGTAATTGACTAAATTTCGTAGCAATATTATGATAAATTTTATTTTTATTTTTTTCAATAATTTCATTTTGATCACAAAATTTTCAGAATAACAACAAACACCCCAACGCCAAGCTATGTCATTAACGATTACGAATGACTGAACGGTGTGTCGCATTTGGAAAAACTATGTCAACGCTCAATGATCATCGGTAAATATGGTAACTGTTTGCTGCTTAAATGAATGCTCTTATTGAGCGATGCCAATTATGGTGACTTAATACCACACAAAGTTCAATGCGAAATCAAAAAAAATGTTCAAAAATTTAAAAATTTATAGGCGGAGCCTCTCATTTACCAAACAAAAAAGTTAAATGTATGTACTAGGGTGGCCGTTAAATAGCTTTTTGTTGAATTTCAATGATGGCTCCAAATGGCGAAAGAAAATTTTGCTGTTTTTTTGAAATTTTAGGTTGAACCTTGATTGGCCATTTGATAAATTTGACCATCTGTCTGTTTAAATTATGACCAAACTGATAAAGTTAGATGAATAAAATTTGGTGCAGATAAGAACAATGTTACTAGGCTATTTGATATTAAAAAAGGACGTAATCGGTTAACCTTCACGTCTACCTCTATTATGAACAAAGTTAGTCTTGGTAATTTTTCGAGACCGAGACCAAGACGCTGACCGAGACCAAGACGCTGACCGAGACCTAGGCTCAATGACTAGGGCCAAGGCCAAGACTCAATAGCAAAACCATTAACGATTTTTTAATTCCAGTCAGACTACGATCCTAAGTATTATCTGTACCAAATTTCATGCACTTAGCTGTAACAGTGTGGTCAGAATCGTAATTTTAATAAACGGCTAATCAAGGTCCAATATGAAAATCTGAAAAAATCAGGGAATTTTTTTCCCAGGATTGGAGCCGATTGACGACCATTCATCAGGACCACTTTCGTGACTATTTTGGCACCAGGGCTACTTTTTTGCCATATTTGGGCAATATTTGTTTTAAACCAAGCATTTTCTTTTTTTTTATTAAAAAATTGTTTTGTAATAAAACCGTTGACAAAACAAAAGAAAAGCATTTTAAGCTCGTGCCACGCCTCCTTCCATGAACAGGGATTAGGGTATAGAAAACTTCTGGAATGTCTAATTCAAGTTTTATCCAGAATTAGACATAAGTATGTATGTGTGCTTGTACTAGTTATAAAAAAAGTGTTTTTTAATTATGATGTTTGTGAAAGCATAACTGACACAGTTGCAATAAATGTTAAAGAATAATTTTAATTTTGCGTGGTGCACACTTGTTGGTCTGGATCAAACTTATGCTCTGACTCACATTTCACGGCTGATAAAATAAGCACAGCAATGGAGCAGAAGCGACTGCCTACGTGTATGAAGGAAAAGGAAGCCCATAAGTAATGGAAACGCAGCAAATTAAAATGAAAAAGTTTTTCCATACGAAATACATAAACAACAAGAATGATGGTTATGATGCTAAAATGTTAAAAAAAAATTTTTAATTTTTAAAATGTCGAAACGATATGTATACCTATTGGTAGAATCATAAATATCTTTCCCATGAAAATTATAGCTAAGGGTGGTCACGGTGCTCTTAAACAGTCGATAGGTTTTTTGGCTATGTGGAGAAAATCTGTGAATGGGGTTTCATTTGTATTAGTTTAGTGGTCTGAAAAATGCAAACCCCGAAATCGCAGCTGATCATCCCCGCGAAATATCGCAAAAATAAATATCCCATATAAAACAAAAAAATCGAAAAAAAAAGCAACAAACAAATATAAAAATAATAATATTTAATGTATTTTGCAATGCTGAATCTGAATCCGGCCTTAAAATTGCTATATCTCATACGGTTTTTGAGATATCTTAGCCTAAACAAGGAAAAAATACCGTTTATGCTATGTTTTATTGCTGTGTTTTGGAGCTATATAACAGGACGTATATCCGTAAATTCTGATGCAGAAATGGAAAGCTCTAATCAATCTTTTAAACCTAATTCAAATAATGTCGATATCTTTATTTTTCTCGGAGATATCCTAACCTAAAAAGTTAAAAAAGTGCAAAAAACGTGTTTTGTCATTATTTCAGACTACGATATTTCGGAGACAAATTAAGCTATTGACATAATTTAAATGCGGTTTTAAAGAAAAAGATTGGAACTTTCAGATAATGTATCGAATTCTGCGTATGAATGTTCTATATTCTAGTTATATAGCTTCAAAATATAGCAAAAACGGTCTTGTTTCCTTGCTTATATTTCGCGGGGATGATCAGCTGCGATTTCGGGGTTTCCATTTTTCAGACCACTAAGCTAATACAAATGAAACCCCATTCACAGATTTTCTCCACATAGCCAAAAAACCTATCGACTGTTGAAGAGCACCGTGTGGTTTCACAAAATAAAACCGTAATTTTTAGACAATCTATTTTTCTACTGTAATGTTTAAATAAGGTACAAGGTGTCCCAAAACAAAGTTTATATTTAGCGGATCAATTTCACAAAAAGTAAGCCCTTTATCGAAAATATTTTTATTATTTATGAAAGTATATAATCCGGGCATTTTTAAAAAATAATATCGGTCAAATGTATACACACGCTGTCACGGCACTTATTTATTCGAACACTAAAATTTCTTATGACAGCTCGGCAGGTGGCTTTCATTTCGTGATGGATGTTTTCTTTTAAGTTTTCGCCAGCTAAATGAGGCGCCAATCAAAACGGGGAGGCCGTTATTATCAATAACGGCAGAACTTGTGGCAGTCACTGAGTCATCGACTTTGTAAAGCTCTCGCAAGCACAGCGCACGGTCCGTTGCCGAAAAACGCTCAGTAGCAACTAAACTTCCAAGAGTCAGGCTACCAACTTTGCATAACTTATTTTGTTTTCATATGATGATGTTTTGTTTTATATTATAAATTGAAATAAGTAGCAAAATAAAATGTTTCGATTCATTTTATTAAAAATCATTAGAAAGAAACAATAGAATCCTTCCAAAATGTTTTAGAAGACGATTTTCGGCTATAACTTTAACATTGTATCGGCACCAAACATAAAAATCTACGAGTAGTAAAGAATCAAGCCCAGGTTGCAGATATACGAATTGGAATTTAATCAAATCCTGCTTGCAGGTAGTCACACAGTCGCCAGCCAACTTCAAGCAACAACAAAATTTGGAGCAAATATAAAAAGAACTGTTCGATTTAAGTAAAAAAAATAATCTCCCTTAACTTACGACGATTGTAGATTAAAAAAGCTCATTCGGCTAATTTTAGACCAGATTCCTAAAAAAAAGACAAGTCCTTGTTTGATTAAATTGCCATGCCATTGATCAGAAAAAAGCAGTTCATCCAATTTGAACGGATCATCTGTTGAAGCTCACGTACGTTAGGTAAATTAATTAATTAATAATAACGGCATGAGAGAAGATCCAGAATTCAGTAAATGCACTGTCCGTTTTAGTGGTGGACAAAATACCAAGTACGCAACTCTGTTGACTTGAACTCTGAAATGATTACCCCATCCATCAATATTCCTGGTTTCCTAATAATAGCCGTTTTTCTTTAGACGCGTATATACTAGGGATTTCAGTCCCGGGATCCCGGGATCTCGGGATTCGAGCCTTTTTGCAGTCCCGAAAATCCCGGGATTAGTGCTACTAATCCCGGGATTTCTTTTGCAAGTTTTTTTTTGTTAAATGACAGAAAAATCACATTAAAGTAGAGATAAAACTTATTCTCTCTAGATTTAAAACTCAAATTGAGGACAATAGCCATACAGTTAATGTGAACGTAGCAAAAAACTTGAGAGAAAAATTAAATCTAGTTTTGAATACCACTTCAAAAAATTTGTTTTCTAGATAATCTTATAATTTATCCGACGTTTTAATGGAAGAAATTGATATATTTTGTAATGGTGGTGATAGGGGTTATTTCCTCCAGAAAACTTTCGATTATCTTTTTTCAATTCAACCAACAAGTGTTGAATCAGAAAGATGCTTTTCGTGTGCAGCAGGGGTTGAAATAAGAAAAAAAATATTACTGCAAAATTTTTTTTGATTATTTGCAATTTTTTTCAAAATTTATTTAGTGCCTTGTTCAAGTGTTTGTTGAATATTAATATTAAATATTAATATTAAATAACAGATATCATGGCAATGATTTAATTTAAAATTGAAAATTTATAGTGAAATTTTCTTTCTTGCATTTGTAAAAATATGTTTAAAGTAGAGGTGCCGAGTACTACATTTAAGCCCAAATTGGGAAGTTAGACACCTAAGACAACGGTTATATGCAAAATAAAATGAGTATTTAGTTTCAACGATTAACTCAAAAACAAAGTAATATGAATTTGGCTAAATATTATTATTACAATTTTTTACAATTTTTGACTGTCATTGCTGCAAATTTTAAGTTATTTCTGCAGAAATAGGGCATTGCTGCAGCTTATTTCAATGCCTGGTGTGAGGTTATATATCTGTGGACTTTTGACAAAACAACCTAACTCGAAATTGGCAACTTTTCAGGAGAGCCTAAAAACTGATTAACTACTTTTCAATAATGTGGCTCAATTTCGTTGATGCAGCATTGAATCTCCTCTTTCCATACATTTTGACTAATTTTAAAGTGTCAGCTGCCAAATTATTATTTTTTTTGGTTCATAACACTTCAAATCTTGCGTGAACTATGGGACACCCTTATATCTCTGGAACAAGAAATCATAGAGACATGGCGATTATACCAATAGAAGCATATTTAAATTTTTAGGACTAAAATCCTGGAGAATTGTCATATCTCAACTTAGGTTGTTTTGTCAAAAGTCCACAGATATGTAATAAATTAAGATATAAATTGTATGATAAAACAATAAATGCTTTAATTTTCCTAAAACATATTTTAATAATAATAAAACTGATTAAAAGAAAAGTTATTCCTTTCAAGTCCAACACTTGTTAAAACTTTGATCTCACTATTTTATATAATTAAATATGTATGATATTTTATGTATGCATTTAAGTAAGCATATAATGCTGCAATGTACCTTTATGTTCGTTTTTGAAGTAAAAAAGTATTTTTGAATTTTTTGTTTTTTAAAAAAAGCGAGAATTGTTTAATGAAATGAACCTGTTTTAAGAAATTGTTCTTTAATATTTTTTACACTTTTTAAATAAAATATCTTTGTAGGGGTGTAGTAGGGGTATATAAGACAAAATATTAGGAATTTTTAATGCTAAATTCTGCTTTATTTAGAAAGAAAAAAAAATTCATACAAATCCCGAAAAATCCCGGGATCCCGGGATTCAAAAATTTCTGATCCCGAAATCCCGGGATCGCAAAAAGTCCAAAAATTGGAATCCCTAGTATATACAATTGGGGTAATTTTCAAATTGCGATAAATTATGAACGGTGAGTCGTACGATAAAAAGTCCAAGGGTCTTTTTGAAGGAAAACCACATGCTCTACAAATAATTTTAATTTTTTGTAAAAAAAAAACGACTATTTAGAAATTATTTAATAAAGAAAAGTGATTTTTTGCCGTTTGTCGCCGCTTAATCAATTTTTATAGAATAACTCCTAAAAGGTTCCTTAGAGTTTTATTGTGCGACTTACTGTTCATGAGTTATCGCAATTTAGAAATAACCACAGTTGTATATACGCGTCAAAAAAAAAAAAAAAACACGGCTAATATAGTATATATGTATGAACATTTTGTTTAATAATTAAAACCATTAGGAAAAGTCATCAAAGTTGAGTAAATAAGGATATGTATATTATAAACTAAACTAACATTTATTATTAAGAGATAGAAATTGTTGCTGCTTCATTTGCTTAATTTAAACAAAAACATTTCAGATATTTTTGTCAGTATTTAGAGTAAAAGTTTCTCAACAGAACCAGGTTTTTCAATTTTAACGATTGGATTTTTCAACTGGAACTGTGTAAGGAAATACGTATTTATTTTTGAGAAATAAAATAAAAATTTATGAATTTATTTCTTATATTTTATGAAATGATTCACATAGTCAATGAATGCTGTTCTCGGCTCAAATTCAATGAATAATTTCATTAATTTTATGTTCTATATTTTGTGTGTGTAACAGCTGAAAATTTTTTTGACTCTGATTTCGCTCAAATTTAGCAATATGGTAGTTCCGGTGTGCAAGAACAATAATCCGGGAGGATTTGGTCCTTGTACGATTTGTTGTTGAAAGACAGGGTGTTGAATTTGGCCTTTTTAGTTATTTTCATGAAAAGGCTGTTTTTTCAAAAATGTGAACAACATTTTTTTCAGAAAATTTTTTTAAATTTTTAAACTTAAAAATACTTTTGAATTTTTTTTAAAAAAATCACCCTTTTATTTTTTTTTTTTTAAAGCACTTTAAATCAAAGCAAAACTCTTTGTTTACTCAGAGGAATGCATCTTACGAAAAAAGTGTGAAATCATATAATCAGAATTGGGCAAAATTCGTATTTTCCCATAATGTGAGACGCCATATTGACTGGGCCATCTTGGATTAAAGAATCTTCGAATTCTGATCTAGATTCGTGATCAGCGCCAAAATATTGAAAAAAACATATTTTACGCCGTCTTTCGGGGCGTGTTTTTTTAAAAAAAAACACCACACGAGTCTCGAAGGCTTTAAAAAAAAAGAAAATTTTGATATCCAAAACATTTTTTTTCGTCCACACAAGTTCTGGCGGCGGAGTCGTCACGTTTAACGTGAAATGTCCCATAAATAAGTAATATATATATTAATACGCAAAAAAAAAAAAATTTGTCCTACCGTTTTTACTATGTTAGAAATGAAGCACGACTTTGAATTATACACCATTAGAAAGGTATTTGTGTGTGTAGATGTGCACAAAATTAATTTATTATGTTGCCCTTAAGCCTGCCAAAATTATATACAAATTTTTAATATTAACAACAACAAAATACGCGGTCACACAGAGCTGAAAAGAGGATACAGCCTCATGTTTTTTGTTTCTTTTCGTTTCACATTTGTCATTGTGCCAGGATGATACATGAGCTTTTCTATTTTGTACCAAATAGCAAAAAAAGTACTAAAACTGTCCAAAAAGTACCAAAATTACAATATAATACATTTGTGGTCAAATTTAGACCATTGGGCGATTCTAGTATATTTTAAACTGAGATGTTATATTGGGCATCTCAGTTGAGAAATTTTTACTCCATTAACGAATGTATGTACACAAAAAAAATACAAAGTTCGATACATTCACATCCTCTGCAAAATCCACTGTAGAATCCACTGCAGCGCTCTTCTTCAACTATCGACATACATATGTAAATTCAAACACTTTTGTGTTGATTTCCGGGATATGAATCAATAGGTGCCCGGCAGCGAAATGGCCATTGTATGATAGTGTCATTGATTGCCAAATCAATTCCAAAGCAATGCATATTTGTTTGTCCTATATTACAATTTGGGATTAATGGTTCCAAAGTAAAAGACATCATACGTTTTTGTTTGAAATTTTGTAATGGACTGACAACTAATTGACGGTGAATTTCTTAATTTACAGCTTTCCAAGTTAACCCTTCGGTGGGCTGACATGACGTGTTCATCAGTGACTTTGAGCCTCAACAACAATTTTAAGGCTCCATACAATCGACATATATGTAGACATTGTTGTAGACATTGTCATGCATATGTTCCTCAACAAACAACAAGAAAATGTCATGCAAGCGTCAGCTTCATAGAAATCCTTCTTTGATTTACTTTAATTTTTCGTATCGGCTTTCTAATAACTTCTCGGCAGTAAGGAGATCAAAACACACTAAAAATACTTTTCAAAACTCTTGGGGTTTTCAAAAGCGTCAAAATTTTTGTAAAGTGTAATTGTATATTTACTTTGAATCACCTTCCCTTGCATTCCGCGAACTCTTTGATTTCACCTCGTAGCAAAAGAAAGCCTACAAAAAACAACCAACTTACAAAAAACTTAAAAAACGACCTCTAGCTAAATTGGAGCTGCCGAAATCAAAGAAGAACAAGCACGTAGTTTTTCATCAAACACAAACGAGGGAGCACCAGAATAGTAAAAGGCTAAAATTTTTAAACGTTTTATCATGTCGAAAAATAAATTGAAATCAAGTTTTTTTTAAGTATTTTCTTCTCCTTAGATGTTAGAGATTTCAAGAAAATTGTGAAAGAAGCAAGGTATCGCAAGTCCTTGTAAAGGACTAAAAGTATTTAATTTGTATACCTTTACTTCAATGGATCATATCTGGGAAAGTATGATTAAAAGAGGACGACCGCAGACAAAATTGAACTACACTATTCCTGAATGTACGCCATATGTCTGAAGATACCGTTGCCAGATTCGGAATCAGCGACCATGAGTTAGTAAAAAAAAGTTATAGAGATCAAATTCAAGTTTTTGTGTTGCACATTGTAATCAGTTGATATTTTCCGCGTGGAAAATGCACCCTCTACCATAATACCATATTTAACAAAGGAAACACAAAAAAAAAAAAAAAAATGGGAAAAATTTGTCTATTAAAAATCAGATGAAACCAACCTTTATAAAAAGTGGTTCGGTTTTCGGTTCGAATCAAGCAATTATGGAAAATTTCGGTTCGGTTAATGGATCAGTTAATTAGTAAAAAAAAAGTGGTTTTCCGGTTCAAAAACCGTCACTGCGTGGAATCTAAAGTTAATTAAAAATTACTCAATTACTCTCAATAGAGAAGTTTCATGACGTATCCAAAGATGTTGTATGAAAAAATATTTTACCGTCGGGAATTACCAAATAGTGCTCTCAACTTTTCAGTATTTCAACTAAGTACAGGGGCGTGGAGAGAAAATCCGGGCCCGGGGATAATTTTATACCGGGCCCCCTTCAGTACTAGTTTTTTTTTATTCGGTACTAACCCACAGGATGCCCAAGAGATGTATGAAATGTACAAAGTTGTGATTTTGTTTGCTTCCTGTCCATATTCATAAAAAAAGTCAAAAAAATAAGATTTCGGCCGGTCTTCGATCAATGCTTGAAAAATATAAGGGAATGTATCCGGGTATGAGACGGGTTTTGTTTTTGAGCCATAACTTTTACTGGTCAAACTGTTTCAGGTATTTTATATATCGTTCAAAAGATAAGAAATGCACACAACTTTCTTCTGAAAGACGTAGAAAGTTATTTCATCACATTCAAAAGTTATGGGCAATTTTCTAAGTACTTTTTTTTAGCAATTTAAATTTTGTATCCGGGTATGAGACACCTAGAAAAATGCAATGAAAATCAGAAAATATGAAATAAACACCCCATGACTGTGTATAAGCACAAACTTTTATTCATTTTTCGTTACATTAATATTGATATTTGATAGTTGCACTAGATTTCGGTTCGAATGAAAAAATGTCCATATCGTTACAAATTTTGTATCCGGGTATGAGACACCTTTGAAAATGCAACTTAAATTAGAAAATACGAAATAAAAACACCATAACTGTACGTAAACACATGTATCATTAAATACATGTTGATATTTGACAGTTGCACACGATTTGGGTTGTAAAAAAAGTGTCTCATACATGTCCCGAATACATGACACTTTTTAAGAAAAGCATAAAAGTAATGCTTTAACCATTTATATTTGCACAAACCCAAATCGTATCACAAAGTAGATATAAAACACTAAACGCTAACGCATGACACTTCCCATTTCCAGTTGATTAAATCCAAAATATAACACTTTGAAACAGATCATAAAAAACTTTTTGCAGTCGAATTGTGACCTAAGGTGTATAACTTAAATAAGCAATAGATCTTTTCACTTCGGTGTTGGCTTAAAAACTTGGTCATAGTAAGAGGATAGTCGACACTAGTCAGATTGGCAATATTAATTTTGCATCATAGAAAAAATCGACTGTCACATTTTTTTCCATGACAGACTTAACTAAGCACTGTGAAACCAGCCTTAAAAGTATTTTCAAATTCATTCTCACATATGAGTCAATTTAATGGGTCATCTGTTACAAGAAAATATTATTCATTGATGTTACACATGTTCTAGGTAATGCAGCCGGAATCATTGTCAACAGTTTCAACCAACCAATGTTCTTTTAAAAATCGTATCCCGTTTTATGACTAACAACAACCTTGGCTTGTTATTTAACTTCAAAAGTGATGTCAAAATTTTAGGTAAAAATATCTTAAAATCTAAAAGAAATAAAGCAATTTTAAGACCAGGTTCGGATTCAGCGTTAAAAAATACATCGATACCATCTATTTTTGTTTCTATTTATTGTTTATTATTTTTTTTAATACGCAAAAATTTTACTTTTTAGTAGAAAGTCAAAAAAGTAAGTGAAAATTCAATATCTTATAGCAATATATTGTATCCGTTTTTGTCAAACTTTTCGTTTTTGTTTTAGTACAGAGCCCAGGGCTAAAAAATGGGTTAGTTCAGTTTTGAAAACGGGCTATGTATATTTCATGTTAGAGTCATTCTTAACATTTTCCCAAAAAAACATTTTGGGTGCAAGTACCTTTTATTTAAAACACAATAGGACAGGTGTGATTGATGAACAGGTTGTTTATAAATACATAGGTACTGCGTTGATGCAACGTAACGCAGAAGAGAGTCCTAATCGTTTACAGGCAGTGCCGCTTAACGTTAAGGTAATGCAGGTTTTGTGCATAAAAGAATGGATAGTGGATCTGATTGACTTTGCCTAGGCATTGATGAGACATCAATGATTAATACATTCTATTCCCCGCTGGGTACATACATATCAACGGGTGCCTAAACAAACAACGCAAAGCGTATTTTTACAAATACAATTATAATTTTTTTTTTTTTTCTATGCAAAATTCTATTTGCATAGCAAAAAATTGTGTTTTGATATTTGTTACAGTAAGTAAACTACATTTGTATACAAATAAAATAAAAAAGGAAAATCTGCATATGAAGCAAAAATAAACATCAAATCCAAGCAACAATCAAACCATATCAGTTTATAAGAATCCGTGGGATGCATTCAACAAAACTACTTTATATCTTTTCGATTGCTACAACATGTGTACACATGTCATTTTTAGCTCGCAGCCCTTAAAAAGTTATTCCATGATGAAAACAAACTAAAAAGGGGTTTAACTTGGCTGTTTTTATACCCTACACTGAGGGTATACACATATACTTTGCCCTTAAATTTGTAACTCATGGAAAAAGACATTGCACGGGTAGAAAACTATCTTTGCTATGTACAGTGGACTGCTTCATGAAGTTTTCTTTTTGCTTTCAAACAGGTTTAACAGTTGCAAGGATAGAAAATAATGGGAAGAGTCCATTATATTTACGGTGACCAACCGTCCTGTATTTCAGGGGACAGTTCTGTATTTCGACTACGTGTCCCCGGAATTTATTTGAGAAATAAGGGACATACAAATGTTCTGTATTTTATTTTGTGTCCCCTATTTGTCCTGTATTTGGACAGTTTATTTATTAATATGTATAAAATATCAATAAAAACCGTAATTGTTTAGCTAATTCATCACAATATGAAGTTGCATATTTTCATATTTTTATCAATAGCTTAAAAACCTCTTGAGAATATGCAAACTTAAACTGTGATTATTCAGTTTCGCAACATATAGCATCATTTCAAAAACGGCTCTTTGACAATTAACAACTGAAATGTCAAAATGTCATAATGTCAAAATCATCAGTATGCTTAACCTTATTTTTTTTTAAAATTGTGGAGTTAGCTAGTGATTGCCAGAATCAAATGCTTCCACGGAAAGAATTTTCTCCGTTATGAATATAACGTAGACACAGCTTCGAGCAGCATCATGAGCAGGATTTGCTCTGGAAGAGGTTTTTCATATAGATTAATTTTATTACATTTTTTCAATTCATACATAATTTATATGGGAAAAAGATTCTTCCTGGGGGGGGGGGGTTGAACCTCCAAAACCCTCTACGTGTGCACAATCCTGGTTTACAATAAAGACACTTAAAACAATTTTGATAACAAAATTAATTATCATTTAAACTGTTTCGGGCTCAAAGAATATTTGAGGTCACACGGAGACATTTTGAAAATAATTTCTTTTGCCAAAAAATACTAAGAGCCGTTTTCACAATATCTGGGTAAAATTCAACTTGCGGATTGATATAAATTTTATATAAAATTTAATATCAAAGTGTCAGTTAAGGTTAAAGCCAATTAATATGTAATACAAGTAAAAGAAATAAATGCTTTTATCAACGATCAATAAATAAAGTTTAAATTTTTAAATTTACAAAGAAAATTTTACCGTTGAGGTCCTCGTAAGTAGGTATACTTTTGCGCTTTGAAGAAGGTTACATTTAGAGGTGAAAATATTTTGTTTTAGCTCATCAGTCATTGCTTGCCTCAATATTTATATGTCCCCGATTTTCCCCCGACTGCCCCCGATTGTCCCCGTTTTTTTTCGCACAAATACCGTTTTGTCCCCGATTTTGCTTATACAGACATGGTCACCGTAATTATATTAAAATTTACTGGTGGCTTATCCTCTTATTTGTTTTTAATATGACTTGTATGATACTTTAAACAGTTTTGTATATGAAGCAAAACACTCCAAGTGTACCAGGCAAAATTTTTTCTGTCTCCGATTTCGCTCAAATTTGGCAATATGGTGTGCAAGAACAATAATCCGGGAGGATTTGGTCCTAGTACCATTTGTTGTTAAAATACAGGGTGTTGAAGATGGCGTTTTTAGTCATGAAAAGGGTGTTTTTTCAAAAACTTATAGCTTACACCAAAGTTTGTAAATTGATATATAAGTAACTGGTCCCATTCATTTTTAAGTGTTCTTTTTTAAAAAAATATATCTTGGTGAAAAAAAATTTTTTAAACTTAAAAATACTTTTGATTTTTTTTTTTGAAAAAACCCCTTAGATTTTTTCAAAAGTACGTTAAGTTAAACCATAATTTATTAGCTTTAAAATGATGTATGATTCAAGATGGGATTCGGTCGCTAGATGAGAGTTTTTGGCTTTTGAACGCCCGCGGCAGGCAAAACTCTTTGTTTACTCAAGAGGAAGGCATCTTACGAAAAAAGTGTACTAGGCATAAAATGCTTAGAATCGTCCAAGAAATGCATGTGCATTTTTTCAACTTTTTTTTTGAATAATTTTTGAATAATTTTTAAAAAATTTTTTTTTTTTTTGATAAATTTTTTCAAAAATTACTCAAAGAAAAAAATTTTTTAACTTTCCTAGAAACTCCTAAAAATTTCACACGTATTTCTTGGACGATTCTAAGCATTTTATGCCTAGTACACTTTTTTCGTAAGATGCCTTCCTCTTGAGTAAACAAAGAGTTTTGCCTGCCGCGGGCGTTCAAAAGCCAAAAACTCTCAACTCTCGAGCGAATTCCATCTTGAATCATACATCATTTTAAAGCTTATACTTTTAAAAAGACCCTACTCAAGTAGTGGTGGAACTTCTTATAATGTGGCCGCCATCGGATGTTGGTATAATAATGTTTGAGCAAGTCAAAGTAATTTCATTCTGGTCCAAGCTTTCTGATTCTGTTTTGGTATCAAAAAATACGTCGAATATTAGTATTCTTTTTTCTATTTCATTAAAATTTTTTATTTGACGTAAGCAATTTTTTGAATGGAATATGATGCAGCTACGGACATGAATATGTAAAAAATTAAAAAAAAAAAAATGGAATTTCATTCTTTAGGTATTGAAAAAGGTATCATCGAAAGTATTTGTGAAAATCCTCATGTAATTAATAGAATACAAATTTTTTGCAGTTTTCATTATATCAATTAAACGCAATCTACTGTGAGTGCTTAAAGTAAAAATACACTTTTTTATTCATTTTTATGTACATGCATATTATAAATGCAAATTAAAAGTTTCTTGTTTCAATAATTGTTGTCCAAACTAATTTATTTCTTCATATTGTGTTTTTCTTTTTAACATGACAACTCATAAATTTTCCAGAAAAATTAACACCTACGACCACGAATTGCCTTGCTCACAGAAACGCAACACTTCTCCGTAAATGCAATTAAATGGATAATTTTTCTGAACTTAAATACTTCATAATCTTTATTTATTTACAAAAAAATCTTAATATACAAGCAGATGGTCTTTTTCTTTTGAGACAATTAAGGCATGTTCACTGCAGAAACCCCTTCAAAGCACTTAATTAACTATTTCACCCCATTTTATTTATCTTGCACTCTCATCTTGTGAACATTGCTACTTTGCAGTCAGTCGTTAAGTTTACTTTGACGTTGCACGGTGTGGAATTTTTCCCAAAAAATAAATACTATGGTCTATGCTTAATACTTCAGAAAAATTATTTTCCAAAATCATTTCTAGTCGCTACAAAAAATCATTTTTTAGAGCCTTTTTCACGTTTAAATTCTTATGTGGCTCACTTCAGAAATTTTTGGCCTTTGACGACTGGAATAATACGCAAACTTGAAGTTATTAGAGCTGATTCGGGCGAATATTGTTTTCAAAATTGATTTTTTTTATGAACTTCAATTCAATTGAAAGTTTTATATTAATGGTTATCGTGAACAAATATTCCCGGGAAATTTTTCTCAGACTGCAATAAAGAATGCACGGCACGGGGAAAATTTCCCGGGAATGTTTATTCACGATAACCCCCATTAAAAACTTTTATATCAGCTTTTATATCAGAACAACATTTCTTTCATAACAAATGAAATGTCCTAATTAACACTTCTTGAAAGGTGAAAACTTAGGTGAACTTAGCCTCCGCATAAAAAGTTAAAATTCACATTCCAAATATCAAGCAGATATCTTTCAAACTGCGGCTGCAATCGAATTAGGTACCCTCAGATTGGCAAATCACACACTGTGCGTTGGATAGGTCAGATATATGGGGTACTATCTAGGAAATGGCCTTCTTTAAATCAAAGACAGTACTGTTGAAGGAATTGTTCGCTTTTGTTTGCTTGTTAAGTTCCTACATTAGGGTGACACAAAAAAAATCGAATCGAAAATCAGTTTTGGAATGTTTCTGGTGCTTAACTAAAAGGATTCCTTGGAATCTTATGAAACATATGATACAAATTTCAGACCTAAAAAATAAAAATTTAGGAGTCGCGTGTTTTGTTTTATGAAAAAATTCAAGTAATTTTAACATGAGAGTTCGTTGGTATCATCCAAAGGGGTCGGTGAAAATTTTTTTTGAGAGGGTCAATATATCATAATGTCACGGCTATAATTTATACCCGAACATATTTTGGGACTTGGCGCAAATCGGATTTCTTAAAAAAAAGTTGTACTAGAAAATTTTTTTTAATACTTTCATTGTCCAACATGAGATTGCAGTTGGCCAAAATGCTGTTTGTGGAATTTTTCCTAAAAAACAACACTTGCGACCTCTAAGTCTTAATTTTAGGGTCTGAAATTTGTATCATATATTTTATAATATTCCAAGGAATCCTTTTAGTTAAGCACCAGAAACATTCCAAAACTGATTTTCGAGCATTCCAACGCCTTCGATATTTTCAGTCACCCTAATGTACATAGATGTGTAGGTAAGTATGTATTTATTTTTCCTTTCTTTGGACTTAATTTCTTTCTGCAATTATTCTAGCGAAGATTAAAGTAATAATTCCTAGTCAACAGAAAATTGGGTTCTAGCATGTCATTCAACAATAAGCTTTGATAGATGGCGTCACTTTCATTTTTCTGTGTTTTTATGTCATGTAGGTACGAAGCACCTACTTTGTATCAGTATTCTTCATAACTAATGAAATGTATTGTAATTTCTCTCTTTAGGAGAAAATGTATTAACTTTAACAGGTAGGTAGGTTGCGATCCAATCGCCTAAAGGGATGACTGACTTAACAAATTTTTGTACATGTTCTCGTGCCAATTACTTAGTATTAATATTGCTTAAGCTACACATGTTCGATTTTTATTTTGGGTGACCATTTCTCTAAATAGAGTAAGAGGATTCTCGCATGTACTTTAAGCAATTATCTTTGCGTGCATATCGATGAGTTTTATGGGACAAGTCGGGTTCTACACAGCTGGCTTGAACGAAAAAAAAAAAGGCGTTCCCCGATTCCGCCAAAAACTAACTACGTACTTCGACTCTTTAGACCATGTACAAATAATCAGAATATAACGTTGACAACATCGCACCACATTCTCCCAGCGTTTTGCTATATCTTTTATGTAGCGACATTATCGCCACATAAAAAAAACTGAAAAAAATACTACAAACAAAAATAAAAATAGTAATTTTTGCAACTTTTGAGAATTTTTTTTTATGAATTGTTTCCTATTGTGGTTTTCAGAGGATAAATATTTTTATTTCTCTATATTTTACAGCGTTTTACAATAATTTTATCAATTTTAAGCTTTTAGTGTGCTTAAATTCGGAAGATAGTTTTCTTAAAGTGAGGGTAGCTAGTAAGGGGTATATTACCCCTATTAATCCCTCTTGTTATTTGCCCGTTCTTAACTTGGACAAACCATTATGAAGTATTTTACCAAATCTTATACCTTGCATCAAATGATTTCAGAAATATAATCAGAAGATCCTTTTTAGTTCTCTTACTACTCAATAAACGTTTTTGAAGTTAACGTCGTGTCTTTAACTTTGCTAACATTGGTTAAACCCCTCACTGTGCGCCCCCACAAAAATCACTTCATCATATGAATGAGATTTGGTAAATGTTTATAGAGCGCCGGAACAAATAATGTTCAATGGGAAAATGGGCTATGCCACGATCGTAAAAAAAAAATTCATCACTAATGGGCAATTCCATGGTAACTCGCGTTACAATTAGAACATTTTTTCAGAGTTTAATGGAGCTTTTGAAGGTCAGCCTTTGGATTAACTAATAAAATTGGAATCTTTATAAACAAAATACTTTGTTCTTGTTGCATATTAGTTGAAATTTTCAGTGATAACTTAATATTTAACCAGTAAAATAGTGAATAGTGCTGGTAACTCGCGTTACCATTTTTGGACAACATGTTCAGAGCGTAAATTTCTTTCGCAATTTTCTGTGAAATTTGTGGGTAAATTTCTTTACATTAGACATAAATTAAGGCAGCAGGATATCAATAAGTATTTCTTTATTAGAAACAACAATATTAAGTGGTATTTTTTAAAATAACGCAAAAATTATGTGGTAACTCGCGTTACAAAAAAATTGGTAACTCGCGTTACTATCGATTTTTAGACCAATACAGAGGGCCTTTTCAAGTTCATAGGTATAAACATTAAAATTGGGTCAAAATACAAGAATAATAAAGAACTACTTCTGGCTTTTATGCACAGGAACCAAAACTAGATCAAAATTTAATAATTGTTTAACTAAGTCTATTATATCGCGATTGAAATTATTTATGGTTTAAATACAGATGGTATATTATCATCACAACTATTACTGTCACCACCAGATTCATAACTTTCCTGGCAGAAGTACCGTTTTATTTTATGCCCGTTTTTACTTCTTCTGATGTGCAGACATTAACTAAAAAACGCGATAATAACGAATTGCAATGTCCAATCATAATTTTGACACTAAATGCTAATGTTTATTCAATTAAACTTTACTTTGGATATAGTTGAAGGTTGAAAAGAAACGAGAAATTTTTCAATACCTTGTCCACATTTACATGGAAATCCCCTAATGAGATTTGGTACGTATGTAAAATGGATCGGAACAAATAAAGTCCTTTGGAAAAATTGGTGATGACATGTCAACTTTACAAGATAAGGTGAAGCAACGTACACCGGGAAATCCTGGTTATTTGTAAGGTTTTCAATTTAAAATTTGTATGGTGGAAAAAAATTTTCCGTGCAACCGTGATTATAATCAAATTTAAAGAAAAGCATACAACATTTTTGGGTAAAATTAAAACCATTTTTAAAAGACATTAATGCACAACATTCTAAAACTAGGCTCCTTGAAATATTGCCTCAGGTTTCCTGGAAATCGTCGTTTGAATTGTTAGCCGCGAAAGCCACTCCTGTTTTTGTCCCGTGCGAACGCCTTGGTTTTTTTGTAATTATCTTAAAAGCGAAAAATTGCCCAAAATCAAACTTAGCACCAACTATAGGGCTAATTAAGAGCTATTCCCAAAATCAAAATACGTTTTATTTTCACTTTTTTTATACCCTACACCCAGGGTATTCCTTCCGTTGGTAACGCAGATAAGGAGGCGTGTCAGATATAGAAAAAAATATATATTCTTGATCAGCGTCACCTACTGAGTCGATATAGCCATGTTCGTCTGTCTGGCTGGCTGGAAATACATTTTTTAGGAAAACTGTTAAGTTAACTCGTAGGATTGAAAATGTGCGAAATCGGTCAACGGACACGCCTACTGACAATACAAAAAATATATTCAAAATGCAACTTTAGGAGTGTTTTTCACGACACTGCAACCAATATACACATAAATATTACGAATTGTAAGTGCAAGGTCTAAGAAAAAAATTGGGGAATTCGGGCAAGAGGGCGTGGCACCTACCATGAAGGCAATATCTTGAAAACGCTATACTTAAAGTGTTTTTTGAGATAATCGAACTAAATTTTATTTAGATACTAAAAATTACAAATGTAAGCTCTGAGCAAAAACTGGGTGAAATCGGACAAGAGGGCGGGGTACCTCTCATATAAGCAAAAGCTTCAAAAAGCTACACTGAAAACGTTTTTTGTGATAATCCAGCCAAATTTCACTCAGACACTAAGTACAATAAATGCCAGCTCTGAGCAAAAATTGAGTGAAATCGGAGAAGAGGGCGGGGTACCTCCCATGTAAGCAAAAGTTTCAAAACGCTACACTGAAAACGTTTTTTGTGATAATCCAGCCAAATTTCACTCAGACACTAAGTACAATAAATGCAAGCTCTGAGCAAAAATTGGGTGAACTCGGAAAAGAGGGCGCGGTACCTCCCATATAACAAAATTTTCAAAATACTGCGGTGCAGGGTATTTAATATTTGGCCAGGCCAAAGCTTACACCCTTACTAGTTTTTACTTCAAATGTGTTCGACGGTCACGTGCGATACTATAGATATGCCCATTTGTATGTACATATGTATGTGCAATTTTTTTTAAGAATTTTTTATTCGAATTGTTATTAAATAAACAACAGTTTATTCTTTAATAAAATAATTAAAATGTTTATTTTTATTTTCATAAAAAATCAGCAAATACAATTTTAGAGATTTGGAATCAGCATCAGCTAAACCATATCAGATACACCTGCGATTTCGCGCCTCACCATTATGAGTGTATTTTGTGGTTTCAAAGCTATTCCAACTCCAGTTAGGATTACAGTTTAGTTCCATTTAAAAACTGTGCCTGCGCACTGAGGTGTGGGTCTTATATTCAATTGTTGTCTATCCGCTCGTATGTACGTAAGTTTGCGTGGTTTGTCTAATCTATCTATCTAATGTGGATTTGTTTAATTGCAGATGCAGTGCAGAAGATTTCATTGCTTTGTTGTTTTTCTTTTACAAATCTTTTTGAATTTTAATGGTTTTCTTCTCTTATTGCTATGGTTGCTCGCTCTATTGTTGTTATATATAGCACCCGATGACTTGACAACCCATCTACTTCTACCGATGTTCAGTCTTCCAGCTGAATGATTTTGTTGTTTTTGTTAACTGAGCTTCTGTGGTTCGCTGTGTTCAATGTGCACTGTTTTTCTCTGTTTAAAGCAATTGGGACGTATCAAATTCGTGTTATATCTACCCGTAGCATTTCATAAAAAAATGCTCCATTAAACTTTTCGTGTTCTTATAAGCAAAACATAAAAAAAGAAATAAAAATTATTAGCGGTTTAAGTTTTTCTTTAGTTTTCAAGTAATCGTGTAATTAGCTTTCAATTGTAGATTTAAATGATGCACTTGGATGCAGTTGAGTTACTTCTATCGTTACTTATTCTTATAGAGATGGAAGAAAACATCAATATTTTTGAAACCAACATGTTTAAATTTCTAGATGAAAATTAATTTTGGCAAAATAAGCTCAATTTTCTCAGATCACATCAGAAAATCGCATTTCACGAATTTTGAATGAGTTTTAAAAAAGATGCACGTTTCTGTATAGAGCCTGAAAAAAGCAAGTTCATCCATGATAGGAATATGGATAATTCTATTCATTTCATTTCATTCTATTCTATTGCTTTATTTTCGACACACAATTTTTTATTTTTTTTTGGTGGTTTCAGCTTGGGCCTTTTTTGTACTTTTATAGAACAGGCCGCCAAAAAAATAAGACGCACGAATTTTTTGGTCGTTTTAAAGAAAAATGAGCTTATGAGGCTAAATTCGTAAGCAAATAATCTTACTACTTAAAAACAAATAAAAAAAGACTGAAGTTTTTTCACTTTTCAGTTAATAAATCGTCAATACAACGCTCTACGGCGAAATTTTGATTTTCTACATTAGACTTCCATAGATTTTTAACCTATAGCTATAAATGTAATAAAAATTTCCTATGGAACATATTTTTGGCGAAAGTAAATTTATACTTGGCAGGGACCTGAAGATTTAATTGGCCGCAATACAATTTCACATATAAAATTCGGTGTATTGACTAAAATATCCACGATCCGAGACAAATGAAAGCAATTCTAGGATAACTTTACTTCGTTCGTTCACATCAATAAAGCAGCAACGCGATAGATTCGCAAATTTATAAATTTTTTTAAATGTTTTGATGTGCCAGGAGGCTAAGGTAAAAGTCGAGTGACAAAATTCACTAATATATTTTTTAATAAAAGTAAATATTATAGTAATTTCAAAATTTGAAGGACTATTGATTGAGGTATGCACTCAGTTCAAGTGTAAAGTGTACGTACCCAAGAGGAAAAATTTCTAGCGCTTCTGATCCAAGCACTTCAAAAGCAAGCACCCATAGAAATTTAGAAGCACTTTCACAATAATTTTTTACAAATTTATATAACATGGGTTCGAACCCAGCCCGGGTGATTTTTTGTAAAATTTTTTTTTATTTTTTTTTTTGCTTTGTTTTTTTTTTTTTGCTTTATTTTTTTTTTATTAAAATATATTTTATTCAAAATTTTTTTGTTTCCCTTTTCTATGTTCCGAGATCGGCTTGCAAATTGGCCCACCCTACCATACATATAATCCATTTATTATGTATTTAGAACAAAATTCTTAAGGTAATTGTTGGCGGCATGTTTGTGTAAATATTAAATATAATTCCAAAAGTAGTTAACTGAATAACTTAAATACAGTTTTTGTCTTGAATAAAAGAAAGTTTTTTTGACGGGTATTGAATTTTTAGTTTTGACTTATTATAATCATTAAACTAATGGTTCATCAGTGTATGTTGTATTAAATTGATTTATATTGTAGATGAGTACACGGAAATCAAATCTAACAAAGTATTTTCAGTTCTTATTTTTGAGGCTTTGTTTTCGACCAATTTAATGGAGTTACATGAAATTAAATTTTATATTTTTTTTTTTATTGTGGAAATGCAGCTTAAGATATTAAATAAATTATTTTTTACTTTGTAATATCTGATGTAAATTAAAAAGGTGAGCATTCAATTTTTTTATAAAATTTTCAACAAAATATTTTCAGTATTGATGAACGGATGCAGGTAAAATCTGAACCAATAAAGCAAAATTTTGCTAAATTTACAAATTTACTCTCAATGATCCCTTAAGCCAATTTTTTCAACAAAACTCTAACTATATTATTTTTTTAAATATTCTCAACACTAAGAGAAGGTCAGTGCAACTACCGCTATATGATTTTTATTTAAATATGTACATATATACTATCAATTCCAGTTAACGAAAATAACAACAATGAAGCGCCTTGGATCTTTTGAAAATTTATCATTCTCAAATTTGAGTTTTTTTTCAATAACGTATTTCATACATACTTAGCATCAATCTATTATCGATCACAGTAAAATTTTAATCTTTTATTACTCAAACGGTAGAAGGGAAGATCCCCCTTCTTCTCTCCTTGACTACGCCCACGCCTATATAATATATCTTTATCTACACGCTTTTAAAATGCAGCTACGAATCTCATCGAATTCTGTTAGGAAATTTAGGCAGCTAACTTTCTTACAGAAGTGTCACTATCAACAAGCGAGTTGCTTAGCAATTTGTTCGTTGTAATTAATGCCTTCAAACAAAAAACGTTTCTCTTTAGCTACATAGTTTGGGATGCTCGCAAAGAGAGTTACAATTATTAACAAATTAAAAATTAAAATTTCACCGAATTTCATTTCAGTTTAGTTTTGGGGTATCGTATTAAAGTTTTCAACATTGACAGCCGGCGAAAGAAGAATAGAGAAAATAATTTAGCTAAACAACCGTATTTATGGCACATCAACACAAACCAAAAATTAAACAACCAACAACAACAACAACAAAACTTGTAAATCTCAACTTAATTGTCTCAAAGTTCAGTTGAACTCTCGAGACGCGCGCTGATTTTATTGTGAGGGTCTATCGCTATTGTTGTAGTAGGACTGATGGCAAATCATATAATACCTATGGTAGGTATTTAACCAAATACGCCAAAAAGTGAAAAATTTTAGTACCTAAGCAATAAAAAAGTGAACCGCAACAGAAAACCAGAAAAAAAGAAGAAAAAATAAATGGAAGGTGAAAGTGACCACAAAAAATAAAAAATTAAGTAATCGAAATACGAAGCACCAATATAAAAGACGAATAAAAAGATACACGAAAAATATAAACTGTCGCACTTCAATAACAATTATTATGTATTTGTAGATAGGTAGGTACATACGTATTTATTTGAATTGAGCGGTATAGCGTGATATACAAGATACTTATATTCATAGATACAAGATACTTGTTCCAAATATGCTACACTGGAAAAAGATTAAAGAAATCATTCTAAAACTTTAAAGCGGAATTGCTGTTTTTCTCTTTTAGAGCGGGCGCCAGACGGACATGAGTATGCGAAATACGTGTATAATATGAGCTCAGATTCTTATAGATATTACCCCTAGTGACAAGGAAGTGGATGTTTGAAATAAAGGCTGAAAATGTTGTACATGACAGAGTGCTCTTCAATTTATGCCCAAGTTGTATCAAGAAAGTATGGCTTATATCATATTTATCTCGAATTCTAGCCTGCCAAAATTATTAACTTAGCTGCATTGGTTTCCGAAATACATTGGGCCTTATCGTAAATCCATTCCATTCTTGAGAATGTACTTACTTTTAGAGAGGGAGCACTAGAAGTAGTGAATATTTTATAAATGGAAACTCCCCTTCCTGCAGAGATGTTTTTTTATTTTACTATCGTTTACTTTTTCAGAAATAACCACTTTGCAACGCTGTGTTTTTCCAAGATCGTAGACATTTTGCACAAAAAAAAAAAAAACCGTGACAACGCTGTTTTGCCAATATCGTTGATATTTCTTCCCAATTCCCACAGGATTTTGACATCTTACTTAAAAATAAAAAAAAAAATTGTGAATTTTAATCATTTTAGTGAATTTAAAAATCAAAAGTTCACACGAAAAAGTTAAAAAAAAAAGTTGTTTTAGTAGAACCGGTACAAGTTGAAAACGCTTGGATGGATATAAAAGATTTTAGTGTCATATGAAAGCTATTTTAATAAACTATAAAATTGTTGTAGTAAAGTTTTTAATTTGTTAAAGTTATTTATAATTAATCATTTATACATTATTATTTCTTAGCAAAAAGTTAGGGAGTAAATTTTTGCAATAAACTTGAAAAAACTCGCTCTGAAACTATTGCCGATTGCTTCAATTTTCCAGCGAATTTTCACCTTCCAGAAAATTTTATTTGCGATTGCAAACTAGGGAGTGAGAGAATAATTCTCGAGAATATTTATTTACGGTAAGGCCCATTCTGCCAACCAAAATTGATTCAGAAGTTATTTACAATATAGTTTTGACGCACCTTTTTTTTGCAAAAAGAAAAGGACCAATATCCAATATCAAATTATGCTTCGGAATGTTGGTCACAAATTATTACAGAGTGCTGACATATTTTTCATAATTTTTTGAGAAGCGGGGAAGTTTTTTTTATTATAAATAATATGTATGTGGGAATAGAGCTACACGGACGACCTGGCAGCACTAACCAAACGAACCAGACTTGAACGAAAGAAATATGACTAAAAGACTTTGAATAAACAAACAAACGACAGTTGAACTCTGTGGAATTTAGGACTTGTTCAAGAGAAGTTTAAAAGACGGTTGCCTGCGGACATGTAAAGAAATAAAATTTAAGATAATGAAAAGAACAGAATTAGAAGTTAGATTGATAAACATAAAAAGAAAGAAGAACTAAAATAATAATAACTAGAAAGTGTTGTTTTGTTTTGTATTTAAAAGAAAGAAAGAAAGCCTACATACATACATAAGTAAGTAAAAGGTACTATATGAAATATTTGAAACAAAAAAAAATTTAGAAAACATTTGCTGGTTGTTCCAAAAAATTACTTTTTTCGGAATAAGTACAAAATTTTTAATTGTATATAACTTAGTAAAAAAAAAAAATGAAGCAAAATGATTTCAGGATATATTTTTTTAAGCAGTGACTATTGTAGCTTCCATCAAAAACATTAATTTATTGGTGACTCAGATGAGACCCAAAATTCATATTAAGAGTAATTTGAGAACTTAAAAAGAATATGTGACAACAAAGTCTATTGAAATTGTTTTTCTAAACTAGGAAAAATTCACGTTCCAGTCAAATATCGAAATGTTTGAAAAATATAAAGAATTTTAAAACTGTCAACAAATTGGAAGCTAATTCAATTCCCAGCTCGAAGCACAACTCTCATTATAAATCTTGCTACTGCTGCTAAATTAAGAAAAAACATAAACTTTCGTTATACTTTTTCAAGTTTAATTTTCTGTGTAAACCGCTTCTACAAGAGGCAACAGCGAGTGATTTTTAAAAATGAAAAAAAAAAAAAGAAACCAAATCAAAAAGTGAGCGAAGAAGTAACACTGTTTCGTATTCGCAATTTTTATAGGACATCACCTTAAACATTACAGTGGATCCCTTTTAATTCATTACGCATATTCATAGAGCTATTCCGGATAAGCCAACAAAAAGTATTTCGTACGACTTTCAGAAATACTTTCTAAGGCTTTAGTTGTGAACTTGTCAAATTTTACAAAATAAGGTATTCTTCTTGCTAGACGCGATATAATATTGTGCAGAAATTGTAGCTCCATGTTCTTTCATAAAAATTTCTTTTCTTTTTTAACCATTAAAACAAAAAATAAAACAAAATAACCAAACACAAAAAAAAAATTTAGCTACTGCCAAATCTAAGGCAGCTGTTTTATAATAAAAAAAATAAAAAAATATTTTATAAAAAAACAATAATTAAAAAACAAGTAAATTTAACAAAAATAAAATTTTTATTAATTCTTCACTTTTTCGCATAAACACATAAGATCTGATAGCAAGCAACTAATAGCTTTAAGACCTCCTATGTAGCAGGTCTTAAAAATCGTCTTTACAAAGCATATTTTTCTGTCCAAAACCTATAACGTCTATATTATCATATCGATCAACTGGAAATGTCGTTTTTATGTTGACTCTGGACTAAAAGAACAACTTTGAGAAAAATCATAAGGTAAGGTAAGTTTTTGTAAGGTTTTGTTTCTAGGCATTTCCAAAGTAACCTTGTGCAATGAACCCGAATTCAAGGTCAAAATTGGGCCATCACCTAAGGATTTTAAGATGATTGAGGTTAAATACGCGAAAAATGGCTAATTTGGTTATTTTTGAGGTTAGATACAGATTGCACAAAATTTTTATTATTTTTTTTTAACTATTAAACTACGTAGTAGGGGAGATGTGTGTACCTTGGTCCGAGTGTACCTCGGTCCGAGTGTACCTCGGTCCTAGTGTCGTTTGCCACTCAACAGCCGCACGTGTACGATAATGTTCTTCTATGGAATTTTCCATTCATACCGGTGACTCATATTAGTAGACTTCAGACTGTCAAGCTGTATGCGTGTATAAAAAGCTACGGAAAAAGTGTTTTTTGTGTGAAAAAATTTGTTTTTGGATTAAACTACGAAACGTTTTGTGAGAAACTTACTTGAACTATTTCAGTTTTACAACATCAGGAAGCAAGTTTAGTTATTGTTTTAAGCTTTTAGTGTGTTTTAGATGTATTTTCATTTATATATGTTATGGGTATTGGCAGTTTTTAATACATGCTATCTGTGTGTACCTTGGACCTATGCTTATTGACCAGCGAGCCTTTTTCGACGGGCAACCAGGAAGCCATAATCGCCTCTCAATATAATATTATTATTATTTTCGTGGTTAATGTATTTATTTGCAACCATTTTTGTTTAATTAATTGTTTTTTACTTAATGCACTTTTTTGTGTTATAATTTTTGTTTATGATTAATTTTTTTTTTTTTTTTATTGAAAAAAATGTTACTTTTGATTACATAATAAATGGTCCTTTCATAATATATTACCTAAATATAATGTTTTTTCTTTTATTTTTAATAGTCCAAGGTACAATTGCATGGTGTACCTTGGACCGTTTAAGATTGCAACGGAAAAAGTAATATTATTACTCAATGGTAAGACATATAAATATCATTGTCACGTCATTTGATGCTGCAAGCATTGTAGAAATATAACTTAATCAAAAAACTAAACAAACTTTTTTGGAAAACCCAGCGCATTCAAAAAATTGAAAAGTGGACCAAGGTACACACATCTCCCCTACTATTCCGTTCCTTCAAAATGAGCTCTTAAAAGGTGCCAAACTTCCTCCAAAATTTATGGCAGATTCAAGATGACACGGGTAAAACGACACAGGCTTTGCAGTCATGATGTCATCTTAAATCGACCAAAATCGTATGGCACATTTTAAGAGCTCATTTCGAACAAAAAGTGTGGTACTTAGTATTGGATTATATAAAAAAAAAATAACAAAAATGCTGCGCAGTCTGCAGCTTACCTCAAACATAACAAAAATACTAATTTTTTGTATATTAAACCTCAAATATCTCAATTTTTCCAAAAAAAAAAAAACAAATGCAAAAACTATGCGCACTTTTCCGCATGTAACTTGGACCAGTACCATCTTCAGTTGTTTGTAATAACAAATCAAAAAGCAGCTTCATCTTTTTCTTTTTTGTTTGCCTTTTGCAAACGGACTTCGAATAAGTAACCTGATAGTCCGGGAGCCGGCAATACTAAAAGTGCCGTCATCGCGGTTTCTGAAATTTTTAATGCAAAATGGTAGTTTACACTAAGACGAATAAGAAAAGCTTGGTCAGCATGGTTAAAGCCTGGCAGAAATATTTTTAAATGATCTTTGAATCATTAAATTTTCGGAATGTTTTGCCGTCATCGCGGATTTTGATCAATCTTAATTTTAATCGATGATAAATCTCATAACCCATCAGAAAAAATCCGGCCGACCTAATTTTTTTTGCCGAAAATGACCGGCAGACCTATTTTAATGGTGCTACAGTGCGTACAATTTCTCTGTTATCACGGAATTTTTTTGGAAGCTAATGCTTCCTTATCGGACGTTTTGAGAGGCAGAGTCTGAACAGCGAAAACATGCAACGAAAAAGTGTAACGGATGTTTGCAACGAAAATGCGTCACACATATAAAAATAGAGACGTACTGTATACAAAGTACAGTATACAGTATATATGTATGTATACATATACTTAATAATAAACAAATTTTAAAATATCAATTTATTATAAGTTTTAACTATAATAAGTTTTAGCTTATTATATTAGCTTATAATAAGCATTAGCTTCCAATATCATCGGCCACTCCCCGAGTGCCACCTGCCGTTTTTTTTTTTTAATTTACGTGTTTTAATGTCAAATTTAAAAATATCTTGGTATGTGAGCTTTAAAACTGCCGGAAGTACCCACGGTCGCACCATTAAAATAGGTCTGCCGGTCATTTTCGGCAAAAAAAATTTGGTCGGCCGGATTTTTTCTGAATGGTTATGAAATTTATCATCGATTAATATTAAGATTGATCAAAATCCGCGATGACGGCAAAACATTCCGAAATTTAATGATTCAAAAATCATTTAAAAATATTGCTGCCAGGCTTTAACCATGCTGACCAAGCTTTTCTTATTCGTCTTAGTGTAAACTACCATTTTGCATTAAAAATTTCAGAATCCGCGATGACGGCACTTTTAGTATTGCCGGCTCCTCGCCTATGACAAAAAAATTCATTAAAAAAAAAACGGGCAAAATCGGGAGTCTATATTTTGAAATAATATTAACAATAGCAACATCTAACTAGTTTCCAGTTTCTTAAGACTAACAAATCTCAACAAAATTTTAAAAGCTTACACGAATTTCGAAATTTAGAAAAAATTTAAAAATCTTGGATCTCATTTGAATTTTAGATTTTTAAACAAAAAACCAAAATATATTTTAATGTTTTAAACTAAATTGCATTATCCATACCAGCGTCAATTTTATCTATTTTGATTTTAGAAAAGAACAAATTATTTCAATTACTTTTTAATAATTGAAAAAAAAAAGACCGCTACCGCAATATTAAAACATCTTCGTTACGACTTTTGTCTACGTAGACTGTGGTGAGCTGTTTAACAGCTCGTTGCTGGAATTTGCTTCCATTAAAATGATTTTAAACAAAAACTATTTCGATTATTTGTTATCAACAAGCATGGATCAGATGACATTAATGGTTTTAGCTTACTGTTCAGTGTGCTTATGTAAAAGACCAACAAATTACAAAAACAAGAAGCAAAGGACAACAAAAAAATTGTTATTGAAAGGCTGGTTTTCGTTACGGTTTCAATGCCCACCACGGGTCATACATCAGACAAATTTTCCAACATCCAGAAGAACTTACAAGCAGACTATATTTCACATTAAGTATAGATTAGTTGAGAATCACAGCAAAAAGAAAATTAAAGTACTTGTACAGTTCTAATTTTTTGTTCTTCTCTTGTCATGCATCGACCTGCTGTTGTAACTCCATGCTTGTTCGTAGCAAATTATGTAAATCATTTACTGTTCCAAAAAACCAATTAAAATTTTAAAAATTAATTCGGTTTTAAGTTACTTTGAAGGTCAAGAAAATCGGTTTTTTAATTATATAATCACGGCACAAATTATTCAGCTCGGCAAAGGCTGTACTTTTTTAACCTCCATGTTTGTCATTCCACTCCACTTATTGAAAATACTCTTAACAACTTCTCAACAAACTTTCTGGAATCTAGATAGATGTTGCGGATCAAGTACCTTTTGTACTAAAAATGTGAATTTTCGAAAAAACAAAATAAATCAAATGAAAAATTATATTTTGATTTAATGAAAGAACTTTGAATTTAATTTAGAATGAATTAACATCTTCGAAGTAATAACTTTTGTTGCAAATTGATTTAGCTATTGATCCCTAAAAACGTCACGTCAATCTATTTTTGTACACAACAACTTTGTACCAATATTTATCCGAATTTTCTAAAATCTGGGTAACTCTGAATGGATTGTTTGCCAAAGCATATTTTTAAAAATTTTGATTATTTTTTACTTCAACTTACCATGAATATTTCAAATCAAAAAATTTCAAGCAACCGAAGAAAAGATATATGAATCAAAGCCAAGTCCCAATGGAAAAACTAAATCTAATACTGTTTACACTTCAAAGCAGTTTCTGGCAATAAAACCACATCACACAATCAATTCAAAACGGTAAAAAAAATCGAAATACTCAAGGTCGTCTTGTTGCGTAGTAAAACCGCAAAATCAAAGAGAATAAGATGAAAAAGATGTAAAGAAAATCAATACCCACAACTTCACAAAAAAAAAAAAAAAAAAAAAGAGGGGAAAAAACAAAATCAAACTTAAAACGACTTCTATTGCGGTCCCAGCGGCTTTTCAAAGCATCTGTTGACTTCAGTGTTCTCCTGTTTATTAACAATTGTAAAAATTGCTGTTGTCTTAATTTTGATACAAAATACACAATTAAGTTTTATTTAATTGTAAGAAATAGTTTCAATTGTTGTTGCCATCGTTATTAAACCCTACATCAAGGATATATTCACTTTTTCCTTTCGTTTGTTATGCATGGAAGGAAGCTGTACATATATTCATGACAAGAGTCATTTTCTGTGTTGAACTGACCATGTCCTTATGTCTATTTGTAAATTATTCTGTCTCGGTTTTTGAGATATCCTAACTCAAAAGTGAAAAAAACACCGTATTTGTTATTTTTAAAGCGATATAACAAGTCGAGGTAACTTTCAGTCACATCTTTTTTTGTTTGAAAAGGCCAAAGAACACAATATGAAGTTAATCCTTTCGGAACTTCTTTTTTCTTTTAACTTTAAAAATCGTTACTTTTTTTCCTCTCTTGATTTTTGAAGGTAATTATGGTGGTTTGGGACTTCCTAATCACGAATTTGAACTTGGTTTCTTTCCATCACGTCAGAATTTTGAGCTATTCCAGTTTTCATAACCTCAAAAATAATGGAAAATCGTGTGTTTTTCACTGTTATTTTAAATTTTCTCAAATTTCGTACGTGATAGAGCAATTTTGTAAACGGATTTGGGCTTACCATCAAAAAATACATTAAAAAGCACTCTCATAATTTTAAGAGGGGTACCCTTGTTCGTCTGTGCAGCATTTGAAAACTTGTTAATCAATCGTTTGTGCTTACGTACTCTTCAATATCACGCCTAAAATACTCAACATATTTAACCCTTAAACGCATAGTGGAGCTTATATGGTTCATGAACATAATCATTTATTAACCATGGCTAAATTTAACCATGATTATGTTCATAACCATATGAGGTCCACTATGCATTTAAGGGTTAAACCATTCTTGCACCATATTTTTTTTTGGTGCTCCCCGTACGATCAAGATAAATGTTATGCATAATATTCATCCAGATATCAAGTTTCATAATGCAGGTCAAGTAAGTAGATATGCGTTTTTTTTATTTTTTTATTTTTGGTAACTTTTCTTTGCATACCTAGCGCACCGTACTTTCATTCGATTACCCCTATTGTCAAGACAAATCTTTCGGAATATCAGGCGGATATATGCTGTTAATATGGTTTCAATATACTTACTGGTATGGGCGTAGGAGCGACTCAAATAAAATTTTCAATTATTTTGATTTTTTTTTTTTGTATGGGGGGTACAACACCCCCTTGTCCATATTTCTTATAAATGTGTTGGAGCACCAAAAAAACATCTGGTGCAAATATGGTTTTGATACGTTCAGTAGTATAGGCGTGGTAGTCTTGAATATACAAAAAAGGCACTTAAGTAAAACTTAAATTACTGACAATTGTGACGTGCTGGAATTTTTTCACTATTTTTCTCGTAATCAACACACTTAAATCTATAGAAATCGCTTTTTAAAACTCAGAGAGGAAAACCTATGCAGGACTGTGTAATTGAAAATAATTTTGAAAAATTTTTGTTGCAAAAGTGGTTTTTTGGAGTCATGCCCAGGCCTGCCGAGAAGGGGGGGGGGTGAGGGTGATAATCCCCCCGGAGGGCCCGGACTTAAGCAGAAACAAAGTCTTCATTAATTAAATTTATAGTAGTTTTTTGCAAGCTTGCGAAATGATATTAACGCTCAACTAGAGGAAACGGGCCCAACCGACGAACACGAAACAAGCACTTCAGAAAAAGCCCGGGACCGCACAATTATTATTTTTTTTTTTTTTTTTTTCAAACGAGAAAATACAAAGATTATGCATTGTCCGCTCGCTTACAAAGCCGTTTACTAGAAGTCTCTGGGATACTACTTTCAAAAGTTCTACGGTTTATTCACAAATGTCAGCAAAACATTTCACAAAGTTCGAACTTTTCAACAATGTCGCTTTCTGCATGCTTTTTGACAAAAGAACAATGTTACCGAATTGATGAAAAAAAATTGGTAAACATTATTCAATGATTTAAAGGTTAATTCAGCGCAAAATTCTTGAAAATTTCATAAAAAAGAGCAGCAAATAAAATTGTGAAAATAATTTTAAGTTTTAAAAGTATAAGTTATTTTAAAATTTATGCAAAATTTTATAACAAAAAAGATTGGCAACTCTATTCCATAAGCAGCAAACTTGTCCATTCTCGAAGCGCTTCATCGTCTACTTCACTACATTTTGTACTACAGCGACATACTACAGCTTCATCATTCTGTTCAACGCTTAAGTCATTTTGTAATGATGATTATGTTGGTTTTACGCTAACATGTCTGTCGAAGTGAAAACCACTTGAGCGCCAACTTAAGCATAAATTGTGTGTAACCGTGACGTCAGAGCTTAAGGGCCACCTCAAATTAGCGTACGAACATAAGTGTGAGCGACTGATTTTGACTTGATTCACAACATTTAAATGCTGAATTTGTTTTGTTATGTTTTTGAGTGAAATTAGTGGTTGTCGCTATTTTGCCTACATCATTATGTTGATGCAATGATATCAAAGTTATAAAGAAACGAAATTGACAGTGACAATGAGCAATGTAGAAAGAAAAAATTTATAAGAATCAAAATCTTTATCGTAGGTTATATTAACATTTTCAGCATGTAAAAAGTGAAGTTCTAAGTAATACTGTTTTGAATAACATTAATCCCATTATAGGTGATATTTTAGGGTCTCAAAAATAAGCACGAAAAAATTCATTTGAAGCACTTAAATAAGCTCTGAAAACTGGCAAAGTATGCATCTTAATATACTCTTTAAAGGTTCAAAATGTTCAAATTGCCGCCATTAATATACAAATATTTTGGATTTCCGACAAACGAACGTAATTTGCATAAAAACCAAAAACATAATGTATTTGAAGTTTTTAGGCTGAATTTTTATTTTCTTCTCTGACACTTCATACTGCTACACTTGGCGTGTTTTCCTTCATATCTATTTACAATTTTACAAATAAAAATAATATAATGTTTATACATAAATGCTTACTCACATATTTCTAGTATATTGTTTTCATTTGATGATTTGATCACGGGAACTTACCTAAAAAAAGATATATATGCGTTAAATATAATGTAATATAGCTGAGGAAAAAAATATATAATGCTTATGTAATAATATATAACAATATTTTTTCGATTCATACAGTTTAATAATACTTGTCTTAATAATACAAGAAAATAGAATTTAAGAAATTATTAATCCATTATTTATGATTATTGCAAATTGACCGCAGAGTTCGAATAAACTTAATATATAAGTACCTGGAGACCAATCCCTGCTCGGTATAAAATAATCTGATAATTTTAGTCGGTATTTATGTGGTGAAATTCGTGAGAAAGGCATCGGAAAATAAAAATATTTCAAACTTCAAAAATCGTTAAAAAAAAGTTGAAAAGTTACAAACAATTTAGAAAACAGTAAAATAAATCGATTAGTACGTATTGAAACAACACTGTAACAGGTATCAATTATTTTTCAAAAGTATGAATTGGAAAAAAAAACCCACCGAATCAGGAATTGTGATACGAAATATCAAATATAATTACTCGTGTCATTTTTCAGATACTGCCTTATTTTAAGGTTGTGATAGTCCACTTCTAAGTGGTATTGCTTATTAAAAGGTATTGATGTTCACATGCATGCACCAATTTTCATCTAAATATCTTTTACAGTTTGCAAGCTATACCATTTATTGTGGTTCACTTGTAAGTGATATTTCGCCCACTTTCAAATGAGTGGTGCCTAATAGCTAGTAGACTGCCAACAATTAATTTCGGAAAGATTGCTTTCTTAGTTTTTCGACCTTTTTTCAAAAATTGCATAAATTTTAAGTGTTGGTTTTTTCTAAGTTCAATTACTAACAAACACGGTGAGCTTGTAAAAGGGGAAAGAGGAGCTAAAATGGATCCAAAATCGGCTAATGCAGAACGTTTCTATATAGTGTTTCTAGATTAAAAGAATGTTAAAATTAAAATCCTAGCTGCTCGTCTTCGCTAGTTATGCACATTTTTGTGTTCATGGTATGTACTTGCATGAAAACCATATAAAATTAAAATGAAGAAAAAAAAAACGTAACAAACAAATATAAAAATAGTTACATTTAATGTATTTTGCAATGCTGAATTTGAATCCGGCCTTTAAATTGATGTATCTTATACGGTTTTTGAGATATCTTACACAGAGCCAAAACAACCACATAAAATAGAACAAAAATAACTAGTAAGGGTGTAAAATTTGGCCTGCCCAAACATTAAATACCCTACACTGCAGTATTTTTCAAATTTTGCTCATATGGGAGGTGCCACGCCCTCTTGTCCGAGTTCACCTTTCTGGGTAAAGCGTTTGAAGCTTTTGCTTATATAGGAGGTGCCACGCCCTCTTGTCCGAGTTCGCCTAGTTTTACCTTGGAGCGTGCATTTATAGTATTTAGTATTTGAGTGAAGTTTGGTTGGATTATCTCAAAAAACTGTTTCAGTATAGCATTTTGAAACTTTTGCTTATGTGGGAGGTGCCACGCCCCCTTGTCCGATTTCACCCAATTTTTGTTGAGAGCTTTCATTCATGAATTTTAGTATCTGAGTCAAATTTGGTTCGAATATCTCAAAAAACGCTTTCAGTATAGCGTTTTTCAGCATTTGCTTCTATGGGAGGTGCCACGCCCTCTTGTCCGAATTCACTCAGTTTTTTCTCAGAGCTTGCGCTTACAATTTTTAGTATTTATGCGTATTTTGGTTGCATTGTCGTGAAAAATACTCCTAAAATTGCATTTTGAATATATTTTTTGTATGGGCGGTAGGCGTGTCCGTTGACCGATTTCGCTCATTTTTAATCCCCCGAGCTAACTTTGGTGACGGAGGCAGTGTACCAAATTTCATTGAATTATCTTGCTCAGTTTTCCCAAAAAGTGTATTTCAACACACAGCCAGCCACCCAGCCCGCCACCCAGCCAGCCACCCAGCCAGCCAGCCAGACAGACAGACGGACATGGCTATATCGACTCAGGAGGTGACGCTGATCAAGAATATATATACTTTTCTATATCTGCCACGCCTCCTTCTCTGCGTTACAAACGGAAGGACAAAGTGAATATACCCTGGGTGTAGGGTATAAAAAGATATCTCTATGATTTTCATCCAAGAAGAAAGTCACATCAAAACCATAGAGAAAATCTTTTTAAAATTTCTGTAAACATTTATATGAAAAACTCGTAATATTAAGAAGAAAACTTATCATTTTCAATACGATTTCTTCTTGAAAGGATGTTTTCATTCTATTGAAAATTATGTGAATTTCAACTAAAATTTATGAGAAATCTTCTTGAAAAAGGATAAGATTTCTTCTTAATATTATAAGGCTTTTATAGAAAAGGTTTGCAGATATTTTAAGAAGATTTCTCTATGGTTTTGATGTGACTTTCTTCTTGGATGATAAGCATAGATATATCTTTTTATTTTTATTCTATTTTATGTGGTTGTTTTGGCTCTTTACATATTGTAAAGAAAGCTCAATCTGAAATGGTTTTACAGTTAATTTTATTGAAAGGAAGAAGAAACATTAACCATATGTTATGCAGTACATAAAATACTTCAATACAGTTTTAAAACAAAAAAGGTATAACAATGCAGAACAAAACATGGTTTAAATCATAGTTCCTCCAATTTTAGTTTAAGTGTGTTGTGTTTTTTTTTTAAACTAACCGTTTTTCGACCTTTTTTTAAAAATTAATTGATGAACCTATTTTAGAAATTTAATTAATGATTTAATGGTGCGATTTTTTGAATTTGCGTTAATTTTGAATTGATTTTGGGATAATTTAAATCAAACAACGCCAAAAAGTTTAATTTTGAGCAAACCACAATAATTTTAAACAATTGGTAAAATCGCACCGTGCCTAATTCCAGTATCTTTTTCGACGAATAACTTTGAGTTCATTGTTTAACGTGTAGAAATGAATAGGAGGTCCATCTAATGAAATGAAGTTAATAATTGCACATTTTTCACTAGCATTATAAAACTAGTTGTCCTTTTACAGTGAACTTAAGCATAGTCGACAAATCACTGCCACAAGGCTTAAGCGAGAACTCCGTAGAGGCACGGGAAATACCTGTAATTGAGGATCTGGAGCAATTGACATTGCTTATAGTATTTGAAATGTTTTCTAGCATTTCTAACACTTTACGGGTTGATGGTGGCGATATTGTCCCTTGGTCACATATTAAGGGCTTGTTCTGCAAGAACAAATTGACGGTAAAGACGAATCATCTAAATATAACAAAATGACTTACCCTGTCCTTTCGCCACTGCCGCAATCCGGCTTTGAACTTTATTTCTTCACCAAAAAACCCAGAGCCATATATATTACCAAAAAATTTCTCCACATCTTCCATTTCTAGTTTTTTTAGGACATAGATGGAGTTCACTCCGTAAACTTTTAACAGTAAACAAGCCGAGCCACTTAAGCCCCAGGAATGAAAAATTTCTTGAGTTTCCAGAAGCTCACCTTCATTCCATTCTATAGACGGCACATTTAGTATATCACTAACATTTTCATTGTTGGTACTTTCACTTGGAAAATTTTTAAAATTAACCATTTCGCAAACAATCACAATCACTTTTGCAAAAAAACACAAATTGTTTAACTGAAAAAATCAATTTATGAGAAACCTCATAATTTTAAAAACAATGTCCTTTAGATTTTATTAGAGTATCTTTTTAATTTTAAGTGACAAACTTTTTTGTGCAGAAAACAATTTATACGCTTTCCTTCTTAAAACTAGAAATTAATAAGTTCCTCACATAACTTATCTCATTCTATGTTGTATTCCATACAAAAATAATGTGAAAATCTTTTTGAATTTTTAAGAAGATTTCCTTAGTAAAGTCATAGGGATTTCTCTATGGAATATTCATATTGTTTAGTACTTTTAATGTGAATTCATAGTAAAATAGCTCAATGCGACAAATTTATACGTAAAATCCGATACAATTTCTTAAAGCTCTAATCTTTTTCTTTAAAACCCAATTTAAAGTATCTTTATTTTTCTCGGAGATATCCTAACCTAAAAAGTTAAAAAAGTGCAAAAAACATGTTTTTTCATTATTTCAGTCTACGATATTTCAGAGAAACATAAAGATATTGACATAATTTAAATGAAGTTTTAAAGAAAGAGATTAGGACTTTAAGAAACTGTATCGGATTTTACGTATAAATATTCCATATTCTAGTTATATAGATTCAAGTTATAGCAAAAACGGTATTTTTTCCTTGTTTAGGCAAAGATATCTCAAAAACTGTATGAGATACAGCGAAGACGAGCAGCTAGGATTTTAATTTTAACATTCTTTTAATCTAGAAACAATATTGAAACTTTCTGCATTAGCCAATTTTGGATCCATTTTAACTCCACTTTCCCCCTTTTCAAGCTCATCGTGCAAAATGAGCCATGTCGGCTCGAAATCGGGGCTTGTTTAACAAAATTACATGATTTTATCTAATTTGCCTGCTCTCTTACAGAAGCACAAAGTTCTATCTGGCAGTTAGAACTTTGTGAAATTCATTTTAATTTGAATATGTGTAGATTGAACCTTGTGCATCTCAATTTCATTAATTATCTCAGAAACCATACGAGATGGAAATATTTGAGTAGCCGGTAATCGAAAGAGCGTGGTCTATTTAGTACGAAGCAATATATAACTCGATTTCACAAAACATGTCAGTTAGAACCCTGTTATTCTAAGGTCGCGATTTGATAACTCGTATTAAAAAGTGTTCACAAAAAATTAAAAAAAAATTGTGTGATTTAGTTTTCCAAACAAGATGAGTTGGTGGTTCAGTAAAAAATCATTAATAACACTCCGTAAAAATTCTTTTGCTACGAAAATGCTGCAACGTCAAGTTATGGGTTTGAGGCTGAGTTGCGAAATGATCGCATCATATATTCGTATATAAGTATCTATACATGTTATGCATACATAAATATATACAGTACCAGTATCTAAAAAGTAAATATCAGCAACAGTAACAAAAATTGCTTTGGAGCATCTTCGGTAGCGAATGCAATAGATTATGGTAACGTAAACAATACAGAAACAACAGCAGTAAAATTTACAATGTGGCTAAGTGCAAAAAGTACAAAGCCACAGTTTCAAAGCCAATTTTTAGATCGCAAGTGTTTTATGTTTTGGTTGCCGTCGCCGTCGCCGTTGGTGGCTTGCCATTTGCTGAAATAAATATTTTGGTTTTGTTACAAAGTTAAAAGAAATAACAACACAAAGAACACATGGCAACTCCTCGTATAATCTCAAATAGCAACAACAACAGTAGCATACACAAAAACCAACTGCATGGATCAATGCATTTTTAGCACGATATGCGCGATACATATACTTACGTACTTACGAATATGTACTGTTAGTTAATTAGGGTGCTTAAAAAAATGCAAAAAATACAAATATTTATTCAAATTTTAAGCGAGGAAGATACGTATAAAAAGCTTTTTCATCGCGAAAAATGAACACAAGAAGCACAGTCCCACAAAAATTATTGGTTTTCATTACATATTAGGGTGCTGTAACAGTAAAATTAAATATCTAAAAGGAAACTAGTAACGGTGTTACTTTTGGCCTGGTCAAAAAATAATATACCCTACATTGCAATATTTTGAAAGTTTTGCTTGTACGAGAGGTGCCACGCACGGCCTTTTGACTGAGTTCACTTAGTTTTTGCTCAGATTTTGCATTAACTACTCCAAATATCTGTACGAAATTTGGTTTCATTATCTTAAAAGACTCTTTCAGTATATTTTAAAACTTTTGCTTATGTTGGTGGTGCCACGCGTTCTTCTTCGAGTTTACCTAGTTTTCGGTTAGAAGTTGCATTTACTGTTCTGAGTATTTGAGTGAAATTTGGTTGGGTTATCTCAAAGAACACTTACAGCATAGCATTTTGAAACTTTTGCTTATATGGGAGGTGCCACGCCTTCTTGTCCTAATTTGCTTAGTTTTTCCTCAGTGCTTGTAAATACTTACTATCCTTTACATTTATGTGTATTTTACTTCCGTTAAAGCGAATACTACTCTAATTATTGCGTTTTGAATATATTTTTTGTATGGACGATAGCCGTGCCACGGCGTTGAATTATCTTGCTTAGTTTTCCCGCGAAAAATATTTCTATTCACACTCAGCCAGCCAGACAGGCAGACGGACATGGCTATATCGACTCAGGAGTTGACGCTGATCAAGAATATATGGCGTATTATTTGTCAGACTTACACTTTGAAAATTGATTTAAATTTTACATTATTTTAATAATTTTCTGTTACTGGCCACGTATTTTTATACTCTACACCCAGGGTATATTCACTTTGTCCTTCCGTTTGTAACGCAGAGAAGGAGGCGTGACAGGTATGAAAAAGTGTATATATTCTTGATCAGCGTCACCTCCTGAGTCGATATAGCCATGTCCGTTTGTCTGGCTGGCTGGCTGACTTGCTGGCTGGCTGGCTGGGTGGTTGGGTGTGCGTGGGAATATACTTTTTGGGAAAATTGAGCAACATAATTCAATGAAATTTGGTATTCTGACTCCGTCGTAAAAGTTAGCTCGGGGGATTGAAAATGAGCGAAATCGGTCAACGGACACGCCTACCGCCCATACAAAAAATATATTCAAAATGCAATAATAAGAGCATTATTTGAAATAACAGAAGCAAAATACACATAAATGCTAGGGAAAGTAAGTATAAGCTCTGAGCAAAAACTAGGCGAATTCGAACTAGAGGGCGTTGTACCTTCCATATAAACAAAAGTTTCAAAATGTTATACGGAAAGCGTTTTTTGAGATAACCCAACCAAATTACACTAAAAAACTCTGCTCTATAAATGCAAGCAATACGCAAGATCTTGGTAAACTCGGACAAGAGGACGTGGCACCTCCCATATGAGCAAAAGTTTCAAAATTATATAATGAAAGTGTTTTTTTGAGATAATCCAACCAAATTTCACTCAAACACGAAGGAACATTAATTGTAAACTCTGAACTAAAAGTAGGCGAAGTAGGATTAGAGGGCGTGGCACCTCCCATATAAGCGAAAGTTTCAAAATGCTATACTGAAAGATTTTTTTAAGAAAACCTAACCGAATTTTACTCAGAACAGTAATTGAAAGCTCTACGCAAAATCAAGGTAAGCTCGGAGGCGAGGGCGTGGCACTTTCCATATAAGCAATTTGTTCTTATACTCTCCTAATAATATATTTACTTGAAATGCAGTGTAGGGTAATTAGTTTTTGGCCAGGCCAAAGATACCACCCTTACTAGTTTAATTTTTCGTTGTTGGGTGAAAATTAATTAAGTTATGATTTTTTTAAAGTTTCATGGCTTGGGAAAATACTTATTTTTGTAATGCATAGGTATATCTAAGAAACTATTAGATATAAGGAAAAAAAGGTCATAATGTAAAATGCAGATAAAAAACTGAATTTTAGAAATATGTACAAAAAAATATAAAAAATTTTTCTAAAATTAATGATAATACTGTTATAAAGTATAAAATTTCCTTTAATCTTGGTGTCTTTTAATTTTCCTTAATTTTTTTACATAAATTCTCTATTCAATTCTGTTTAATTATACGTTTAACTTAGAGAAGAACTCGTATTACTTCTTAAGGTATAGGGTAAGGGAGGGAAATATGGACCACCCATCTTTCTTTTTTAAATAAAACCCAAAAAACATAAAACAAAACAATTAAATGTATGTCATTCAGTAAAGGAAACAATTTACCTTTATTCTGATTCACTTTTAGATAAATATCTCATCAGGATAAAGAAAAAAAAATTAAAAAACTGAAAATACTCAAAATGAAGATAAACAAAAAGTGTAGTGTAATATGTACCATATAGTCCATTTGGTACAGAAGTTGCATATAAAAATGTCACTTCCACATTCGGCATATTTTTCATGACGTCATGACAAGAACGTCAGATTACACATTCAACCCAAAATTCGCCCCGTCGATCTTCTGAGTAAAGGGTATTACATTATATGCATTTTTTATCATTTTTTTCTTTTGTAGTTAACGAATCACAAATAATGACAATCAGAATCGTCATGAAATCTGCAGCTAGATTCCCCATCTGAAAAAGATGATAAATACATTTAATATTGAGGCTTTTTTCTTTGGAGGTCCATATTACCCACAGCACGTGTTGGTGAAATAAATGAATAAATGGTTTTTTTCCATCAAAAACTCTTTTGGTTAATGAACTTATTTGTGCTAATAAATTATAAATGGTACACGCAAAAAAATGATCTGCAATAATTGATTTTCAAACAGCACAAATTGATAATTATCTCATGAAAAATTACGATTTGTTCCAGTTATTCAATTACTTTACTGGATTCTCATGAAAAAGTAATGGCACAAAAGTAAAATATACGGTTTAAACTTCAAAAAGTACAGCGGCAAACAGTGAAAAATATTGAATATAGAAGCAAAAAGTTGTCGCATGAAAAAGTACTAGTGAGCTCTGCAGTATTTGCTTAAAATAATTATCAATTTTTACTGTTTGACATTGTAAAAAATGTTATTGAAACATAATTTAAATAAAATAAAAAGCTATAGAAATGAAAATGCTACAGTAGCTCAGTGGTTAGAGTATCGCCTAGAAATACAAAGGTCTTAAGTTCAACACCGTCAACATAATTTTTTTTTAATTTTAAATTTTTTTAAAAATTTACTGTTTGTAATCAGTAAAAAATACGGTTTTTCTTTACGGGCGCACAGTCGCTGAAAAAATCAGTAAAAATAACTGGGATTTTCAATGCATTTTTACGGTTTAGTTTTTTCCGTGTATTCACTGACTTTATATAATTAACCATTTATTTAAAACGCGATGTTTTTAAAGTGAAATAATGGAATATACTCACTAGAAAAACATTATCACTGATCTTTTTTTTAGAAAAATCAACTTTACAGAAATATGCGACTTCACCGAACGCTAAAATCGCCCTATTATAAGCTTTAGGTATTAGCGCTAAGTTTGAACATGAATAACGGTAAATCCTATGTATGCAGTGGGAAATACCCGTGTGGTCCATATTACCCACGTAGTCCATATTTCCCTCCCTTACCCTACCGATTTTTCGAACATAAAGTTGCCAAATTTCATATACATATAAAAAATGCTACTATACTGCTCTCGCTGGAACTCATTAATAAAATTGTGAAACTTTTTTTTACCTAAAAGATATTTCAGTGGTACGATGACGCAAAATGTTTGTTTTTAATTCAAGCAATCCAATTTATATTCATATTATACATTCTCACTTCAAGTGGTCTTTAATGAACAATACGTGGACAAAGCTTTCAAGAACCCAACAGAAAATATCGATGCGCATCCCCAAGATGCAATAGCGATGCGCGTCCTTCTCGCATCTAAAGAGCTGATTTGTATGCGCATATTTTCTGCGCTACAGGTAGGCAAAGCGATGCGCATCCAAAGAGCATTTTTGGTAGCGAGAGCGATGCGCATCCAAAGAGCATTTCTGGTAGCGAGAGCGATGCGCATCCATAGAGCATTTCTGGATGCGAGAGCGATGCGCATCCAAAGAGCATTTCTGGTAGCGAGATCGAAGCGCTTTCGGTCACGTATTAACGTACAAAACAAAATAAATCAATAAGTCGGCTTCGTAAGAGCGCGAGGATGGAGCAGTGGTCTAGCGACTGGCACTGCGATTGGGAGTTGTAGCAACCGTGAGGTCCTCGGTTCAACTCCGGCCCAGACCAAACACAAAAGTTTTTCAACTTGCAATTTTTCAATTATAATTAATTTAGTAAAATAAAAATAATTATAATAACATAAAAAAAAAAAATAGTCTGATGAGTCTTTGTGGTGAATGAAAGACGTAAAATTTCAATTAAAAAATATTTTTTTAAATATTTTTATTGTCATCCAAAAAGCATCCAAAGAGCATTTCTGAATGCGAGAGCGACCAAACAGCATTTCTGGATGCGAAAGCGATGCGCATCCAAAGAGCATTTCTGGTAGCGAGAACGAAGCGCTTCCTTCCAATGACATGCCAATGTTAATTTCAGCGCTTTTGGAAACGAGAGAGATGCGCTTTACTGCTGCTTTAGAGCGCTTCAGAAGCGCTATTGATGCGCTCCATTCCCCATTGGGAACTGACATTGCACTTCAGCGATAACTACATACATACGCATCTCTACAATTTTCGTCTCCAATATAGCGTTTTCGTAAAACAAATTTCTAAAAAATTTTATAAAAAACATTTTTTCGGCAAAAAGCTGCCTGAAATTTTGCACAACAGTTTTTTTTTTTTACAACCTATAGGAAACGGAAGAAGCTGTCGACTTGTGTTTGATTTTTTTCGATACAGCCATATATGCATGTCACTTAAAACGGCCAAGTATTGCGATTTTCAACCAATGCTGAACATTTTTTTTTTTTTTGTTTACTTTTTGAATTTTCCAAAAATAACGCGCTTCTCAAAAGAAAACAACAATAAAAAAACATTAAATTAAAAAAAAAAATCAACTCTTGTGTGTCATCCTGTATAAACCAAGCACGTGGCTTCCTAGAGAGCTTAACGGTCGATGGCCAAAAACCAAACCAGCAATAGAAGCATCAATGGCAACAATGGAGTAAAACAACAAAGACAATGTGCACACAACAAACGAAAGTTGTTCCGCAACAATAAGGAATTTGATTAAAATTCAAACCAAAAACTGCTGCTGACATGGTCGCATGGCATGGTTGGTGAGAAGGCGGAAGGCAACAGATTCCCATTTGGCCTTTGCATCTTGTCACATCTGAGTCTCTTCAGTGACTGTTTTTACATTTTTGTTTTTCCTAATATTTTTGCCCAGAGGCGGCTTAACTTAAATGCCGTAATAGCTTGAACCTATGTATAGCGATAGATTTGTTAGAACGTTTTTTTAGCTCATCATTTCAACAATTCAAATGATAAACATCATAAAAAAAGGTCAACATCATAATTTTAATTTTAAAATTATAAGAGTTAATTAATAAATTTCGGTTTTCTTTGCCCTTAGTTGTAAAATACTTTAATCCGACACTGCATTTGTTCAAAAGGTAGTGTTGCCATTTTTACCAAGTACATAGTAAAAAACGATAAGTTTTTCATATTAAACGGGATATCGAACTCCGAAAAATTAAACTAACAGCAAACCTTAACTCAAGGTATTATTCGATTTCAAACCAAAAAAAGAAGGATTCACGTTTTATACTCTCATCATGAAGGTTGAGAATATCATAAGAAAACTTGTATAAACTGGAATGGTTTAGAAATTTAAATCATCTATAAAACAGGCTGTTAAGATCAAAGAGTCTATAAAGCCGACATAGCTAGATGTATGAAAAAATAGGCTTCGAATTACATAGATGCTATCAAAGGATCAGCATTTTCAGTATTATACAGGTTGGTTGGAGATCTGTAGAACACCGGAAAATTTAAGATTTAGGGGACTGTTCTGAATAACTTTGGGGGTAAAGTAGGAAATGTCCCTTTCGAAGCAAACTATCAAAGTATAGTTGTCATGCGCTACTGACATGTATTTGTAATGACCGTAAGGATATCTTTATGGTATACCGACGCGTGCAAATGTATTTTTGTGCTCCTTGGAATTTTGTAAAGGCTTAAGTGATATTGGAATTTGATTTTAAAATTTTTGGACATCGATATTTTTACTGTTTTTGGAGATAAACCGATTGTAAGTACACTAAAAATATTGTTTGAAGTCTTAATTTTGATAATTCAAAAGTAATCCCGTGTGATTCATAGAGTGAAATAATACAGCTCACGTTTTATGCAAAATGTGGTGTCGGGGTAAAGTGGCAAATAGTATTTGACAATTGCTCGTCTCCACTTGTCAACGTTATATACTAATACTTAGTATATCATGATCCAAATAAGTGTTGTGCATTTATTTCAAACGCTTTTTAATTATGCCGAGAAAATACGTGAAAAAAAAACTAATTATATAGCTACAGATCCCGATGATTTGTTGGAAATGTTGAAAACAATCAAAAAAATCCAATTTGTATCGTATCGTTACTGCACTTGATGAGAGTATTGGTAAAAGTGAGGTGACAAAAGAAAAATAACAATATAGATATTAGAACTTTGCTACAACATTTGTGTTAGTTTTAATGAGTTTTGAAAGTTTCCCACTTTACCCCACGATTTTCAATTTTTGCTATTCTTGGCGTGGTCATTCAAAGCTTGGTACTCAATATAAAATTTATATTTTCGGTTGGTTTCTTCGGCAAAAAGATAGATTATTTAATTTTCTTTACTATAGGAAATTGAAACATGAACAAATAAATATTTTTTATCATCCCCAAAATCCATGGTGTTGGGGGATGTACCCTCTATTTTTTTTTTGGCTGCAGGTTTAATTTTTCACAGATAGAATTTATTCCAATAAATTTTATTCGCAGTTTCGTAGAATCAAATAAGTTGCTTCAATTTGTTTCTTTAAGTCAAATCTCAGCAATTTCTGTGAACATTCAAGTTGCCACATCATAAGAGAAATGGCATCACTGTACTCAACTTTACTAGGATTTTGTTTTTGATGTTGTTGTTCAATTGTGTTGATTTGATTACAAGCATTACTTTGGCTTGAATAAATTACATCAGGCTTGAGTTGACACTTTGTCCATGTTTGTGAAGCCATGCATGAGACTCTTCATTATCAAAGTTGGGAATTTGATGAAAATTCTAAAATACAACAGTACGAATGGGAGGTAAAGTTTCACTAAAGGCATCGTTGCATTTCTATGTATCGCACCCATTGAAAGAATTTCCGAGAAATGGTATTTACTCAGTTAAACTTCAATTTAGCTTAAGCAATTAAAAAGAGATAATGATATTTGTAATTATTATTTAAGACTTATTTAATATAAAATATTGTGTGTTGAAGGCGACAATGTTGCATGTGAAAACATGAAATTTTGAATGGATTTTCTGCTATCTATATATAAATACGCAACACACAAAAATTTGTCTTACCTATTTTACTATGTTAGAAATAGAGCACGACCTTGAATTAAATGTCATTAGAAAGATATTTATGTGTAGATGTGCACAAAGTTAAAATTATTTTAATATGTTGTGCTTAAGCCTGGCAAAATTAAATAAAAATTTTTCAATATTTACAACGACAAAATACGCGGTCACACAGAGCTGAAAAGAGGATACAGCACAAAGAGACAAAAAAAAGCTGACTGACACTGACTTCATGATTTTTGTTTTCTTTTCGTTTCCCATAAGTCGTTGTATCAGGGATGATAAATGAACTTTTCTATTTTGTCTCAAATAGCAAAAACGTATTAAAACTGTCCAAAAAGTACCGAAAGTACTTTATACATTTGTGGTCAGATTTTGACAATTAGGCGATTCTAGTAAACTTTAATTCGCAATTCTAATGCTGCGAACAAATTAAAAAAATACCCACACTAACAGGAAAATCAAAATATAAATCTGGCGGTAACACTTTTCAAAACGTCAAAATATTGATATGTTCGATTTGCCATTGGAATAAATCTAAAAGTTAAATATATTCATATACTGACATTCTTGCACTAAACAAAAATTCTTTAATATTCTTCCTTCTATCTTCATTGTGAAGTACAATCATATTGGATCTATAACTTAAAAAGTTCGTTTTGCTACTAGATGGCATTACTAATATATGTACTGATTTGTTGTCATTGAAAGCTATCTTAAATAGCGTCAAGAATTCTACTAGATTCGATCTGTCAAAGTGAACAGCAGTTGATATAAAAATTTTTTTTAATTACGCTGAAAATGTCGAAATACATACCAACAAAACAGCATTTGCGGGACAGTTTTTAATTTAAAAAAAAAATGCAACAGAAGCTTATCAATTGCTCACGGAAGCTTATGCTGAATATGATCCAGTAGACTGACCCAAAAAACTAAAGGTGTTCCGATCTTAGGTGCTCAGCACTCAAAATGTTCGGTAGGGTCTAGAAACTACGTATGCAAATTTTGGTAAAAAAATATTGAGATTTAGCACTCGCGCAAGCTCGATAAGTAGCGCTGCCTTGACCGTACGAGAATGGGGTTCTTTCAGCCCGTGGAAATTGATAAAAAAGGATTGGAACAATTTTTTTTTCTATCCTACTTTATGTTTTCGAGGTCGCTGAAGACAATGGCATTGCCAGTTTATGGAAAAGATTCCAAGATTTCAAGATATTTAAGATATCTCTCTCGAAAAAAAAAAGTTTGAGATTTTTGTTAGATTAAATTGCCATTAATCGTAGGAACATTTTTTATTTTTGTTTCTCGGAATGTAGTCTTGTAGCCTAAATTGTGACGAATAAAATGAGTGGTCGCACAATATTTTTTGACAAAATCTTCTCGAGATATCGGCCACAGACTGAACCGCCGTCCTGCCGTATTGCCGGTCACTGGGGATATCTGCCGATTTTACGCTATTTTCATTGATTTTTGAGATCCTACCTTGTACTTTCGACGTCGCTGGAGATGCGGGAACATTTATTTTCACGATAAAATGCAAGTGTTTCAATACATTCAAGATATTCCTATGATAAATTTCCCTAGTGGGATTTCCAATGAAAAGCAGAACTAGCTCTAAAACCTCGACATAATTTTTCCGCGCCTGATTCATCTGGAGCTAGTGATTGATGACCATCGCGGTTTTCTTCTGGAAAGGTGCAAATGTCTCCCAAATTTTTCTATCTTCCACTGAATTAATTTTTCTATCTTCCACTGAAAAATTTGGGAGATATTGGCACCTTTCCAGAAGAAAACCGCGATGGACATCAATCACTAGCTCCAGATGAATCATGCGCGGAAAAATTATGTCGAGGTTTTAGAGCTAGTTCTGCTTTTCATTGGAAATCCCACTAGGGAAATTTATCATAGGAATATCATGAATGTTTTGAAACACTTGCATTTTATCGTAAAAATAAGTGTTTCCGCATCTCCAGCGACGTCGAAAGTACAAGGTAGGATCTCAAAAATCAATGAAAATAGCGTAAAATCGGCAGATATCCCCAGTGACCGGCAGGACGGCGGTTCAGTCTGTGGCCGATATCTCGAGAAGATTTTGTCAAAAAATATTGTGCGACCAATCATTTTGTTCGTGACAATTTAGGCTACAAGACTACATTCCGAGAAACAAAAATAAAAAATGTTCCTACGATTAATGGCAATTTAATCTAACAAAAATCTCAATTTTTTTTTTTTCGAGAGAGATATCTTAAATATCTTGAAATCTTGGAATCTTTTCCATAAACTGGCAATGCCATTGTCTTCAGCGACCTCGAAAACATAAAGTAGGATAGAAAAAAAAATTGTTCCAATCCTTTTTTATCAATTTCCACGGGCTGAAAGAACCCCAATCTCGTACGATCAAGGCAGCGCTACTTATCGAGCTTGCGCGAGTGCTAAATCTCAATATTTTTTTACCAAAATTTACATACGTAGTTTCTAGACCATACCGAACATTTTGAGTGCTGAGCACCTAAAATCGGAACACCTTTAGTTTTTTTGGGTCAGCCTAATGATCCAGAGGTTAGAGTGTGTCAAAAGTGGTTCGTTTGGTGGATCAGATCAGGATCAGGGGACCTCTATCGAACACAATTGATCCTTTTGAAGAGAGCAATCAACGAAAAACGCCCGGAATATGCGACCAGACCTGAATCCATATTTTTCCATCGTGACAACGCTCGGCCTCATGTTGCAATACCGGTTAAAAAATATTTGGAAAACAGTGGTTGGGAAGTTTTGGCTCACTCGCCTTATCGCCCAGACCTTGCCCCGTCTGACTACCATTTGTTTCGATCGATGCAGAACGCTCTCTCTGAAATAAGGTATCAAAAATTAGCTTGATTCATTCTTGACCTCAAAGCCGGGGCAGTTTTTTTTGGCGCGGAATCCATATGTTGCCAGAAAGATGGGAAAAAGCCATATATATGTATTATGTACATATTTAATTTTTCTTGTACCCCCCTGCCCCTGGTAGGGTGTCCCAATAAGATTGCACTTTTTAAATTTTGTATAATTTTGTTTTCGTGCAAGTAGCAACTCTGAATTTTGACAGCTGTCATCAATGTGGAAAAAATTTTAACTGATTTTTATGTTGAGGCCTGATTGGCCTTTTGATAAAGTTGACCGACTGCCAAACAGATAAAGCTAATCACATGAAATAAAGTACAGATAAGCCTAAATAGGCGTAAACATTAAGCCCATTTTAATCCCAATCAGATCACAACCCTAAGTTACTTAGGCTAAGTATTATTTGTTCCAAATTTCGTGCATATCCGTTTGGCCGTAATAGTAACTACAACAGAAATTCGGTCAACTTTAGCAAAAGGCTAATCAGGCGCAACATAAAAATCTGAAAAACATCAGTAATGTTTTACACATTATGTGCGATTTGACCACGCCATCAATTCCACACTATCAATTAAACTTTTCGTGGAAACAGAGAACCATTTTATTCATTTCTAACAAAATGTCAGCCAATTCACAATATGACATTACTTCGTTTTGGATTTGACCCACTTTAAAAATAAACGGCCAATATGTAGAAAGCTTTACCTGATTGAAAAATAAATTTAAGCAAAAATGTGGAAATACAAAATCTCCCGGCTGAAGTTACCCCGCTCAGTTATCAGTTTCACTTTAATTGATAACAAAAACAATGAAGTTACAGTATAAATTGAAAAATAGATAAAAAAAACTCCTTCTACCAAATTTTTGTTTAAAAACTGCAAAATATTGAGCTCTACACGAAACTATTGGTGGCTTCCTGAATGACAAGGACATAGCCTCCTCTGCCGGGTTGCTCCGGTTAAAAGCCTTTTACGTTCACGCATATTAAATGTATTGTCTGACATTTTCTGCTGTAATGTGTTTTTTTTTTTTTAAATTTTTTATTTTGCAGTCTTATTGCAAATATTTATTCAGACAACAGCAAAGAGTCTGCGTTACGGTAGCGCTTCCGCAGTAACTCATAAAATGTGGGTTTTTAAATACATAGTTGCCAAATTGTTATTTTTTTCTTGTATCAGTTTTTCCATTTGAATAAATTTTTATAACTGCACCGCTGCATTTTCAGTCTGTATGTAGAGAGAATGAACTATGATTTTAAGAATTTATTGCTCGTAAAAGCAGAACTACGTAACTTACAGTGGGTTCACTCCGAATCAAGTAAGTTTAGTTCGAGATTTAGAAATGTGAATTGGCTATATCAGAAAATTGTATTAAATTCCACATTTCGACTCAATCACCCTTCCTTATATGATAGCAAAATCTCGATTCGATTAAAATCCAATCGAAATCGAATTAGATGAATGCGTGAGTATCTTTTTATAAACATTTTGTATAATAAACTAATGCCATACCACTTTTTTTCCGTTAAAAATCTTTTAATACCCTACACCCAGGGTATATTCACTTTGTCCTTCCAGTTGTAACGCAAAGAAGTAGGAGTGGCAGGTAGAGAAAAGTATATATATTCTTGATAAGCGTCACCTCCTGAGTCGATATAGCCATGTCCGTCTGGCTGGCTGGCAGGCTGTCCGTCTGTGGAAATATTTTTTACGGGAAAAATACGCAAGATAATTCGATGAATTTTTGTACAGTGGATTTGTCGAGCTAGAGAAATTGAAAATGAGCGATATCGGTCAACGGACACGCCTACCGCCCAAACAAAAAATATATTCAAAATGCAACTTTAAGAGTATTTTTCACGAAAATGCAACCACAATAAACATAAATACTAGGAATGGTTAGTGCAAGCTCTGGGCAAAAACTAGGCAAATTCGGACAAGAAGGCGTGGCACCTCTCATATAAGCAAAAGTTTCAAAACACTATACTGAAAACGATTTTGAGATAACCCAACTAAATTTCACTTAGACACAAAGAACTATAAACGCAAGCTCTGAAGAAAAACTTGATGAACTCGGACAAGACTGTGTAGCATCTCCGATAGAAGCAAAGTTTCAAAACGCTATACTCAAAAAGTTTTTTGAGACAATCCCACTAAATTGCACACAGATGCTAAGGACTATAAATGCAAGCTCTGAGCAAAAACTGGGTGAACTTAGGTAAGAGGGCGTGGCACCTTCCATATAAGCAAAATTTTCAAAATAGGGCATTTAATGTTTGACCAGGCACCCTTACTAGTTTTATTTCTACTACAAATTAAAAATCAGTGATGGTCAGACCACCATCATGGCTGAAACACAACCTCTTTAGAAAAGTCTTTACATTTACAAAATAGGAGGGCGTGACATCTATCATACAGCAAAGACCTTATTGAATATTCTTCATATTGGAATTTCGGCATATGTCAAGAAATTCTTTTATGATTATGAAACCAACCATTCCATAAACCTGTGGCACTAAACGGACAGAACTTTGACTTCAGTCTCTCTTTGGTTGTCAAGAACTAAAATGTATATTCGAATCATTTGATATACATTGAGTAAACAAGTTTGTGTCGTTGCTTGCATTTTCTGACTTTTAGAAATGAATTTAAATCATTTCTGAGTTTGTCTATCGGAGTGTGTGTGTACTCGCACCGATGCATTTTTGAATTTGGGTTGGCTGTGTTGGCAGCCACAGTTGTGTAGTCGAATTTTTAATTGATAATAAATACGGGTTTTGTTGTTTTTTTTTTTTTTTTACTTTTTTGGTTTCGATATATTTGTGTGTCAAATACCAGTTAAGTAGTTGACATTCTAAATTAGATATTCGTAGCAAACCAGTTTCCCAAAGTTTAAAGTTGAGCATTCAGTTTTACACAGAACTGTAAGAGAGCAGTTCATCAAAAAACGCTAAAAAAGAAATTAAGTTTCATTTACTTCAAAGTTGGTATTTAACAAGAAGCCCGGAGGATACATCAAAAGTTAGCTTTTTACTGTATTTGCTTTTTACTGCATTTGATTTTCAGTTCATGTCACATTTTCTACTAAAAAACATTTAATCGAAGAGAAAATCTACATCCATAGGAGTTATGTCCTACACTCAAGAGATATGAGGGATACATTTTTGTACTTTTAATTTGGTATTTTTGATCAAGTGAAAAAAGTGAAAATAGTGTTGTGATTTCCCAAGAGCAAAAATTTCTAGCGCTTCTGATCCAAGCAATTCAAAAGTGCTTGTCCCCCATAGAAATTTAGAAGCACTTTCACAATGATTTTTTATAACACTGCAGTAAGAACAACGTGGGTTCAAACCTAGCCCGGGTGATTTTTTTTGACTTGTTTTTATTTTTTTGCTTTTTTTTAAATATTTTTTATTTAACATCTTTTATTTCACTTTTCTGTTTTCCTTTCTCTTATTAATTTACTTCTGTTCAATTGAATTGAAATGATTACAAAATGATTCCATGTAAGACCGCTGTAAGAACAACGTGAGTTCGAATCCAGCCCGTTATTTTTTTTTTGCTTTATTTTTATTTTTTTGCTTTATTGTTTTTTTTATTATTAAAATATTTTTTATTCAACCTTTTTTATTTTACTTTTACTTATTGGAATTAAAACTAATTGCACTATGATTTTATGTAAGGCTGTAGGAGAATTCATATGTCAAATTCTGTTTGGACAACATTTGCTTAATAGGTATACAAATTTAATACCTCTTCATATCATCGGGCATTGGCGTAGTGGTCTAAAAGGTTGGTAAATGTAAGTAAAAATAATCTATCACACGGACGGTCGTGGATTCAATTCCTGGTGCGGCCAGTTTTTTTCTTTATTTTATTGAAAAAACGCTTACAAATAAGCGCTTCAAAAACCCTTTTTTGGTAGGGCTGCGGTAAGTTTTTTATCGCTTACATGCAATGTTAAAAAGAAAGAATAGTTCTTACGGTGCGGAAGCGCTTATTGGTGTAAAAGATGCACATCAGAAGGGTTTTTGCAGCATTTCTTTTCCCCTTGGGTTGGTTAACAACAAAATTATTACTGATCAGGGTAAAAAGTGTGAATTGAAATCTGTCCTTATAAAGATTTTCTTATTTTAATCTGTTTAACCAAGGCAGAGAGAACATGGCATAATGATTACTAAAGCCCTTATTTTGTTAAAAGGTTAAGAGATTGTCGTATGATTTCTAAAACAGAATGGAATACTAATGTTAAGTTTCCAACAATGCCCTTATGATAAATACCGAGCTCCAAATTTTTTTGGAACTCATGATGGATGATCGCCAAGCGGCTCCAAATGACGAAAAAAAATGCATGAATTCTTTAGATTTTTATGTTAAGTCATGATTGGCTCTTTGGAAAATGTGTCCGTCTGTCTGTTGAATGATAATTATGATTAAGCACGGAGAAAAATGCGCATCATAATTTTTACTCCACTCGGCTAGTCGAAAAATTCAAGTAATCAACACTAAATTTCAAACATAATTTACCTTACGTAAGAACTATTTGATGGGTCCCTAACGTCATATTTACAAATAAAATGTAGTTAAATAATAAAGGAATATTTACTTCAAATTTTTTACATATGACTTTATGTAAAGTAATTTACTCTTTCAGAAAAAAAATGTATGACCATTTTGAATTTATAATGCTAGTCAAAATAACTTTATTTTTTTCACGCACAAAAATGAGTGTCATAATTGTCACCCCACTCGAGTAAGGTAATTATCATAAAAATATAAAATCATTTTGACTTTTATAATTTTAGTAACAATTTCTATTTTTGGACAGACATTTTCTTTATAAACAAATTTTTTTGCTTCTACATCACTTGCGAAAGCAGCGCTGAGGAAATGTATCTGACTATCATACTGAAGGGCCAGGGTTCGTACCCCGGCGCCGGTCAGTTAATTTTTTCTTATTTTTTTTTTTGTTTTTTTTTTTTTGTTGTTTGAACTATACAGTAAGGTAAATATCACGGCAATTTTTTCATAAAAATTACTAGGAAACATACATTCTGAATTGACTAAAACAGTAAGGTGAATCTTACTTCGGTGTGAAGTTGTCACTATTCTGATTTGAAATTCTGGTAAAATTTATGAGACATAAAGTAGCAAGTACTATTTTTTTTTCTCCGTGCGGCCAAAAGAATAAAGCTAGATGCATGACATTTAGTACAGAAAATGGGCGTGATGGATCAACGTACACTGATATGAAAATCAGGCAAATTTATTTTCAACACTTGAGTCGATTTACCACCATCCATCATTGAAATTTAAAGCCGTGAAACGGCCACCCTAATGTACATATTTATATTTTTATCTGGATCCTCTCCCTCATTATTTCATGTAAATCGCACGCAACTACTATTACCCATAATATTAAACAAATGTTCTATGAATTTGCGCTTTTGTTTCTATTACCAACTCATTTTGATTCAACTTAATAGTAGCAAAATAATGTAATGTTAAAAATATTCCATCATTTATAGCTCCCGGTGTTTTTGTCACGATATTTTAAAATATGCAAACTAATTCGAAACAACAAAGAAATGTTTGTAAAATAATTTTGTCATTTTCTAAAGTTTGTCAACCGGAAAATACTAAAATTCAAGGGCAACGAAAGTGAATATGCAAAATTGACATGAAAATATTCAAAACAAAAATGCATAAATTTTTTTTTTTATATCTATGCATATATTTTTTAATTTTTTTTTTTTTTTGACGAAATATATTTGACAACGAAACTTTTGTGCAAAAAGTTAATAATCCACCCTCATAAAAATAAAAAATGCAGTAATATCGTTTATGAAATATGCATAATTTTGACTAGTGTTTTTAATTGCGTGACAAAGGCTTTATTATAAACAAATAAGATAAATAAATACATTTAACTGGTTCAGATTTGTATAGAAAAAATAAAAGTTGCTCAGAAGTCCATTTCAAAGAACATGAACTCGAAACCATGGTGAAGACTGAAAAAATTCTTATCTTTAAAATTTAAATTTCAACAACTTTTTGATGGGAAATTTTCAGAGCTGAGAACCAACATATTTTTGTAGATATAGCCGTTAGCGAGATATTTGCAAAAAACCCGAGACTTTTGAGTCCGAATAACTAACTATTTATGCGGCAGTGATCTCGATGTCGATAATTTAAAACACCAAAATAAAGCGATTCCAATCAAATAAATGGCTGGCACTAATTTTTTTTTATCAGAAGTTAAGAATCTAATTTTACTAGACTAATATTTATTTATGCAAGTAAATTTTTTAAAAATTTTAAATCACAAAATTTATGGATTTTACTATCATTTCGAAATGATTCATGTGATCTAAAGCTGGAATTAGTCAACACGTAGCGTTCCGTAATGTGACGGCTGTGAAAATCTGTCAAACGGCAGAAGCGATCGTAAGCGATTAGTGAAATCGTTACGTAGCGGTACGCAACGTTGAGACCTGTTGAAATTAGATTTTTCAACGTAACGCTACGTTGAAAATTCATTTCTCAGATAAAATAAATTAATAGCTTAAACACAATTGGAGCGTACGACGAATTTCGCCCGACGAATATTCGCTGTCAAAAAAAATTCGTCGACGAAGTTCGCTCTGTTAAACACAATCAGAGTGACGACGGCAAAAGTTTTTTTTTATTTTAAATTGTTGTTTATGTTTTCTTATGACAATTTTAATAAATAAATATTGAACAAAATCTCATATTCTTTGAATTTCTACTAAGAAATCTGAAAATTTTTAATTTAAAACGTATTTTTTCAGTTTGACATTTCGTCGGGCTAATTTCGTCGTTCGCGGTTGTGTTCAACTTCATATACTCTTGTGTGTTTTAATATTGACAGCGAATATTCGTCAGACGAAATTCGTCGTACGCTCCAATTGTCTTCTTCTTCTTCTTCTTATTGTATGCTGAACATTACGAACAGCATAAGTATCAATAAAGGACTATCATAGACTCTAGGTCCTTTTTATAGTCCTTCGCGTGTACCACCAGTACGTATCCGGAAGGCCGATACCAAATCCTGAACGGAAGACTGGTGTTTTTTCTATTTTCTCGCGCGATTTTAAAAGTTCTTTTTTTTTTTTTTAATTACCAACGAACGGTAAAATTGACCATTTTATTTTTTTAGTGCAAAAAAAATTAACTGAAATTTTGCGTAACAAATAATCGACCGATATAACTGTTCATTTACAAGACATATGTATTAAACAAAATGACGACATTTTTAAGGTTAAAAACCAAAAAACACGTGAAGTTTCCAAGTACAATATGACGCTCAAGTACACTTCACAAAATGTTCTTTTATCACGCTTGCAAATTTGCAAAGCAGTTTATCACGTCCTTAAAAAGTCTTTTTTTAAATCATTCGGTATTGCTCTCCAAATAAAAATACAAATGTCACAAATTCGCTACCAACTCAGTTGGTATCACTCATTTTTTTTTTTTTTTTTTAACATAAAAGAAAAAAACGCGTCAATTAAAACTAAAAACACTACACTAAAAGACTGATAATATTAATCTATATAACATTAAAAAGTTCCTAAACAAAATAACATAGTTTTTTTTTTTTTTTTTTTTTTTTTTTTTTTTTTTTTAAAGAGTCTATTTTAACTTTTAACTTTTCATTGTAAAACATATATTTTGACCATTTATAACGAAAACCCGTGCTTCGGCTTACGCGGCCAGCCGAAGAATCACGCTCCAATTGTGTTTAAGCTATAAATTTGGTTGTTATAAATTGAATTTGTCAACGAGCAACCGCAACGTCACGTTAGGGAACGGAACGTTTTGACTAAATTCAGCTTAAGATATTATGTCAATGTTCACCTCACGCGCTAACCTAACCTTTTCTATCACTTTTGACAGATTATACGAGGTACTTATTAGGGTTTCTTTTCCAAGCCACATTTATAAAATTAAAAATTGAATATGCTTTTAAAGATGCGCTTCTTTTCCACACTTCTCGGAAGCAGCTTTCAGTTAAATAATTTACTCCAACAATGATGCGCTGATATAAGTATTATATCAGCAATTATATCAGGATGCTGATATTTATTTTATGCTGATTATCAGCTGATTGCTGATGCTGAGCTGATATCAGCAACAACACTAATATACAGCCTTGGCCAAAAGTATAGGGCACCCAAAAAAGTGCATACTTCATGCTTTTCTAATTGAGAAATGAATAAATGGTTATCATGAATACGATGTCGGGTTTATTAACCATTACATTAAATATTAAGCGGCATTTTTTAAGGTCATAAAACAAATGGTGATCTTAAACAAAAGGCTCGGTTTTTTCGGCACTTTATTGGTCAATGGTTTTTAATTTTTTTTCGTTACTCGAAGGAGTAAAAAAGTTTTTATTCCTATTTTAGTCAAAAATTTGACAACTTGTCGATTTTACAATGCCAAAAATAAGCGATAAAAGTTAGAAAATCAGTAGTAAATTACGGGGTGCTTTACACTTTTGGCCAATTTACTATTGATTTTCTAGCTCTAATCGCTTATTTTTGACATTATACAATCGATTAGTTGTCAAATTTTTGAGTGAAACAGAAATCAAAGCTTTCTTACTCCTTCGAGTACCGAAAAAATAATTAAAAAACATTGACCAATAAAGAGCCGATAAAACCGAGCCTTTTGTTTCAGATCACCATTTGTTTTATGACCATAAAAAATGCCGCTTAATGTTTTATGTAATGGTTAATGAACCCGACATCGTATTCATGATAAGCATTTATTCATTGCTCAATTAGAAAAACACTAGCTGTTTTACCCGGCGTTGCACGGGTTTTAAAAAAAGCCAGATTGTACTATAAAGCTAATAACGAAAACTATTTTTTAAAATAATGTTCCACAAACAGAATTTCCAATATATTTATTTTATCGGTAAAGTTCCAAAAGTATCGCAAAGTTCAAAAGTATAAAAAAATATCCTAGTCCTAGTGTATAGAAAAACATGCAAAATATGGTCAAAGGTCCAAAAGTATCGAAATACATCGATTAAATCGGCAAAAGTCCAAATTTATCGAAAAACATCTAAAATATAGATAAAAGTCCAAAAGTATAAAAAAAATATTGAAATACATCGGAAAAATAGGTAAAAGTCCCAAAGTTTCGAAAAATATTGAAAAACATGCTAAATATCGGTAAAGGTCCAAAAATGTAGAAAAACGTCCTAAAATCGGTAAAAGTCCAAAAGTTTTGGAAAACATCGAAGAAATAATTGTACTTGGTTGTTATTATTATGAATAAGTGGCATGATAGAGACCAAGTTCTTCTTCGAACAATTTAAATCAATAAATAAATAAAAAAATCGGTAAAAGTCTAAAAATAGCGAAAAAGGTCTAAAAGTTTCAAAAAACATTGAAACACATCGATTTCTTGGTTAAAGTCCAAGTTTATCAAAAAATATCCTATATATCGGTAACTATCCAATACAGACCAATATAGACCAAAAAAATTTCGTGCGCCTCCAACATAGTCAAAAATCAGGTTTTTATTTCTTTTGAAATTTTTAGGTTAGGATAACTCCAAGAAAAAAAAAGATATTGATATAATTTAAAAAGAGTTTTGTAGATAAAGATATGTACTTTTTAACAAACATAACAGGTTTTATGACAAAGTATTACACTGTCTTGTTACATAACCTCAAAAGTAGAAAAAATACACGTAAAATCTTATATTTTGGTAATTTTTGGTTTAGGATATCTCAAAATTCTGTAGCGATAGAGCAATTTTGTTAACGGATCTGAATTTAGCATTCAAAAATTAGTTAAAAATGACTATTCGTGTTCCTTTTTATTGATTTTAGTTTTCGCATGTTATTCTTGACTTAACTCAACTTTGCCAAAAAAGGAAAATTCGATTAAAAAAAAAGCGCCCGACGGATGTTCTTAATTTTTTTTAATATGATTAGAAAAGTACCCCGAACAAGAAAATAGACGAATATGCTGAGTGATGCAATTTGAGGGTTAAAAAATGTTTTGAACACCCGTGTGTTTTAAAAAAAAAATATTAAAATCGGTTCGGTATACATATTTTGCAAAATAGAGTTACATAGGGTTTTCATATAGCAATTTTATATAAAAAGTATAGAAGTATAGATGCATTATGCATTTTTTGGGGTGCCTTATACTTTTGGCCAAGGCTGTATATGAATATTTAAAATAAAACTAATAACGCGATAAAAAAAAACAACAAAATACTTGTTATATACGCATTGTTTTATAAAAACAAATTTCATAAGTGACCAAAACAAATGTTTAGTAAAAAATGGCATCAAATTTGGATTGTTTTAGTTTGAAATGCAAATAAATTTTACTCTTAAGTGTGGTTTGTCACGTTGGCCCGTGTTAACATGTTTGTGATCAAATATTTGGGAAAGCCATTAAATTATGGCTGAAACTTGAATTACTGCATCAAAACTCGATTAAATGTTTTTTTTTTATTTTGTTTTATTGATTTGCAGTTGTGGTAGACTAATTAAATGCGGTTAATGGTTTCATTTAAAACTAGAATTACCGAAAAATTAATACATAATCCAAAAAAATTAAGGAATGAAAGGAATTTCAGTTTCAAATGCTAAACTATTTTGATGCGGATATAGTCGCCTGAATATTCGTGGATTTCTATCGCTCTTTTACATATTTATTTCGAGAAAATCGAAAATGAAAATTTGAACTTTAATAGAAAAAACTGGGCCGAAAAAGTACCATCAACAAAATTTCAAAAATGGAACTAAATTACTTTTCGAGATTTTTTATCAGATAAGTAATAATATAGTGTATGTTCCATATCATACAAAACAATGACAAGCTAGGTTTGCTCCAAACTTAATCTTCTTCTTCTTACTTAATAAAATGGTTGTTGGTGCGGATGTTTGACTAAATATATCGAAACCATATTTTCATCATATCTGCGCCTATCCTTCGGCCACGGTAATGATGGAACGTCGCACCCCACATTCAAGAATTCTGCACCTGAAATATGAATTTACATTGTATCGAAAAAAATGTGAGGATTGAACAGGGACATTATGCACCCATACAAGAAAACCCTAAACATGCTGCTTGTATCGTTTTAAAACTTCCATTTTACATATGATGATTTTCACTGAAAACTATTTGTTCTAATGCACTTTAAACTTGTACCAAATTTCCGTTATCTGCGTAAAGTATGTAGTTTGAGAGATATTACGAATTGATTTTTAGGGAGGCGTCGTTTTTTAGCCTATGATATAGACTTTTCTAATACCAAGGTACTGTGAAAATCTCATTTAAATCGGTCAGTTAGTTCCGAGTCCACAAATAACAAACAAAATCTGATTTTTATATAATAGATTTTAAACGTTTTTAAAATATATCAATACCCATTTCCACAAATTTACAATGTTTGCAAATATTTTTGTAGATTTTGCTTATAATCCTGTCACATAGCATTACTCACTTACAAATGGCTTAATTCATATGAGGCGATGGGATATACGTCAAGAAGCAGTATTATAAACACCAAAAACCAAATCATAAGCAAAACATAAAGTTAGCAAAACTAAATTTTTCTGTGATTTTCAAAGATTTAATCGAACAGAAAAAGTTCGCAGCCAATTACAATTCCTTGACGTTTGTGGATTATCGCTGTATGTTGTTTGAAATTTTACACCAAATGCATAACAGAGAGAGATAAAAGTAGCGATCGCTAGTCCAGAAACAAAAAAATTATTTGATGCAACATAGCCATTATACCAGTAAAAAACTATCGACCACCTTGAAGTGAAGAGGGTTACATTAAAGAGGTCCCGTACAAATAAAAAAAAAAAAATACTGCAGTGAATGGTATTTAATGATTGGCCAGGCCAAAGCTATTTTTTGGTTTTTTTAATTTATAACAAATATTTTATTTTAATTAGGTCGACGTGATCCTGGCAAATCTTGCCATAACAGTTTCGATTTTATAAAAAAAATGAATAATAATAAACGATCACAAGATTCAAACATAAGTATACTTGGTAATTATTAAGAAATATACGGTTGAACCAATAATATTGCTCAAATATGCCGTTCATGAAATAATATCAAATATTCGATTCGCCTATATAAAATATATCATTTGTTAATTATTATCAAATTTTGGTATATACTCATATTCATATTGTTTTCTCGGTGCAGCTACAACTCAAGGAGGGGGTTAATAATAAAGTTTTTCAAGCTTGATTGATAACTGTGGCAAGTTTCAAAACCGCAGCAATTTTTTCTTTTCCGTACTATTGAGAAGTTTTAGAGTTTTAATTCATTTCTGACCTTTTCTTCAAAAATTTAATTGTTTCGTATTATAAAGAAAAAAAAAAACAAACTACAAACAGATACAAAAAATAGTCATTCCCAATGTACTTTTCAATTCTGAATCCGAATCCGGTCACAGAATTCCCCATCATGTCTGGACCCTAAGATATCCTAACTTAAAATTTGAAGAAAATAGTCTATAGAATTTCATGAATAGCGGATGTTACAGTAGAAATTAAAGTTTGTTCTTTTTTGTAAGTTTCTTTAATTTGTTCCAAACACACCAACTTAAACTTTTCTTAATCTTATCGATATGAAAAATGTCATCAACAATGATAAAAAATAACAAGACAACATTGAACAATTTTCAGTTTATTTCCTCTTCTCTCTTTTGGCTTTGTTTCATTCATGTGCATGACATTTGCCAGAAATCAAATGAAAGATTTCATTAAAATTTTAATATCGCATAATTTGCATTATGTCAGTGTTGTTGTTATTATTTTTGTTGTGATGATGATGAATAAGTGATAAAGTCGCTTACAAGCAGTAGCCAGTGTTACCAAGTCATTAAAAGAAACACAAACACACCCACACTACAATAAAAGTTTATCTTTGTCTCAATTCTTTTTTTTTTTTTGTTTTTTGCAAAAATATTTACATAATTAATAGGTGTTTTTTTTTTTTTCTTTTTAAGGTAGTTAACAAGATGTTGAGCTTACTGCTACCATTTCCACAACAATATCTAGTATTATATGCATACTAACAATAAGTTGGTTTTTAGTTGTGAATGGAGAAATATTTCGTCGCAGTAAATGAAAAAGTTTGTCCCTGCATTCGATGTTATAGGCAAAATAATAAAATTACTCACTTATTCAGGCATGTTCTGAAATCCGATTAACTTCGGAAACGGAATGAAAGCAATTTTCAAGAGCTCCGCATTTCGGTAATTAACTCCAAATCGGATTTATGTTTCGGTAAATCGAATAGGAACCATTAGCAAATTGTATTTGTTGAAAGACAAATTCTATTCCATCTTATTTGTCGCAATGCAGAGCTCTTGAAGATTGCTTTCATTCCGATTCCGAAGTGAATCGGATTTCAGAACATGCCTGAATATAATTTGATTACACTGTGCAAAAAATTCAGTTTTTTTACAAAATAACAAGGTTCTGACTACGGATTTTGGTAAAGGAGACCAACAAAATATATACGTGTTTCGTCGTTTTGAAAGTTTACGTCTCAATTTTTTTTAGGGGGGTCAAAGTTTCCCCTTTTTAACGCATTCGACATATTGTGCATAATGTGTTCAGCAAACTTTTGTATGGTATTACAAGGAATATTTTTGTAGAAAACTGTGATCCTCTAAAGCTCCTTCATGTGGGTAATTTTTACCCTTTTCTTAAAAAGGTGCAGAAACTACTCCTAAAACAGGAGAATATGGAGTCAGTGTGTATGTATGTATGTATTCTCCTTTAACTCCTACGAGGAGCATAGAGCCAAACAGAGTTAGTGTGTACTACACAAATATTGACTATAAAATTTCATTACTAAGTAGTTGCTAAAAACTAAAAAGTCGAAATTTCATCGCGAAAGCCAGAAAATTATCTAAACCAATCAACCCCTCCCACATTGCATTTTTTTTACACTTTTTTATACAATATTCTTAAGTTTTAAGCATTTCTTGACTTCGGTGACCCATATTTTTGTAGAATATTTTAACCCATTATAACCCAGTTTTAGCCTAACCTAACCCAGTTTTTGGAAAAGGGATCTAATAGACCCACAAAAACATATTGCATATAATTGGATTAGTAGTACATCAAATTAACTCAATGGTTCGATTTATTAAATTAATGGTATCCACACATTCTCTCTCAAAAAAAAAAAAAATAAACAGAATTTCAGGATATTGCTTTCTTTAGAAAATTTAAATGATGTTGAAATATTTTCTCATCCGATAACCTTACAAATTGTGCTAATTTTGATACTTACTGACACAGTGCTTGCAACCAAAATCTACAGAAATTTCATCAAATATGTGGCTGCATGAGGTAAGTCCATTCAGGCGTATGTGGTAAAATTTTAATTGATACTTAGATCAAAAGACAAAAGGTTAATAAAATTAAATTTTCTAGATTTAATGGCACAAAATGTACCCATATGTACATAAATTTCATGTAATTTCGCGTTTGAAATTTGCCACAGATGATGTCACAGCTCAATTTCAATTTTAATCAGCTGCTCCACTTTTGAACTTTCGACACTTAAATTGTTGTTGTTTCGATGTCGTTTGCTGGTATTGTTATTTTTATTATACAATAGCTTTATGTCATCTGGTGTGCATTTGTATTCCATTATGTAAACATTAGGGCGGGACAAATTGTATGGACGAAATTTTACCGACCTCGGCTACCCCCTGATGTGAAAGTTCATTAAATTTTAAGAAAAAATGCCCATGGAACCATACCTCTACGTTCAATTTTAGTTCGGCGCATTTTCGATTCAAAATTTTACCGTGCATTTAATATTTATTTTTATTTTTATACTACAATTTGAATGTTCTTATAAAGACAAAAGTAATGTCATAATATTAATTGGCTGGTATTCTGTCAAAATGAATAAAATTGGGTTCTGTTTTCATAAAAAGTGTGTGTGATAGTGTGAAATTGTTGGTATTTATTTGAAAAAATTCTATATAACATTCAATAAGTCCGTAGGATGACACATAGATGGCATTACTAGAATTTTTTCCATATGATTTTAATTTAGTACTAACCTTTAAACGATACGTGTATAAATTTGACAGCAATCGGACTATTGATTCGTGAGTTATAGCATATAGTGTGAAGCAACTTTTGTTAGTAAAAAAAAAAGTGAACTTCGAGTTTTGATGAAAAAAATACAGTGGAAACCAAACAATGTCGTCATAAACATTATCCGAACTCTACTCCATCGATACAAATGGATTGCCAAATTTAAACATGGTCGTAACAGCACAAATGATGCAGAGCGCTGTGGACTCCCAAATTAGCCTGATTTTCCAGAAAACATAAAAAAAATCCACAAATTGGTTATGAACGATTGCAAATTGAAGAAGCTCGAGCTAGCTGACATTGTAAAGATATCAAATGGTACCATTTTACACGAACATTTGGGTATGCAAAAGCTCTTTGCAAAGTGGCTGCCGCGTGAGCTCACAGTCGACCAAAACAAAAACGAATTGATGCTTCAGAGGAGTGTTAAACCGCTGTTAAACCGCAATAAAATCGAATTCTATCGTTGATATGTGACAATCGATGAAACATGGCTTCACTTTTACACACCAGAATCCAAAAGACAGTCAGCTTTATATTACAGAGAAATCGTAATATAAAAGTGGTATCGAAAAGTTGGAAAATCGCTATACTCGTTGTATAGCCCTCGAAGGCAACTATGTTGAATAATAAAATCGAGTTTTGTCAAAATTTTGTTTTTTTCTTAGTTATCCTAAGGACTTATTGAATGACCTGTTAAATACAGTCAATTCCACACCATCAAGTAAACTTTTCGTTTCAAGAGAACCCAATTTTATTAATTTTTGACAGAATGCTAGCCAATTCATATTATGACATTACTTTTGTCTCTATAAAAATTTTCAAATAAATATGAAATGCAAGGTAAAATTTTCAATCGAAAATGCGGCGAACTAAAATTGAACGTAGAGGTATGGTTCCATTGTAATTTTTTTTTTAAATAGAATGAACTTTCACATAGGGGGGTAGCCGAGATCGGTTAACAAATTATCCTACCCTAATATACATACATAAGTATGTATGTATTTATGTACTGGTTATTTTAAAAATCTTGTTTAAATTGATTGACTAAATTTAAATTGAAGGTTCGAAATCCGCTCAAACAAATTTTTTAAAAGTTGTAAACAGTCTTGCAGGATTGCCACCTGGTTTTGTTGTGTCAGTTTTGCTAAGACTATATTTTTTGAAAACAAAAGCCGTGTTTTTTTGACGCGTATATACAATTGTGGATATTTTTAAATTGCGATAACTCATGAATAGTGAGTCGCACAATAAAACTCTGAGGAACTTTTTTATGGAGAATCACGTTCTCTACAAAAACTTTTCATTTTATTTTTAAAAAAATTTATCTTTTAGGAGTTATTCTATAAAAACTGGTTAAGCGCCGATAAACGGCAAAAAATCACTTTTTTTAAAATAATTTCTACATAACTATTTTTTTTTATAAAAGATTAAAATTATTTGTAGAGCATGTGGTTCTAAATAAAAACTAGTAAGGGTGTAAATTTTGGCCTGGCCAAAAAATAAATACCCTACACTGCAGTATTTTGAAAAGTTTGCTTATATGGGAGGTGCCACGCCCTCTTGTCCGAGTACACCCAGTTTTTGTTCAGAGCTTGCATTTATAGTTTTTAGTGTCAGAGTGAAATTTAATTGGATTATCTCAAAAAACTCTTTCAGTATAGCATTTTGAATCTTTTGCTTATATGGGAGGTGCCACGCCCCCTTGTCTGATTTCACCCAGTTTTTGCTGAGAGCTTTCATTTATAATTCTTAGTGTCTGAGTCAAATTTGGTTCGAATATCTCAAAAAACGCTTTCAGTATAGCGTTTTGAAGCTTCTGCTTATATGGGAGGTACCACGCCCTCTTGTCCGAATTCGCTCAAATTTTTATCAGAGCTTGCGCTTACAATTCGTAGTACTTATATGTATTGCGGTTGCATTGTCGTGAAAAATACTCCTAAAATTGCATTTTGAATATAATTTTTGTATGGGTGGTAGGCGTGTCCGTTGACCGATTTTGCTCATTTTCAATCCCCCGAGCTAACTTTGATGACGGAGGCAGTGTACCAAATTTCATTGAATTATCTTGCTCAGTTTTCCCAAAAAGTGTATTTCAACACACAGCCAGCCAGCCAGCCACCCAGCCAGCCAGCCACCCAGCCAGCCAGCCAGCCAGACAGACGGACATGGCTATATCGACTCAGGAGGTGACGCTGATCAAGAATATATATACTTTTCTATACCTGCCACGCCTCCTTCTCTGCGTTACAAACGGAAGGACAAAGTGAATATACCCTGGGTGTAGGGTATAAAAAGTCATAAGTAATCGCAATTTGAAAACTGCCACAATTGTATATACGCGTCAAAAGAAACTGCCAAAATTAATTTTATTCTTAAAACGCTCGAATAAACCTTTTACAACTTTCAAAATGTTTATCTGAGCGTTTTTGAAACGAAATATTAAAATTTAGTGAAAAAAAGGAATGATTTGAACAAGATTTTGAAAAATAAAAATAACTAGATGGCAACTCTAAAAATGTATATGGCCAAAAATTTCTTAAGAATTTAAACGTAAAAAAGTCTTTCAAAATAGACTACTGACGATCTCGTATAAAAGGCGTACGCCTAACTCCTTAATTCTATCTGACGTGTGTTCTTCAATCATAGCTACTAGGAATATGTATAGAAGAAAATTTCAAAGGAGTAGAAACCTTGGTGAAAAAACCTGTTTTCTCGCAATTATTAAGCAATTAAATCAATTAATTTCTATACATATAAATAACCTTAGAAATGAGCAATGGACAAAATTTTTGTCGACACTAAGGGTAAGTAGTAAAAATTTTTGGAAGGTTTCGAAATATTTTACTAAAAAAAAGAAGAACATCCCCACTTTAATGGTAGGCAATTGTCAGATTACAAGCCATGTTGATAAAGCAAATGCTATAGCTGACCAATTTTCTGAAGCCCATTCCACGTCTAGTAATTCTACTCACTCTATTGACAGATTTGTCAGTAGTTATGTAACTGGTCTAGATAGTGATCACGTTCATAATGAAGATTTACAAACTTTCACTGACGTTGTAGAAATCTTGTGCATTATAAATAATCTAAAGAATCGAAAAGCTCCTGGTTTCGATGGAATTAATAATATTCTACTCAAAAAATTTTCAGAATCGGCTTTAAATTTTCTCGTTAAAATATTTAATTTTTGCCTTAAGTTTTCATATTTCCGCCAAATATTTAAGAAGGCTAAGGTTATACCAATATTAAAACCAAACAAAGATCCAAAACTACCCAACAGCTATCGGCCTATTAGTTTACTTAGCAGTTTAGACAAAATTTTTAAAAAAATTATTCTTGATAGGCTCAAAAATTTTGCTGAAGAAAGCAATGTTATAAATAGATTTCAGTTTGGATTCCGAGCGGAACATAGTACAACTCACCAAGTCAAAAGAGTGGTTAATATTATAAAAGAAAACAAACGAATAAGAAAGTCTACTGGAATTGTGTTTTTAGACATACAGAAAGCTTTTGACTCTGTTTGGCATGATGGCTTAATATATAAGTTAAATATTTTACACTGTCCATTGTACCTAATTAAAATTATAAAAAGTTTTCTCACTAATAGATTCTTTATCGTGCAAGTGGAGGGTTTTAATTCCTCTGAAAGGCAAATTCCTGCCGGAGTGCCACAGGGTTCAGCATTATCACCGCTTTTATATTCTCTATACGCTTCTGACTTTAAATCTTCTCCTTATGTTGACTTAGCTTTTTATGCAGATGACAGCGCTTTGATAATATCGGGTAAAGTATCTAATGCTATTGTTAAAAAAATGCAGGGTGCTCTGTCCAAAGCTACTAAATATTTTGACAAGTGGAAAATTAAAGTTAATAGTGAAAAAACCCAAGCTATAATATTTCCATTTAACAAATCTCCTAAGAGAATTCCCACTAGACCGTTTTCAGTGCAAGGGAACTTAATACCATTCTCTAACTCAGTCAAGTATTTAGGAGTTATTCTTGATGAGAAGTTCATATTTAAACAGCATATAGAAAGCATCTGCATTAAAGCAACAAGATGCAGCAGAAGTCTTTATTCGCTTATGAACAAAAAATCTAAGCTAAGCATTAAAAACAAAATGCTGCTTTACAAATTATGTATTAGGCCAATTCTGACTTATGCTTGTCCAGTTTGGAAAAATTGTGCAAATACTCATTTAAAACGACTTCAAGTTATACAAAATAAGAATTTAAAAACAATTTTTGGTTTACCGCTAAGGTTTTCAACATCAGAGTTGCATACGATAGCACAAGAAAAAACGATTTCAAATGTCATTAATGATTTGAGCATGTTATTTTTTAATAAATGCAGGTTTTCAAACTACGCGCTTATACGGAGTTTACAATAAGCAGGTTTTTTTTGTTCCTCTATTTTTTATAGTGGAACGAATAACCTGACTTCATAATTTTATTTATCTAGTGTAATTGTAATATTATTATAGGTTTTTAACTATCATTTTCCTATTAATTTTAATTTTATTTAATTGTTAATCATTATTATTAAATTTGAACTCATTTGCTGTAAAATCCATAGGATTAAATCTCAAAGTTTGTAACTATTAATGTAAATATTGTACTTATGATAGTAATAAACAACAACAACAACAACAACAACAACAACAACAAATAAATAATTTTTTTACTAGTAAAAATTTTGGAAAATTTTTTTTTTTTTCTAAAATATTTAGCATAGATTAGGGAATAAAATAGAATAATATATATATCATTTATTATTGAAAACTCTAATTTCAAATAAGTTAAAATTTAAGCAACTTATCTACCTCTGAGAAAATTATAAAAAATATGTGGGCACTCTCCATATGTCTAAGAACTATATCCCAGAAAAAATTGTGGTTCAAAAAATATTTTTCCAAAATCTTTACAAAAAATAATTTTTCTTCTAAGCATTTTTTACGTTTAAACTCTTAAATGTTTCACTTGAGAAATTTTTGGGCATAGTTGAAATTTAGAAGTTTATTTACTATTTATATAATATGCATGTATTTCCAAATTTATTGTTTTGAACAGCAAACCGTTTAGTATGTCTAGGAAAAATTAATTTACGCGAATGTATAAATAAATGGCTCAAATAATTCATTGAATATAAGAAAATATGTATGTATTTACGTACACAGAAAAACACAAACATACCATGTAGGCATTTGGCGCCAAGTACACTTTAACATACATACATATGTGTATGGTATTGTTAACTACACTAGTTTACAATCTTAATATTCTTGATCAATAGCCAACAATTTGTAAATGATGTGCAAATTGGGTTCATTTTCTAAAACGCGCGAGTATCAAAAACTTGAATATATCATATTAATTTTAAATTACAACGTCAATAACTTTTTTGTTTCTTCACCGATCGGAAAAAGTAAAAAGAATTTTATAATTTTTGCTTAAAATTTTTTGTTTGTTTGACGCATAACTTTTAAGTTATTCGTCAAAAACTGATTTTTTGATATTTAAACCCCTAAAAGGGAGGTTAAACCCTCCATTGACAAGTGAACAGTTTTTCAAGATTCAAGACCACAGAAATATTTTCGACAATATTTTATCTTATTTTACTGTATTACTTGTGCAATGTATTCCTTTAACCGTAGAATACTAAGGCTACTAATGCTCGCCTGGGAAGCCTGATTCATTTAATTTAATTGTTTTTGGAACAGGAAAGTATTTACATTATTTGCTCCCAACAATCATCGATCAGATGACATTGTTGGTTTGAGCTGTTCTTGTAAAACACCAACAAAGTCACATGAATAAGGCAAAATGCATACAAGAAAAAACAAAAATATTTATTGGTAGGCTGACCTGCGTTACGAGTTTCGGGACCAACTATAAGTCAACTTCATCAGGCGCATTTATTTTTATTTTTGTACGATTTTCAACAAATCGATAGGGGAATCAATAAAGCCTTTCAGTCAGAAGTCCTCAAGAACAGCTTCGATTTTGAAGATTTTTTTTTTTTTAAATGTTGTTTTTTTTTTATTTAAAATCAGAAACCTTTCGGAGCTGAGTCAGAACTAGAAAATATTTTAAACAATATTCAAGGAACTTATGTTTTCATAATAAAATTGAAAAAAAAAAAAAAAAAAATACAACAAAGAAAAAGCAATCATTATTAATGTATTTGGCGATTCTTAATCCGAATCTGGCATCAGAATTGCTGTATCTCGTATGGTTTCTAAGATATCTTCCCTTTGCTTACGACCTAAAATTGTGCATGCAAAAACTGTTGCCATGTTTTTCTCAAGAACGAGTATACCGATTTTAATGAAAATTTGCGAAATTATGAACATTAGCATAGACTAAAGAATGAGATAGCCCTTTACTTCGTAGATTCTCATGAAAAAGCGTAGCACTGCGATAAACTTTAAATTTAATTTGATCATATCTCGTGAACCTTGTAAGATATTTTGATGAAATTTGGTACACAGTTACTAAGTATCAATTTCTTATAATGAGCAAAAATTAGTTAAAATCGAGAAAGTGCCACGCCTACTTTTTGATCATTGAAAATTTTTGTTCAATATCAAACGTAAACTTTAAGGTTAGGATATCTCTGAGAAACAACAAGATATCCAAATAATTTAAATAAGGTTTTAAAAAAAAATACTAGAGCTTTCAAACACTACGCCATGTTTAAGTTTTCAGGGGTAACATCTCCTAAATTTTCATCAAAAGCTTTTTTCAAGAAAATTATTGAATCCAAATTTTCAATGGATAAAAAGAAGACGTGGCACTTTCTCGATTTTCAATTTTATCAAAATATCTTACATGGGTCACGAGATATGACCAAATTCAATTTAAAGTTTAGTGCGGTGCCACACCTCATTCTTTCTATGCTAATTTTCAACATTTTGCAAAGTTTCATTCAAATCAGTGCAGTCGTTCTTGAGAAAAACATGGCAACAGTTTAGGTCGTAAACAAAGAGAAGATATCTTAATTAATGCCAGATTCGGATTAAGCCTCGCCAAATATATTAAAAATGATTGCTTTTATTTTTGTTTGTTGGATTTGTTTTTCCATTTTTTTTTTATGAAAACGTAAGTTTCTTATAGGTTTATTGTTTAAATAATTATGTAATTCTGAAACATCTCTAAAATGTTTCTGATTTAAAAAAAAAAACAAATTTTGAAAAAAGAATAATCTAAATCGGACCTGTTCTTGAGGACTTCCTCATTTTGCCTGTTTTAGGGCTTTATTGATTCCACTACTATGCTAAATGTTAAATATAGTATGCTTGTAAGTTTTTCTGGATATTGGAATAAGCGTCTGATTGACATATAGTCCAGTCTTATATGACCAGTCTTCCAATAACTTTGTTTAACAAAACATACAATTTCCTCCATGCACTATGTACAAATGCTTTAACATACATTCGTATGTATAGGGAATAGGCGTGACAACACTATCAAAGAATCCCGGATATAATGGTTTTAGATAGTAAAGAAGGTTCACAGGATTCTAAAAAGCTAGTCAGTTTTTATATTTTTTAATTGAGATTAATAAGATATTCAATAAAATAAAACACTAAAATATGCACATCCGCCATATTGATTCAAACGCCAATCAGATAATTTTTTAGTTTTACACGATTTTGATTGGCTGACGATGACATAATGCTGTGTTACCAGATCATTGTATTTTTTTCTTTACATCTGACATCGCTTATCCCTGAAAAGTTTTACAAAAAACGCAATCCTGTTGTTTTTCGAAATTTGATAGCCACCAACGCGAATGTTAAATTCTAATTTAAATTTCAAAACGTTTTATCGTTTAATCGATTATGTGCTCAACAATGGCACAAGGATTCAGCAAGGCGAATAGCTCCAATTTGCCTAAAATTGATTTGATGATGCTAGGAGAGTTTCTCGCATCAAACAAAGATTTTTGCTCAACAGAATTTCGGAATGTAAAAACTGCATTATAAGTACTTTATTAATCTATAATAGTAAGTCCAATTGAACTTACAAAAGTCCTATTTTTATTTAGGTCTTCACAGCCATCATAAAAAACTTTGGAATTCATTTTTATCACGAAAATTAGACAAAATAGCTTATAGCCGCCGAAAATTCACTTTTATTTAGCCTCAACGCGTTGACAGCGGTTTGTTTTCATTTCGAATTGACATTTGTCTTGCAGTGTCTCAGTTGCAAAAAAAAAAAAAAAAAGGAACAAATTTCTTTCCAAATTGAATTCAAAATCAAAAATTAAAAAACAAAAAAAACACGAAAGAAACAATGCTAAATTAGTGTCTTTCAAATTAACTTAAACAGAAAAGAAAAAATAAAATATTTGTGTTCTACAGCAGAAAATGTCCCTAAATGTAGGTTTCAAATCTCTAATCTGGCAACGGTAACATAACTATGACGTAATAATATATTTGACAGCGTTTTTGGCTCAAACTTCAAAGTAAGTAAATAAATGCAAAAAATTGCTATTTAACATTAACATTAACAAAAAAGGCAGTTTCAAAAATTTGTTATCACGCCCATTGATTTGATTGTAACTCGTAAGCAAAAGACTGAATGTTGTTGCTCTGTGCTATGAATAGTGATGAGCAAACCAAGACCAAGACCATAGCAGTCTTGGTCTTGGTCTTGGTCTTGCACATCGAGTCTTGGTCTTGGTTTTGATATTGAGTCTTGGTCTTGGTCTTGCTCATTAAGTCTTGCTCTCGGTCTTGGTGTTGGTCTTGAAAAAAATTTCAGAGATATTGAGTATTCAAAACCATATTTTTCCAAAGCAGTTGGGTTTTTAAGATGCCAAAATTCAAATCGAGAGATGATTTTATCTTCAAAACGGGCGTGAAACAACTTTTAACTATAAATTAGCAAGACTGAAAAGCAGTTTTGGTCTTGACAATTATCGTGAGCAAGACCAAGACCAATACCATAGCAGTCTTGGTCTTGGTCTTGCAAAAATATCAGCATCTTGGTCTTGGTCTTGGTCTCGCAAACTTAGCAAGACCAAGAACAAGACGCAAGACCAAGACTAATTTTGCTCATCACTAGCTATGAAACATTAGGGAACAAAATAATTTTAAAAATTTGTTAACTAGTGTAATTAATTCTTGTGTCTGGGTAATGTTGATGTTTACGCATTCAACAAAGTCTTTTTGTTTTTTGTACGCCAACAAGTGTTGCAAAGTACCCTGATAGTGATGACCCATCCCAGTTTATTTTAATTATTTAGATCTTTTCGCATTTTCAATGGCAAACAAATGACTCAAATAAAACATTCACATGTGCGAGCTTTGAATAAAATGAGAAAATTTCTGTATTTATCGTTCCTGATGTCACAAATGCTTGGCTTCTTTTGCCACAACTGCAAATGGCTTGCCACACAAGAAACTTCTTAGTGAATTTTGTTTGGTTTTTTGTCTGGAACAGTTCCTGAATATTACTTCGTCCATCAGCCATATAAAAATCTTGACCTGAAAGTTGTGAAAAGTCTGTGCAGCTGCCAGAACATAGGTTTCATCATCCATCACACAGCACGTACATTTTTTTATAAAATTAGACCTCAATTGTTTAGCTCGTTTTTTTGCTTCTAACTTCTTTACCGCTTTGCGATCTGGAACTTTCTGAACTTTGAAGGCTCTGGATTGCACTACGACCAGAAAGATCTTTTGTACAGCCTCTTTCCCTATCAGAATAGTTCCAGAATATCTATAAATCTTGTCACTGCAGTGGGATTTATATTACCTATGTGATTGGAAGGAATGAAATAACTAGCAACTCTAAATTTTTAAGCCACCCTCCGGAAATTGCGCTATGAAGATTGTCACAAAACGTTTGGTTTGCAAACCTTTTGCATGGTATGCATTCTAGACCAAAAATCTCCTGGAAAAGTTCCAAAGGAGATGACTCATTTTCGCACCACGCTTCACACACTTTTGTAATCGCATTATTGGGAGATATCACTTCCATTTATTACGGATATCTCACAAATATTATTTTGTTGAATTAATCCAACAATCCATATGAACAAATCAATCACCAGCAATCATCATCCACAAGCAAGGTCTTATTTAAATCGACCTTTGAAATTCATATGGTTTTTTTATAGCATAATACATACAATATATGTACATTAGGATGGGCCGATTTGTATGGAAGGAAATTTAAGCGGTCCGGCGCAGTGAAAATCGAAAAGCTTGGATAATTTAGAGAAACTTTGCCGAAGAAAGTTTATATTTTCATTGCAGTTTACCCCCCGATATTTACAAAGTAGATTTGTCCTTATACATTTTTTCTTAGACTAGGAAAATCAAGAATTTTATGCGAAATAATACCAAGTAAATTTTTTAACCGGAATAATCTTTAATAATGCATGAAAAATAAAGTGTTGAAAGTCCATTACAAAATTGTGTTTGCATAAAAAGTTATTCAAGGTCAAAGGTTGCGAAAATCAGTTTTTTGCTAATTTCTCGCTAACGGTAACTTTTGCGGAAAAATATTTTATACATATACTTATATATATCCTCAACTACAAGCTGCATGAAAACATTTCTTAGAGTTAATCGTTAGCGAGATATTTGCAAAAAACAGATTTTCGCAACATTTGACCTTGAATAACTTTTAAAGCAAACACAATTTCGCAATGGACTCTATTTTTCATGCATTAATAAAGATTATTCCGGTTAAAAAATTCACTTGGAATTATTTCGCAGAAAATTCCTTATTTTCCTGCTCTAAAAAAATAATTTATAAGGAATATCGGGGGGGCTAACTGCAAAGTTTCTCTAAATTATCCACATTTTACGATTTCCGCTAAGTCGGACCGGGAAAAACAATCGTCCTAATGTACATATATCTGTTTTAAAACGATTGCGCCAAAAATGTGAACGAACAAATTCCCAATTAAATTTTAAATGACAGTAACAGCGAAAAAACAACAACCAAAAAAAGCCACTCAATTTTTAATTTTATAGTGAGTGCTGCGCTGCTGCGGTGATTATGAGCTCAAAAATTAACGAATCGTTTGTAACCAAAGTGTTGATTCGAATGCATGTTGCTGGGCCAACCGAAGTATCTGCATATGTATGTATGTAAAAAAGCAAAAAAAAAAAATAAAAAATAGAAAAATATACAACGAACAATTTTTGCAATTTTGGCCCAGCTGACTTTTTTAAATGTTGTTGCTTTATTTGTATCAAATTCGTTCAAATAAAAATGTCAGCCCAACTGGAAACTCAAGGAAATGTTTCATTTGAGCACTAGACTGAGACCATAAAGCGTGCTGTGAGTGTATGTCGAAGTTTTGCCTTTCACTTTGCTTTAAATATCCAAACGTTATGTTGTCTGCTAGAAGCCCATAGCGAAATACATACATTCGTATATACATTTGGTGACCAAGATAAAAAAACATATTGTAAGATACATTCACTGTAGCAAAACTGAAAGCCAAAAAATTAAAAAATTGCAATAGAAGATTTAACCATGATTATTAACGACAAAAGAAAAAATGAAAGAAAGTAATTTACGAAAACAGTTCAAATTAAGAAATAAAATCCGCAAAAATTATAGATTTGTAAAATAAAAATTATGGTTCAACTAAGTGACTAATTACACAGTGCGACGGAAACTTTGGCCATAATACAGATTTAACTGTATTGCAACAGTTAGTACATTTAGCGGACTCTTTTTCAATGTTATTTTACTGTTACTGCAAAGGACTGACTCAATAGCTTTTAAACCAAGGAAACTGTAAATTTACAGAGCTCTATGGGCCGTTTACCGAAGGTTTGGATTGATGAAAATTCTATCCAAAATCCTATTAGCTTAAATTTACGATGTTCACAGTACATATCGAGCCCTAACCGCAACAGTAGCGTATGCGACATTTTTTCGAAAATTTTTTTTTTTTTGACTCGCATCTTTTGTCACTCACATCTATATGCCAAATATTATAACTGAATTTTGTGGATTAACAAAGATATCACACTTTCAACTATGTCGTAAGAGCCACTTATGTTTTTTTGTTGACCGCAAAAAGAACATAAGCACCTCAAAAACCAGAGAAGGAGGCGTGGCAGGTATGGAAAAGTACATATATTCCTCGTCAGTATCACCTTTTAAGTCGGAATAGCCATATCCGTCTGTTTGTGTGTCCGTGGAAATATTATTCACGGTGTTTCTTAATGTTTTATGGCTAAGGACTTCCTTGTTCTATTATATAACCTCAAAAGAATAAAAAAGTTTTATTTTAATTTTTCACAAAATGGATAGAAAATTAGTCTTTAGGCTAGGATTTCTCTCAAACCATTTTAGATATAGCAATTCTAAAACCAGATTCGGATTCAACATCAAAATTTACATTGCTAATTTTCTAAAAAAACGCAAAAGTTCATTTTTTTTTTTAACAAAAAAATTTCAAAAAAAAGTTGTTAAAAATACAATATCTCGTTAACGCGATTAGTTAAAACTTTCAAAACTAATATTTTTGAATCTATAAATAAACAGAAAACTAGCTGCACACTCAGTTTTTAGTTAGTTTTTGTCAAACTTTTTTGTTTACTGCAGAAACAATGTGAATTCGACTCGGAAAATCGATTAGCTCGTTGACCGATTTAAAAAAAAAACTTTTTCTGTATATTTGGACCTATATGAACAACTTTGCAAAAAAAAATACCTGGAGTGGGACTACATCGGAGTAAAACGAAGTTCAAACGATGTGTGTGTGATATTTTTAAAGTTTTTAATACTAAATAGTACTGTAAATTAACAATATTACACTCAATCTGACCGTTTTTGTGGGTTGGTACAATTTCAACCGTTCAAATTGTTACAAATTTCTTTCTGTGTATTAAATAAATGTTATAAATGCATTCTTCAAAGATAAAACCATGTAATTTCAAAAAACGTATGCGCCACATTTTAATTTCAATCTTCGCCAAGAGTGACTGCGAAAATGTCGTATGCGCCATAAATGAGTGAAATATGCACAAAATCAATTTAAAAACGCATCTATTATTTATATGAGGTCTAATATAGACTACATTTAACATTTTAAAAAATTCCGCCATGCATGTTTGAACGTTATGCTGCAATTTACCGGTATCTTTGTATAACTCCCAGTCTGCTGCTGTTCAGACCACATTAAAAGTTGTGATCAATGCTAAAGAAAAACACAAAAAGAATTATATATCAAAAAAGAGTTGACTTCGTTAAAGGACACTGTACCTACTTATTTACCTCTATTTTATTATTGTAAAGGATTTTGTAAATAATTGACACTGATACTTTATCTTTTCTCATTTTGAAAACATTGTTATCTTTTGTGTTTGTTAAGAATGCAAAAGCACATAATCTATTTTGACACAAGCACAAATTATTTGCTTTAGCTTTTTTAACGAAGTGAGACGTGGTACAGTGTCAGATTTTGCCAATCCGGCTGCTATTGATTCGATTGCAGCCGTAGTGTCAATGATATCGAGTTTAATTCCATATCCGGAGGTTAGGTCCAGAGATGGACAAAGTTGGACAAAAACTACTTCCACTTAAATAAGAATTAATACAGTCAGATATGAACACTAAGATAGAAAAATCTGAAATTGAAGAAATTTTCCACAATTTTGGGTCCATGTATATCTGGCCTAAAAAGTTCAGATTGACAATAATTATTGATTAGAGGTTTTATTGAATAGAATTTTGTTAAGAAATCGTTTCCTTTTTTATTTAAGAATTACCTAGAATAGGATAACATAAAATAAATGTCGAAATATTGACTAGAACTTGCACCATAAAATTTTATCGAGCTTTTTTGATTAGTTTTTCCGTAATCGTGGTTTCTATAGACGTACAGGTGGTCAGACATACAGATAGATGAACAGACGGGCGGACAAAAAGCCAGACCGACCTAACTATATAGTCTCATGAGGTGATGCTGATCAAAAATATACATATAGTATAATTTTCTACACCTGCCACGCTTCCATCGTAACGACTACAAACAGAAGTACAACATGAATAAACCCCGGGTGTAGGGTACAAAAATGGGTATTTATGCTTATATTCAGCACTAAAATTTATTTTTTGCTTATTGAACATAAGTAACAAAAAATTGGATTTTCGGACGAGAAACAAAAAAGATAGACCGAAAGGGTTAAACAAAATAGTTTTTGTGAACATTCTAATAACTCACGTTTTATGGCTGTTATCTAGCTGATGGTTTTATTTTCATTCGGTTTTGAGTTCATTTATATAACAAGTGGACATTTATCTTACATAAAAAATCATCAAGTTTGGAGCACTTTATGTTTTCCATTAAGAGCATCCAGATTGACAAAATCTTACACTGTGCGTGGGATGTTTTGTCAAACGGCCACAGATATGTACGTATGTGTATTATATTTCGTTGTACAGTATTAAAGCAATTTAAGGTTGTGCACAGATATTTTAAATTTATTGCGAATTTTATATGCGACGAATTCCCAGTCGAGACAGTGAACTTTTTTTGTATGGATATCCTTCGATGAGAACACACACTTCTTTTGGATCCTTTAAATTGATATTTACATATTGGGTTGGGATCCAGTCGCCAAAGTCACCGTAGCCTATAGGGCCTTTTGTGCTTACCCTGTTAAGACTTAATTAGAAGTTAGTCCATAGGCGAATGGCATTGATAAATGGTACTATGTCCGTTGAGGGTAAGCGCCCATCTCAGATGTAGAGGGAGTCCGCGATAGAGAAGTAACGAAAGTCAGTGTCTTGCTAGACTGACACAGTGACATAGCATATGTTCTGCTGTTTCCTCTTCTTCATTACAGAGTTTACAGAACAAAGAGTTTTTATTTTATCAATATTCCCACCATATTTTCTACGAAATTTGAGAACTATAGCAGCCAAATATTATATTTCAAATATTGTTTAACAATGAAAACGCACTGTCCTTTCATGTAGTTCTTTATTTTGACTTACTCTAAATAATCTGTCGACCTGTTTTTTCCTTTTCCTTTGCCGCACAAATGGCGGCAATTTCAAATCTTGCATGAATTATGGAATACCCTTTAATTTATTAAATTTTTAATTTGAGTCTTTATTTTGAGTTTATACCAAAAAGAGCAAATTTTACAATTGTGGACATTGATGATTAATAACTTTTTAAACCTTTTTATGACTTTTGAATGCAAATGGATTTTATTTAGTAAGAATTATTTAGGTACCCTTTTTTTCAAAAGACCTCACATACATATAGTTATTATTTTAATAAGACGTTGAAAACAATCCAATTTGTTTGTCACTTTCAAAACATTTCTTCTACGACAAATGCACAAAAGTCAATCAAGTTTCGAGTGGGTTGAAATGTAATAAAATAAAAAAGTCACAAATTGCTCTACTTTGACATCATTTTAGCCTATTAAGAAATTATGGATCGAAAATTCTTGAGCAAAAAATAGGGACTTATCGCTGTGAACCTTTATTAAATACATATATCTATTTGTATTATGGCGCTATTTTCAAAAAATTTTTGAAACTTCTTTGATTTGTAATTTGAGCCACTATTTTCAACAAATACTCTCGTTAAAATAAGCATATGTAAGTATATTGAGGACTAAAGTAAGTAGTATAACTATTATAAGTAAAACCTAAGCATGTTTATGGGAGGGAGGGATTAAAAATTTTCTTATTTTTGCTTATACAGAGGAAGAGAGGGGTCGATACAAATCTTACGGAAGGCAAAAATTGTACTTATTTTTAAAAGTCTAAGTTTAACCCTCAAACTTGATTTGACGTGTAAAACATTTTCTCAATTTCATTATGACCACTTTTGCTTTAATTATAAAAATAGTTTAGTTCCTGAGTTTATTTTACACAAATAAAAAAATTGAAAAACTGCTTACTTCTCATCATAATTGGGACGTGTTTTTCAGGATTTGCTTATATGGGAAGGGGTCTATAATCATTGAAAATATGCTTACTTAATACTTAAACCACCCCTAAGTATGTTAAAAAAGAGATTTTAAGAACAAATTTAGGAAGCTGTTAACTTAATAATATTCCCGTGCTTATTGATTTTGATTTCTGTCGCATAGTGTAATAAGTACAAACAAAATCATTTATGGACGACAGTAATTAACACAAATTAAGCACCCACCAATGACACAAATGCTACGAAATTCTGTATTTATTTTGCATCATTTTACCACGACCCATTTTAGTCTTCTAAATTCACTGAAACCAGCACAAATGTTGCCACTTCGTGAATCCACGCAATCAAATTGACCCGAACTGACAAGCGTCATAAATTTAGTGTTGCCCCACTGCTCTTGTTGCAGTAAAAAAAGAGAAGAGTGATGCCATTTGTTTATTTGTTTCATACCGCATAAATGTTCGCTGTACGCTGTACGTTCGTTCGTACATACAAACATATGTATACAATGTATACTAGATTGATTCAAAAACCTTTTTTTTTAAATTCCATGATGTACGAGTGTGTCAAAAAGTGAGATGAGAATGAGTCATGCCAGTGGCTTTTTTATGGGGGACTCGGTGTGCTGTAACCACCCTCGAATTTTTCTAATTAACTCGCAAATAAAATTTTTTATCTTTTATTTCGTGATTTTGAACAAAACAGCTTGTCGGGCACACCCGAAATAAAATTCTATCTATAAAACTACATTGTGGATAAAACTTATTTTCCCAAGGTCATCATGAAATCAAAAGACACAATTTTCTAGAACATCTCGAATCATTATATCCTGCTTTTAGAGATCTTTTTGACGTCAATTTTGTTCCAAGAACTGAGTTATGATGAGTAAAAGTATTCTACAAAAATATTGGATCGAAAAGCCCGATTTCACCGGACTACATCTCTTAAGCTACAATTGGTACGAAAACAAGTTTTGCGACTTTTATAAAATACAGCTCTGATACTATAAGGAAGGACAGCCAAGCGCTGGGTCTTAGGTTAGGTTAGGTTAGGTTAGGTTAGGTTAGGTTAGGTTAGGTTAGGTTAGGTTAGGTTAGGTTAGGTTAGGTTAGGTTAGGTTAGGTTAGGTTAGGTTAGGTTAGGTTAGGTTAGGTTAGATAAGGTTAGGCTAGGTTATGTTAGGTTAGCGCGGAAGGTGGCCGTTGCCATCATAACTAAGGCCGAAACTGGGCCCATTGTATACCCGATACATAACTTCGTTGTCAACCTATGCATATAAACCATTTAAAAATATTTATAAACTCCAAAACAGATTTGGGACTCTTTTGAGCTATATCTTCGAGAGAGTCGAAAAAGTAAGTTCCGAACTAAGTGCTTGTACATCTTCGACGTCAGGATTTTTACAGCTTCTACAAATATCTCCTACGTCGGTGAGCAGACGCTGGCTCTTAGTCTATTATATTTTTACTCTGAGTTATGTATTAAAACTCTTGAACGACCTATGTTAGATTCGTACATACATACATATACCATAAATGAATAATTATTGTGTACTAGTGTATTAAATATATTTGATTTCAATGAGTTCCAAAAAAAAACACATATTTCGCCATAGTGAATGTTTTTTTTGCAACAGTCTTACGTAAGTATGAGCGCAAATGTGTTTATCATAAATACGAAACACTACATCAATAAAACACGATAATAATAACGGTAGCTTTTGACAGCTGAATTGAAATATAAATTATTGTCAGATTGAAAATTGAATTGTGAAAAAAGTAGATGCATTGAAAAAGAAAAAAAAAACAGAAAAAAAAATGTTGCGTAACCATAATTGAATTGTTGAAATAGTTAATAAATAAATAGCGAACATCACTTACACACACAAACAACGTGCACGTGGTACAAAAAAAATATATACAATATGTATATATTTTTTATGGCATCCATAGATAATTGCCGACATCTATTGGAGTACTATACAAAAAACATATTTTCATTTATTCAATTCAACGGACTTGAATACAAAAAGTTCAGTGAACAGTTTAAAAATTTAATTTTAAGTTAAATTAAGCATGAACGTTTAATTGAAAAGTATTTGGTAAATATAGTCATGCATGGTACTGAAGATTTGATATATGCACAGTAATGACAATTAAATTATGTAATTGATTTAATTATGACTTTTGTATAAAATATTTCGAGCATTTTAAGCTTAAAACATTGATGACCGATGCTGAGTAGATTACGCGGACTCTTTGTAGAAGTGGCGAAAGATCAAGAGTGAGGCACATTATCGCCTTTTATTCAAAATGAAACTAGTTATATGTATGTAGTTTTGATTTATACAAGCCAAAACGTACAAACATTTGCTGATGATACTGCACTTATGGCCCGTAGGAGAAACAACAGACATATCTATCGCTAAGCACAAAATCACAATTATTTTTTTTATCCTTGGGGTTTAGTAAGTATTTCCGAAATAATCCAAAACATCATGTACGTACATGTACGTATATGAAAATATTTGGAGAACGCGAAATCCAATACGAATCAAATTTTCAACGATTTTAGAGATGAACTAATAGCGCATCTAACAATAATACAAATGATCACGATATGATCAAAGTAAACCAAGTTGCAGTAGCAAAGCTTTGATTGTAAAGCAATTTTTCCAAATTGTTCATATGAAACCACTTTTTTTTGCCACAAATTTATTAAAATAAATTACTGTTTATACTTTCATTTAATAGCACAGTTAATTGTTAACAATTTAAGTCTATTTTATTTTTTGCTACCAAAATAAATGTATCAGGCGACATGGTGACATAGATGACAAAAATTTTAGACGGCTGGCTTGCGTTACGTTACAAAACCTACCACAGATTCATAATCAGACCATTTGCCGTCATCGAGAAGAACTAACAAGCATACTACAATATAATAGCCCTTTAGCATAGACTTGTTTCGAATCAGAGCAAAGGGGGAAATATGTATGTATTCTCCTTTAACTCCTAGGAGGAGCATAGGGCCAATATGAAACGACTCCATTTGTTGCGATCCCTTGCGATGACTTTGATCTCTTGCCAAGATTTTCTCAATTCTTGTATTTCCTTTTCCAGCGACCTTTTCCAGTTGGTTTTGGGTCTACCACGTCTTCTACTGCCTTGTGGATTCTACTCAAGAGCCTGGCGACGAACTTCGCTTTGTGGTTTCCGGAAAGTGTGACCACTCCATCGTCATTTGCGCAGCTTGACCTCGTTCGCTATAGCCCTCTGATTGCAGTTTTGATGTAGCTCGGAATTTGATATAGTGCGAGGCCATAAAACCTTTAGTATATGACTTAAGCATTTGTTGTTCTGTAACAAGCCACGTTTCGCACCCATATAACAAAACCGATTTCACATTCGAATCAAAAACGCGCACTTTCGTTTTGGTGGCTATAACGGAAGAAGACCATATTTTGTTCAGTTGAGTACACGCTACTTTTACTTTTGCTTTTCTTGAGTTGATATCCTCTTTCGCTCCACCATTCATGGAGATAATGCTGCCTAAATACATGAAGCTGTCGACATTTTCGATGTCACCAGCTCTAAACGTGATGTCATTCCTGTTTGCGTTCAGCTTAATGCTTTTAGTCTTGGATGCGTTGATTTCACAGGCCCACAAAAAAAAAAAGTACCATGCGCGAAAGATCAGACCACCTGAACTTTATGTTTTCGGGGTCGCTGAATCCGAATATGGTACCAGAATAGCGAAGTTGGTTCGCGTTTTTTCAGAAATCAGCAATTACGCTGAAAATTAAAGATTTTTTTCAGCATTATTTCTGATTTCTGAAAAAACGCGAACCAACTTCGCTATTCTGGCACCATATTCGGATTCAGCGACCCCTAAAACATAAAGTTCAGGTGGTCTGATCTTTCGCGCATGGTACTTTTTTTTATGGGCCTGTGTTTTTAGGCCGGCCTTCTGCGATTCTAAGACAAGGTCTTCAATTTTGCTTTCATATCGGAGTGTTTGGACGATAGAACGCAAATGTCGTCAGCGTAGTCGAGATCTTCTAGATGTTCGGTGAAGTTCCATTGGATACCCCTTTTGGCCTTATTAAGAGCTTTATCTAGGATATCGTCAAGAACGATAAGGAAGAGAGATGGTGATAGTAAACACCCCTGCAGTACGCCTGAATTAGTGGTGAATATCGGTGACAACAATCCACACTGCATTTAAAGCCTTCATATTGTGCACGTACTAAATTTATGGCCTTTGCGGCAATACCTCTTCGCTCTAGTGAAACCCAAATGTTTTCACGGGAGACACTGTCAAAGGCAGTGCTGTAGTCTTCGAAGACAAGTTGAAGCGCAGCACACCACTCTCATTATTGTTCGACAATTATTCTAAGGGTTTGGCTGGAATCCTGCTTGTTGCCGTCGGATGCCGCTTAACCTGTTTAGAAGCACTTTTGTCAGTACTTTTGGTGGTACTGAGAGCAAAGTTATACCTCTATAATTTTGGCACTCGCTTAGGTCACCTTTTTTCGGCAATTTGACTAGCATGCTATGTAGTCAATCTTCTGGCAAACGTTCTTCGCTACAGATTCAGAAAATCAGAGGATAAAGAATCTTAGATGATGTAATGGGGCATGTTTTTAGCAGTTTAGCTGTTATTTGATCTATACCGGCGGCTTTGTTGTTTTTCATGCTTTGGATAGCTTTCACTATTTCATCGATGGTAGGCGCTTTTGGCTTCGCTCGCGAGGTCGTTATACATTCTTCTTTTGTCTTTTCTGCACGAACGCCTGACTTCTTTATTGAGAGAGTAAAAGACCTTTTCGGCGTCGTTCTTTTGCGCTCTAGTTTTAGCGTCATCTCTCAATTTTTTCGCGCTCTTCTTTTTTCAACAAGATACCACGATTCCTCGTTCATCCAGTGTTCCTTATTCGAGGATCGGAACCCAAGTATTTTTTCCCTGGAGTTTAAGAACGCAGCCTTAGCGGTACTCCATGATGTTTCAATGATTCCATCACAATCGAAAGACCTGCGGATCTCGTCGTTCTTTAGACACATATTTAATTGGCTCTGGGAAAAAATTTTTCAATAAACAATGGGTGGGGCCACGCCCCCTTATTCTAAAAAAAAACAAATTTGTCATATCTCTGAACCTATTTGACACAGGATAATATTTGAACCCTGTTCGCATCACTTTATCTGAAATGAAATGTTATTCACTTATGTCAAATAGTTTCAGAGATATGACAAATTTGGTTTTTTTTTTGAATAAGGGGGCGTGGCACCGCTCAGTTTTTGTTGAAATTTTTTTCCAAGTGCCAATTAGAAATGTCCCAAATCTCATTTACTTGTGTCCAATATTTCCAGAGATACGACGAATTTCGGGTGGAAGGGGCGTGGCGTCGCCCATTTTTTGTTAACTAGTATTTATTCAAGTATTGTTCATATATGTACCAAATCTCATTCTCTTATGTCAAATAGTTTCGAAGATAGGATTGATTGTTTCCTTATTTTCACATAAATAGCGTTTTACCGACCTTCAACGGCCTGGCGGAACGGTCAAATATGTTCCGACCGGGATCAAATTTTTTTTGCTTGGTATATATAGCCAAGAGACGAAAATAATATGTAAAGGAAAAAATACTGCTTCTATACCATATAAGTACCTTAAATTGGTTTAACATTATTACAGTGATATATCCTGTTCTATTCACTTTACCTGAAAACAAATCTTATTCACACGTGTAAAATAGTTTCAGAGAACTGACAGATTTGTTTTTTTAGAAGGAGGCGTGGTCCCACCCATTTTATATTGAAAATTTTTTGCCCAGTGCTAATTACATATGTACCGAATCTCATTCCCCTGAGTCCAATATTTCCAGAGATACGACGTTTTGGGTGGAGGGGGCGTGGCATCGCCCGTTTTTTAGTGGATGCTATTTACCTTAGTATTTTTCATATACGTACCAAATTTCATACACCTGTGTCGAATAGTTTCAAAGATAGGGCTAATTATTTCGATTAACGCCACATATTTTCATATAAATAGCGTTTTTTCGACCTTCAACGGCCTGTGGGCACTGTCAAATATTTTCCGATCAAGACCAACATTTTTATACTTGATACTTACACCAATAGGAAACTTTTTAGCTCCTGGGAGTAAGGTATTTTCTATTTTTAATTTTTGCGATAGGTGTAATATGTATTTAATGTATGTTTAAAGTGTTCAATCGACTTAAACTGTGTCAATTAAATTCTTAATTTTTCCAAATTTAAGCGTCTAAGACTATCAGCAATTGCTTTGTAGATACGCAGAATTAAAACTTCACTAAAGACTTAACATATAAGTTTTATTCGAAATAATTTATTATTTCTATCTAAGCGAGATATCGCACAGCAAGTAGATATCTACATATACTGACAAATCCGATTTAATACCTCTATTGTGGAGTTAAGTTTTTTTCCGTACTATTCATTATAACGGCGATTTTAAGCTTTTAATTTGAAAAGAATTTTTATGGAAAAACAACCGCAGTTATCTGCGAACATTTAATAATTCACCCACAAAAGTTTCATTACCCGCACCTGAAGCGCAATTAAAATGCAAAGCCCAACAACTTTTCGCCGGTACGACGCGGTTAGCGGACAGCGAACCGCACTACAAACTAACAATGGGTACGCATAACAACGACTTAGTTTTCCGCACTTCATTTTCACTGTTTTGCAGTTATCATAACCACTAACAAAGATCATGGCCGGTGCAGTTTGAGTTCAACGGGGCGCAACAAGAGTTCCAAAACAAAGGAAGCAATCGTCAGAGGTGGAATTTGGTCTACTGAAAATAAAGCATTGAGTAACGCATCCATGCCCACTTCTACAAATTCAGAGAATATCGATATCGAGATAGGCAACTCATGAGAATGGCAGCGCCCCAAAAAGACTGCGCCACTGTAATGGTTAAATTGTAAATAGTTGGTCGTCGACAGTAGGAAGGCTGCTTATTATGCACGGAGCACACAATGTTGGTTAAGTTGATGCTTCTGAATTTTTTTTTTCTTTCTTTCTTTGGTTTTAGTTTAACTTTATTAATCGCATTTGTTATAAATAAATGCAAATGTTTAAACATTTCATTATAAGAATAATAATAAGTTACGGCTATAACAATCGCTATTGGAATAGTATTTATAAAGTTACTTTAAAATATCGATATTTTAAATTCACAACTTTATCTAAAGTCATGCATATGTACGTGTATAAATTTGGAATTAGTTTTTACTCCACCCGCGAACTTGAATTGAACGAAGTTTTTTCGAAATTACTTCTTTTGTTTTATATATCCAATGGTTTGTATTGTCCTACTTTTCGGTTATTCAGATATTTTGTTAAATTTATTTATCAAATTAATAAGAGCTGAGGTATTGTGTTTTTATTGCATGGGAGGTGCTACACTCCGTTCTCCAACCAAACTTGTTTAACACAAAACACTTGCTAAGCACAATATGCGTTCATAGAAGAATTTTCACAAGTTAAGTTGCTGTGAGTGAGGAAATATAACCCCAGGTTGTCCAACTGTGCTTTTCAATGCCCATTTTGACTTTGAGTGGATGAATTTTTTTTAAATCTGAGCTCCAAACAGTTTCTTACCATCTACCCGCTCATGGTTTCTGAATCGAAAGACATATCGTTTGCGCCTACTTCGTAGAACAAACCCGTTCAATTTATATAGACGTTGAACTGTGCGAGATGCAGCTGTTAAACGAATGGCATACCAAAATATATTGTCTGTGCCACGGCTGACTGCTATCGCAGCAAAATTAATATGCCAACATATTAACATAACCCCAACCTTGTTGATAAAGTGAATCTCTTGCCGAGCATTTGTGCTAAAAACGCAACTCTTCCTGATAGCAGTAAGCTATTGCTCTTTCTCGAGAGTAAATCTTCAACGCCCATTTGCTTTCGAACAAGCAAAGGCAATGAAAAGGGTTCTTGCAAATCTAAACATTAATAAAGCCTCTGGGTCTGATGACATATCAGTCCATGTGTTCCGAAAGTGTTCAACACTGGTTCGGCCTTTTCGCAATATTTTCTTCTATCGTATGTACATAGATTGATTGTATTTCTATTATCCTGTAAGGTTGCTAACATCTAGCCAGTTGCCGAAAAAAGGTGAAATCACCAACACTTATTATTACCGGCCCAATAAATTCCGCCTTGTAAATTATCTGAAGCACAACAATTTGCTTAGCTTTGTTTGCATCAAAACTAATTGCATTTGGTGTTGGTGATGCGTTCATCGGTTGTATTGCGAGCATCTGTACACAGCAAAAAGTTTAGGGATAAAGTGAGGAGTATTTTTTCAAAAGGGCTTATAACCAAAACGAGGCAAAAGTAATATCATACACATTATTTTAATAATAATCGGTTATCGGATAATTATGATTTTTCTAACTAAATATTATTAATTCTACGCCATCAAGCAAACTTTTCGTGAAAACAGAACCCAATTTTATTTATTTATAATAAAGTATCTGGCAATTACATTACTTTTGCCTCGTTTTGGTTATAAGTTCTTTTGAAAAATCACTCCTCAAGTATAAACTTATTTATAGGGTAAGCGAGGTAATATGGACTACGCGGGTAATATGGACCACACGGTTATTTCCGATTACATACAAATGACTTACCGTTATTTATGTTCAAACTTTACGCCAATACCTAAAGCTTATGTCAGTGCGATTTTATCGTTCGGTGAAGTCACATTTTTCTGTGAAGTTGTTTTTTGTAAAACGATTTTAGTGATTATTTTTTCTAGTGAGTAGATTTCATTAATTCACTTTAAAGACATCATGTTTTTAAATAAATGATTAATTATATAAAGTCAGTGAATATCATTTATAATTTGTTAGCACAAATTAGGTAATTAACCAGAAGAGTTTTTGAAAAAAAAAATAATTTATTTCACCAACATGTGCTGCGGGTAATATGGACCAACAAAGACAAAAGTCTCAAAAACAAATGTATTTATCATCTTTTCATGACGAGTCTCATGGTGATGATTTGGAATTCGTAAACCTCAAAGGAAAAGAATATGAAAAATGCATATGCTGTAATACCCTTTACCCAGAAGATTGCCGTGGCGAATGTGTAATCTGGCGTTCTTGGAATCATAAAGAATACGCTGAATATGGAAGTGACATTTTTATATGCAACTTCTGTACCAAATAAATATATGGGGCAATATGGACTATATGGTCCATATCACACTACACTTTTTTTTCCTCTTCATTTTATGTATTTTTAGTTTATTAATTTTGTTTCTTTATTTTGATGAGATATCTAAAAGTAAATCAGAACAAAGGTGAATTGTTTCCTTTAATGAATAAAATTGTTTTGTTTTAAGTATTTTGAGTTTGAGTGGTCCATATTTCCCTTCCTTACCCTACTTTTTGTTTTTATAAACTTATGTATTCCATTTTTTTTTTATATATGGGTGATTCTCAGATAACTGTACTTTTTGTGTCCTCTGGAGATTTCACCTATACAGTAGGCTTTTTTTTCACAAAAAATTACGCTATAAGTTAGAAACTATGTTTTTCTAATAGAGCGGATCAATTTTACCACCAAATAATTATTGGTCTTTTGTGAAAGTTTGCAAATATACCCCAAATGTCACAAACGTGGCATGTCCAACCCCTACTTTTTATACACAAAACGATGAAAAACGACCAAAAAACGGAAATGGAACAGAAAAAAAGTTACTACACATATTAAGTAAATACTTAAGGCTATAATATTCTGAGCTCATCTGCAGTTTTAAACAATTTTTAGAGGGCACAATTTCGAATTGAAAACTGTCCCCTAGTTTTGGAAAAAAAAAATTTCTTAAAAGCATTATGCTACTACTGCATGGTACTACTGTTTCAGTCAATAGATTGCAATACACATGCATTAATTCTGATCACTTCCCATCACCCAAACGTCATCATGTCCGAACGCGTCCAAAAATAAATCTGTTTGCGTTTTATAGGGCATTTTACAAACAAAAACCGTTTTTTCTAAAAATTATGGTCACAAACGTGGCACTCGGCACTCCCAGGTAGGACATTTTATTTTATGCATGAAACAATTTTTTTGTAGGATTTGCAGACATGACCCCAAATTCTTTCGGAAAAATCTTGAACTCAAAAGTGTGCTTTACAATGAGCGATAAACTGCAAAAATGTCACAAACGTGGCGCATCAAAAATGTCACAAACGTGGCACTTTTTATCAGTCTGCAAAAAAACATATTTCATATAAAGTTTGAGTATACAGATGTTTAGTTGAAGGCTATTAATTATGTTTTTAATACAAAAATTTTTCTACACCATCAGAATCCTGAGTTATCCTTGCTCAAAAGTGAAAAAATCGCTGTTTTGACATCTACTTAAAGCTATAGAACAAAAACAACAACAAGTAAAATTAATTTTTGTCAATGGATTCAGACAGCCAAATTTATTATCAACAAGACATAATTTACCGTTTTTCAATTGGATTCCCAGCTTCTGAGTAATACGCGTTTAAAGTAAGGATATCTTTCGATAACACACAAAGTATTTTTCGAGACCGAAAAGTTACAAAAAATCAAGTTTTATTATTTTTATCAATAACATATTTAATTACAAAAATTTCGTGACTTTGCAGACCATAATCGCATGAAAAATGACAGCTCTATTCTAGATTTAGTGACTAAGCCTACTAAACTACTACTTTGCAAATTCACAGAATCAAAATTTCATCTGTTCATTCACTAAATCTACAATAGAGCCTTATTTTTTCATCCGATTTTAGTCTGCAAGGGCTTAAAATTTTCGTGATAAAATATATTTCTGGTAAAAATAATAAAACTTACCATTTTTGTTAATTTTTCGGTCCTTTGTGTGTTATTGAGAGGTATCCTTTTTTTAAAGGCTTATAACTCGGAAACTGGGAATCCAATTGAAAAACGGTAAATTTTGTCTTGTTGATAATAAATTCGGCTGTCTGAATCCATTGACAAAAATTAATTTTACTTATTGCTGTTTTTGTTAAGTAGATGTCAAAACTGTGATTTTTTCACTTTTGAGCAAGGATAACTAAGGATACTGATGTAATAGAAAAAAATCAAGATCAGATTCGTAATTAGGAGATCCTAATCCATCATAAACGGCTATTAAAACAGAGGACAGGGAATCATAGTTGATCTTTAGGGCCGTAGGGTATAAAAAAAATGGACCACCGGAGACATGACACTGTTGCAAAATTAGTCTTGAAGTGTAAATTTGTCATTATATGCAATATATCTCTCATCAAAACGCTTCAAAACCATAATTTTTCCATACTGTGGCTAAAATGTCACAAACGTGGCAATTTGGTCACAAACGTGGCAGCAAAATTTCTTAATTTCGACCTCAAAGCCGTAAATTCACACATGTTGTTGATCTACTTAAAAGGTGAGTTTTAAGAGTGTGTTTACATAAGATAGCATGAAGAAACTTGCAAAAATCCAAAAAAAATATCTGCCAATTTTACAACTCGAAAAAGCACAGTTATCTAAGAATCACCCATATAATTTATACAATTTCTTATAACTGACAATCTTCATATCAAAATTGCGTAATTACTAAACCAAAATTGTTATAAACTATACATTTTATACCAAAATTGTATAAAATTAGAAAAAACTTTTGACAAAAGTAAAGACTTAATTTCAGAAAATTAGTATAATTTTCATATAGTCAACATAAACCATTTTAATTTTGACAAAACGTCGTTCGGAGTGAAAATTGTTTAAAACAAATAACTTAAAAGTAACCCAGTTTTAGAAAAAATAATTTACTTACTTATTATAAGTAAAATAAAAAGTATTGGAGTGGATGCGTAAAACGCTCTTATTTGTCGTACGCTCTCTTTGTGTAATGAGGGTATTTTTGTATTTCGTCATAATGAAACGACTTCACTTGAATAGTATTGGTTGAAAGATTTAGACGTGTTTGATTTTGATGTGTTGTGTATTTGTTAATGTGTGTTTTCATTTATTTTAAAAACAAAGTCTTAAGTCCAGTCTTTAAAAATAGTCTTCAAGCCAAGTGGTATCAAAAAGTGTGTTATAAGTTATAAAAGAAAGGGAAAGAGTGTATTTTTTTGCCTTCCATCGTAAATTTTTAATGTATTTGACCATCGTCACCTGCTTGCAGCCAGTACGCTACATCCACCGATCATCGCCATCACCATCAATATTGTTATCGGCACCATCAGTGGCTAACTACCTCGGAGTGTTTAGCAGCGCATAAACGTGTCAATTATCACATTAGCATGTTTAGCAGCATGTTTGCGTATTAAGCAGAACATCTCCGTTCCCAACAAGAACAGCGATTCGGAAGTAAAATGTATTTTGTATTTAACCTTTGCATAAAGGTTTTTAAGTTAAAAACAATTAAATTTTGGCTCCCCACCAAACTGTCAGCGATAGTGAAATACTTGCAAAAAAACGTAAGCTTAAGTTTACTTTATCATTTTGTTTTATTAAACTTTCAGTCTTAAGAAAAAATATGCAGAAAATTTAGTGTACACGACATGGAAGTCACACAGCGGAATATATTGGATGAGTGTTACCAAATATGATAAATTAGATTGAAGAATCATAATCATTGGTTTTACCAGAACAAGTTAAAGATATACCCAAAAAAAATTTAACAATTTAGAGGAAAATTAATTCACTTTGATAAATTTTCGTTTTGCTACTAACGCGATCAGGTAAAATTTTATTCTTATTTAAATTTTATTTATTTAAATTTGATAGCACATAATATTATTTTTACAGATTTTATATGATTTTAAACTTTCCTATAAAGAAAATCAAGATAAGTGTTGGCCAAAATTTCGACGAAATATTTTCTCTGCAGTTAAATAAACAGGAGAGGCAATATTGGGGGTTATCGTGAATAAATATACCCGGGGAATTTTCTCAGACTACCTTGCATTCTCTGTTTCAGTTTAAGAAAATTCCCCGGGAATCTTGTTTCGCGATAAGCCCCATTGTGTTCAAAAGCAAATAGAAGAAATTGTAAACCACGTATAAATTGTGCATATATGTATCATTCTTACGGGTTTGAAAAGTAAAAGTATTTGCCGATGACCTAGGAATTGCCTGTGATTCCACAAACCCTTTAAATTTAATAGAGGACATAAACAATGATGTTCATTAACTTGGGTACTCGTAGACCACAAACTTATGGTTAGTAGTAAAATCAAACTTATGGTTTTTATGATAGATGACTTCAGATAACTTGGCGTAACAATATATGTATCTTTTTTGAATTGGAATGAGCATATAAATAATTTAAGAAAATTATTAAATTGCAAACAATTAGAGTTTTTTACCGTCTGAGAAAATTTATTTCCAACAACACCTTAAAAACAATTTATTGTGGGATTTTTTAGTCTAAACTTGAGTAAGAAAAAGTTGTTGAGGTACTACCCATTACTATAAAATAAACCAATTAACCATGCTGCAAAAAAAGTGAGAAAAGTGTGTAACCGTTCACGTTTTACAAACTCTATGACACTTTACAAAGAAACTAGCTAGTTACGCATTCGTACTACTGCAAAGCTTACGTTTTTTACTCAAGAGGGAGGCATCTTACCAAAAAAATGCACATGGTATTAAATGCTTAGAATCATCCTAGGAACAAGTATGAATTTTTTTTGAATTTTTTTTTTTTTTTTTAAATGTCTACGTCATTTTTAATAATTTTTCAAAAAAAAAAAAAAAATCACGTTTGTTCCGTGGATGATTCTAAGCATTTTATGCCATGTGCACTTTTTTCGTAAGATGCCTCCCTCTTCAGTAAGAATGCGTTTTGCCTTTCACGGGGCTGCAAACCAGCCTTGTTCTAACGTATAACTGACTGACCGACAAAATTGTGTTTTATATGCATTATACAATCTGTATAACAATTTTCAGCGTTAAGAAATTAATTTGATCCAAATCAAAATTATGACATGTTTGAGACAATATATCAGCCGCCTGTTCTAAAGTTCGCTTGACTGATCGACAGTTTATTGGTGTACACATTTACTATAACCAACTGTAACAAAACCAGCTTTTAGAGACGCAAAGTTGTTTTTAAGCGCTGGCTCTTAGACTTTAAGCAACTGTGCTAAGTTTCAAAGCCACAGGAATTTTTCTCCATATAGGTATTTAATTTTACTGTACTAAATGAAGATAAAAAGATCAAAACAGAAAACCTTCATTTGAGCCCTGTCGTTGACTTTGATACATGAAATACTGAAGTAGACTTGAAAATGGTCAAAATTTTTTGAAAATACCAATGGAACACATTTGAGTTAACATCAATAAAGTATAAATTCGATACATATTTGTATGTAAAACATCACTACATATTTTCTTAGTTCATATGACTTACCTTTTCAGTGTTCGACTGGAAGTAGTAGACCATAACGAACATCCAGATGACTGTCACAAAAACAATCAACTTCACGTTGCGACGCATTGTTGAGCCGGTTTTTATTAGAAAATTGTTGGTGATGTTGTTGTTTTGTTGGTGTAGTTAATTTTGATAATGATTATGATGACTTTGTTGTTGTTTGCTGACTTTGGTGACTGTGACTTCAAATTTAATTTTAATGACTTTTTGGCTATAAATAATTTTAATGCACTTTTGTTTTTAATTTGATTTTTGATTTTATTCAATGATTTATGTCAATTATGCTTTTCCTAGTGTAAGTAATTAGAGACACGTTTTTAATTACTTTTTTTGAATGTGCAAATGTACCAGGCTTTTATATTAGAAACGCGGTATTTTTAATGAATTCAAGTGAACTATAAAAAAACATTTCATTCGAAATTACAAATTAATATTTGGTATCGGTTCGCTGCACATTTTCAAGTGCACAAGTGAAAATTAATTTATTACTTTGTTTACTAATGCTACGAACTTCATTTGAAGCTCAATTATCTAAATTAAGAGATTATAATGAATGGAATTTCGACAAAAAAAAAACTTAAAAATATTGTTTACAGGATGTAAACGATCCACTTAATTGATAGAGTTGCCAACGCAAGGTAACTTGTTAATAAATTAAAATATAAAGCAGATTGAATATGTTGAAACAAAATGATTCCAATAACAAAATGATTCCAATAACTAGGCGTTTACTGTCAGAACAGAGTAAGAAAGCAAATTGGCAGTTTTCTTTTTCTTGACCGTAATATGCCCTATCAATTCACATAATAAATCTTACGATATGGGTAAAATGCAATTCACTAAATTACATACATAGGGTACAAGATATGATAGGAGATTGAACGGCATACATATGCACTCAAAATGTTTTTATTGGAGTGCTATTTGTGTTGTGGCTTAAAAAAATCATCTCGGCCAAAAAATTGAATTAACTCATAAAAAATTTGCTCGTTTATTTTTCTAAGCTGTTGAATTATTGAAGAGGAAAGGAAGGCGAATACCAATGAAAGTTCCCATAATATATATCTTTTATCTCCGACTTCGGTTCTGATTCCGGCGGCGACTCCGAAATATTAAATGCGGTTCCGGTAAAACAACTTCCGTAACATCCATGAAAAAAATACGGCCTTCGCCCAGCTCTATGATAAGGTAAGATTTTCAATTTAAAATTTGTTTACAGAAAAAATGTTGCATGCGACACTACCCGTGCGACCGTGATTAAAATTAAATTAAAAAAAAGTTATAAATCGTTTTTGGATAAAATCAAAACCATTTTTAAGAGACATCTATCCACAATATTCTAAAATTAGTCACAATGAATTAATGCCTAAGGTTCCCCTAAAATCGGCGTTTGAGAAGGTGGCCTCAAAAACTACTTCCTTTTTTTTGCAAATTTTCTTGAAAACAAAAAATTGTCCAAAATCAACCTTAGCGACATTGAAGTTAAGTCTATGGTCAAATTAAAAATCCGTTTTATTTAAACTTTTTTTATTACTTTAAATGTGTTCGACATCATGGAAATGCCCATGTGTATTCAAAGGATAATTTTTCACCTTTTGAACCAAGGATTGCTAGAACTGGATTAAATAAATTCTCAAACAAAGAAAAAAAAAACAAAACTTTAATTGCTTAAAATGAGAGCCATTCTGAAAATTGTCGAATTTACGTTCTACATATTGTAGTAAAAGATACAAAGGTCGGAAATAATTGAATGGATGTCTGTAGGGTAAGTAGCAATCAACTTAAGAACAGATCTACTGAGGTTTAACGAAAGTCCGTTGGACAAATGAGCGATATATCAGTATCGACGACTTGATCGCCCCAACTTTTTACTTTCAAATTGTACTGACTCGTCGCTAGAGATTGTTTCTTTGCGTAATCGATTAAGATTTGGGTTGACATATCCGATTTTTATGAAAATTGATGAAAAGTTAGTAAATGACATACGCATAACTGTGGTAAAATGATTTTTCGAAATTCCGAAAAAATCCAAGATGACGGGCATATGAAGTCCGATCCAACTTTTAGACACTCACATGTTTGAAAATGCATAGCTCCTCGGATTTTGATCCGATTTTAATTAAATTTTCAGAGTTAGTGCAGAAAAAAAAATTTAATTGTAAGTAGAAAGAAAGCTTTTTTTCTTTTTTAAGGCCAATTTGGGGCTTGGTGCACCCTTTTTATTTTTTTTAAACTATTTTCATTCAAACCATTATAACCATGTTTTTGGAAAAAGGGGTCAAAAAGACCCTTAAAAAAGCGATATAATGGGCTAAGATGTTCACATAACTTCACGTGAAATCAAACATGGAACAACTTTTTAGAACATCTTAACAATATGTCCCGTTTTTAAAGATCTTTTAGACCACTATTTCTAAAAACTTGTATTTCCAAAAACTTGGTTTCAATGGGTTAAAATATTCTCCAAAAATATTCTAAAAATACCGTCTGGACGGTGGCAACTCTACATATATGGTAGCGCACGTGCACCAACGACTCATGGTAAACACAATAATAAACAACTTCAAAAACTCATAACATGCTAACCGTAAAAGATTCAACGATTTTGAAGGTTGGTAAATAATTAAAATAAAAATTACTTTTAAATAAAAATGGTTTAAAAAAAATAAAAAGGGTGCACCAAGCCCCAAATTGGCTTTAAAAAGGTAAAAGTGTATTTTTTTTTTTCAAAAGTTCATATTCATTTGCACTAATCTTGAAAATTTCATTAAAATCGGATCAAAATCCGAGGAGTTATGAAATTTCAAACATGTGAGTATCTTAAAGTTGGATTGGACTTCATATGGCCGCCATCTTGGATTTTTTCGGAATTTCGAAAAATCATTTTACTACAGTTATATGAATGGGTTTATTTGAAAGTGGAATAAGTCCAATTCCAGAAAAATTGAGTTTATGGTAGTTATAGCTAGCTATATATGTCCTCTATTTATATTGAAAATTACAGACTCGTTAGACCACGATTTCATCATAAATTACTCAAAAGAATTTTTCATGAAAAGCATTTTTACAAAAATGATTTTTTTGAAAGTGGAATAAGTCCATTTTTTCATCTACTGCTACACAGAAGATATTGCTTTTAATTCAATTTAAAAATATTGGCAAGCGCTATTTAACTGGTGTTAAGTGTTTACCACTGTAAATTTACCAAATTTTGTTATGCTGTAAAAATTTTTACAGGTGTAATAGAAAATAGTCCAGTTTTTTTGGTCTGAATGGACTTATTCCACTTTCATTTATAATAAATTTAAAAATTTGTTATACTTTTGTATGACTTATTCCATTTTTACTCACAAAATATTTTGTAAACTAAAGCAAAGGAAAATTAAAACTTAGAAAAATTTTACTTTAAAAACTATTGTTGTTTTTTATTCTTTTATTTTTGCCCAAATAGGGCTCTGGGAAATAATTACAACAACAACAACAACAAAAAGTTCTTGTCGGACCTACTTTCGGAGATATAGCCATCGGAAGATCGAGATATATCTTTTATAAAAACTATTATAAGTTGGGAACCCCTGAAAGGATTTCAATAATGTTAGTGTCATACGAAAGATATATTAATTTGCTATAAAATCAACCTGCAAAAATTTTTAATGCGAGTGGGGGTTTTAGAGATATTGCAAATTTCACGAAAATTTTGATAATTTTTTTTTTTAAAGCACTATTTTTCCAAAAACTGTATCATTAACGCATAGTTTTAGTAACATAAAATGAAAGCTCAATTTATTTCTTTTCATCCAACATGTAATTTGTACCTGATTTCTTGCATTACAAATTTTTTTTTATAGGAAAACAAAAAAGTAAGTTATTGAAAAGCATCGAAAAGTCTACAGGAATCGGAATTGATCGAAAACTATGCAAAAACATCGTTATTGGTGTTATTGTTATTTTTGTTGTTGTTGTTGCTGGTATTATTATTGTTCTTGTAATGTTTTGCAAAATTTCATGAAAATTTCTTTAGTTTACTTTTTTGTTTTCCTATAAAAAAAAGTATGCTAGTGCAAGAAATCAGGTACAAATTACATGTTAGATGAATGGAAATAAATTGGGCTTTCATATTATGTTACTAAAACTATGCGTTAATGATACAGTTTTTGGAAAAATAGTGCTTTAAAAAAAAAAAAAATTATCAAAATTTCTGGAAATTTGCAATGTCTCCATAACCACCACTCGCATTAAAAATTTTTTCGGGTTGATTTTATAGCAAATTAATATATCTTTCGTATGACACTAACATTATTGAAATCCTTTTAGGGGTTCCCAACTTATAACAGTTTTTATAAAAGATATTTCTCGATCTTCCGATGGCTATACCTCCGAAAGTAGGTCCGACAAGAACTTTTTGTTTTTGTTATTGTTGTAATTATTTCCCAGAGCCCTATTTGGGCAAAAATAAAAGAAAAAAAACAACAACAGTTTTTAAAGTAAAATTTTTCTAAGTTTTAATTTTCCTTTGCTTTAGTTTACAAAATATTTTGTGAGTAAAAATGGAATAAGTCATACAAAAGTATAACAAATTTTTAAATTTATTATAAATGAAAGTGGAATAAGTCCATTCAGACCAAAAAAACTCGACTATTTTCTATTACACCTGTAAAAATTTTTACAGCATAACAAAATTTGGTAAATTTACAGTGGTAAACACTTAACACCAGTTAAATAGCGCTTGCCAGTATTTTTAAATTGAGTCGTACGCAAACCCTTCAATATCTCAGTTTATGAAAAAGTGGACTTATTCCACTTTCAAAAAAACCCATTCATATGTATGTCAAATACTAACTTTTCACCAATTTTCATAAAAATCGGAGATGCCAACCCAAATCTTAAGCGATTACGCATAGAACACTCAGTAAAAAGATTGGGCGTAGTTTTTTTTTTTCTTTTTTATACCCTACATCCAGGGTATATTAACTTTGTCCGTTTGTAACGCACAGAAGGAGGCGTGGCACATATAGAAAAGTATGTATATTCTTGATCAGCGTCACCTTCTGAGTCGATATAGCCATGTCCGTCTCACTGGCTGTGTGGCTGGGTGTGCGTGGAAATACATTTTCTGGGAAAACTGTCGAAGATAATTCAATGAAATTTGGTACACTGCCTCCGTCGTTAAAGTTAGCTCGTGAGATTGAAAATGAGCGAAATCGATCAACGCACACGCCCACCGCCCATACAAAAAATATATTCAAAATGCATCTTTAGGAGTATTTTTCAAAATACACATAAATACCAAGAAATGTAAGCGCAAGCTCTGAAAAAAAAAACTGGGCGAGTTCGTACAAGAGGGCGTGGCCCTCCCATATAAGCAAAATTTTAAAAATACTGCAATGTAGGGTATTTAATGTTTGGCCAGACCAAAAGTTACACCCTTACTAGTTTTAGAATGCGCTTCATTTTCGTCTTTTACTTTTTTATTCATTATATGTACTGATTTTAAAGGACAAGTTAAATTAAAAATTTTAAAGATTTTGCAGAGATAAAACAAAAATACTTTTATAAACAACGATGAATACATTTCCATAACAAACTAGGAAATTTCTCCACAATTTACGATAACTTACTGCCATACCTAAATTGGAGCGTTAGTCGAGCGTCAGAGTAATTTAACCGTCTCTGTTTCGGTTTCCTCCATACAAATTGCTTGGACATGAAAAAGACAGAGATGGTTAAATACGCCTGACGCTGCAATTTAGGTATGGCAGTAAGACATAACTTTCTAAAATTTCAAGATTTAAACAAATCCTTTTGAGTATATTTTTTTTTTTTTGTAAAGTTGTTATAGTACAATCATTTGGGAGAAAAAAATGATGTTGCCTGGAAAGTTTTGCGGGATTTCTGCAAATGAGTTATTTTATAGATTTCGATGTGCTCTTTCAGAATTTCAACTTTGCTACCTCGTATCGTGTTCGCTCGAGCCGCCATATTGGAAAAATGGCGTCCAAAATCAGTTTTTTACAAATATCTCTTTAACGGTTATATTTAGAGAAAAACTTATTAGGACAATGTTGTAGCCTATACAATTTTCTATAAAAATGACCTTTGAATTGTTTTCGTACGACTTATAACTCAGGAGATATCTTTATTCAAAATTTTAGAAAAATTAGTAAATTGTGAATGCCACTTATGAGTAGGCACAGTGATGTGTCAAGCTTATAATTACGATAACTTATGAACGGTGAGTCGCACGTTTCAAATAAAAACAGCTGTTTATAGGGAATAACATGCGCTACAAGTTACGTACTATTTTTTTTTTCATATCACCTATAGTAAAGGAGATATTTTTCCCACAAACCATAGATTTTGAAAAAAAACGTTTTTTCAAAATGGCTCCTAAACAGTTCGTCCTAGAAAAAAAATTGTCCATGCATTTTGTAGAACGTTCAATTCCCTATAAGGGTCTCTTTGAGCTGTTTTTTCGTCAGACTTACCCTTCATGAGATATCGCGACTTGAAAATCATTCAAAATTGAACATAGTAGGGCGCATAGAACAATATTCAATTTTGAATGATTTTCAAGACGCTATATCTCATGAAGGGTAAGTCTGACGAAAAAACAGCTCGAAGAGACCCTTATAGGGAATTGAACGTTCTACAAAATACATGGACAATTTTTTTTCTAGGACGAACCGTTTAGGAGCCATTTTGAAAAAACTTTTTTTTTCAAAATTTTATGTTTGTTGGAAAAATATCTCCTTAACTATAGGTGATATGAAAAAAAAATAATATGTAACTTGTAGCGCAAGTTATTCCCTATAAATAGATGTTTTTATTTTAAACGTGCAACTCACTGTTCATAAGTTATCGTAATTATAAGCTTGACACATCACTGTGCCTACTCATAAGTGGCATTCACAATTTACTAACTTTTCTAAAATTTTGAATAAAGATATCTCCCGAGTTATAAGTCGTACGAAAACAATTCAAAGGTCATTTTTATAGAAAATTTTATAGGCTACAACATTGTCCTAAAAAGTTTTTCTCTAAATATAACCGTTAAAGAGATATTTGTAAAAAACTGATTTTGGACGCCATTTTTCCAATATGGCGGCTCGAGCGAACACGATACGAGGTAGCAAAGTTGAAATTCTGAAAGAGCACATCGAAATCTATAAAATAATTCATTTGCAGAAATCCCGCAAAACTTTCCAGGTAAAACTACCAAATGACTGTACTATTAAAAAAGTAACGAATAATTTTGCATTTTCAATTTCTTGGATATTGGTGTGCTAAACTTATTCAATAATAAACATATACAAAATCTACGTGTTTTATTACCTACGTACTCGTAGGTGTATTTTAATTGGTAAAACAAATCGGATGAATTCAAAAAAAGAAATTGTGTTTATGCGCAAGACAAAGTTGAATCCTCTTAAGATACCGTTAATTAAGAAAGTTATAATAACACAAATTTTTTGCATTTAGGTACCGTTCACTTATATTTTGAAGAAAAGTTTTCTTGGAAATACAAAATTTGGTATTTAAAATTCAGTTTTATTTACTTAGGTGGAAGGAAGAAAACATAACTACCACCGTTCTTAAAGAAGTCATTATTTGTATGGAATTGTTCAACTGTAAAAAATTGCTGACGTAATTTTGACAAATTAAAATAAAGCATTAGTACTTCATTTAGTATGATTTTTAATCACATGGAATATGGCGTTTTAGGTTTTAAAATTTTCCAATTTTAGAGCATTTTTTGCGAATTATTTCTTTTTGGGATTGTTCCTAGATTTTCAAGTGAAAACTATTAGCGGAGTCCCAGTGCAATGATAAAAAACTCTACTCCTTAGTTTTTGAACAACGTCTTTAGGCTTCGAAACAAAATTTTTACAGAAGAAGGCACTTTCTTTGCACGTTTTTTAATAACCAGACCCAAACTTTACAGTAAAATAGTAAGTTGACTTGATCAAAACAACATTTTAAGTGCTTTCAATTCCAAGCCAGTTTTTAAGCCACTAACAGAAGCGTAAATAGTTTGTCAGTTCGTAGTTGGAACAAATTTATAATATGAGTGTTCGTACGTAAACGAAAGGTTTTCGGGCTAAAACTTTAACTATGAGACAAATCACGCCAAGTGTGTATCCCAAATTCCACTTGTTGTCTAAATTTCATTCTAATAACCTGAATCTAATGCTTATATTAGTAGTAAACATTCCTTATACAAAAAATTTTTAAATTTTTAAAATTTGATTTTTTACATAATTTTTTATAAAATTCAAAATTAATTTAACTAAAATTTTGAAAATTTATTTCATGAAAACTGTTTACCCAAACTAAATGAAATTTTGCGGGCATATAAAAAAAAATGTAAAATTTTAAAAAAATAATTATGATTTTATCTCGGAATAAGAGATAATAAGCTGAAAACTGGTATACACCTTCATTATAGTGTTATAAAAGTAGTCTCAAAAGTCTCGTGTCTGCGTCTTAAGTTATTCAAGGTCAAAGATCAAAAAATCAGTTTCTTGCAAATATCTCGCAAACGGCTGCTTTTTCAGAAAAATAGAGCGATACAATTTTGCAGTGCGGCACAATTTTGTAGTCCTGGTAATTTCCTATAAAAAAGTTCTCAGAGTTGTTTTCGTACGGCTTATAGTTTAGGAGATATTCTAATTAGAAAAGTGGTAAAGCTTGGTAATTCATACATGCAGCGTATTAGTGTGCGTAGCAATATGTTGATTTTTGAAGTGCCATAATTCAAGAACGATGAGCCACACGAAAAAATCAAAACTATTTGTTTAAAGAGAATTTTATGATCTATAAATGATAAGCAACATATGTACACATGAAATTTACCGTTTAGGAGTTATTCTATAAAGTTTAAGAAAACGTAAAAAACCTGTTTTTATTTAATAACTCCTAATATCCTATATACACACCGAGACATACTCAAAAATCGTTGAAAAAACTAAAAGGTCGAAAAAAAAAAAACGGCTGGACGTTCAATTTCGCGGTTTGCGGATTTAGATACTAGAAGGGTCCCTCAACATTATCCCTGAAAAAAATCGCGGGTGATATTCCAAAAAGTTAAAATTTTTTAAAAACCACCGTGAATGTTTAATACTAATATAAGCATTAGATTTAGGTTATTAGAATTAAATTCCAACAACAAGTGGAATTGGCGTGATTTGTCTCTATGTACTAGTAAACGAACACTCATAATGCCTTTGAATTTAAGAAAAAGCACCAAAAAACGCACTAACTCACTTTATATACCCGATTTAATTTTCAAAAAGCACCAAATCTGATTTAAAAATACTTAAATAAATACATATCGTCACCTGAAATGCAAAAAGGTTTCACATCATTTTGAATTTTTTCAAAGGCAAGCCTTAAAACTCCAAATATTTTAAATTTAAAAGCAAATTTAGACAAGGATTGCTTAATGCCGATTTTATTTTAGGCAATACTTGCCAAAACTGCGTTTAAAATCTTAAACATTTGGAGTGTAAGATGTTCAAATTGATGAAACACCTGTTTGCATTTCAGCTAACGATATGTACATGTGTCATTAGTATTGGTGTTTAGATCGCATGAATCGCATCATAGTACGAACAGCGTTGCCAGATATTCTGGTTCTGAACTGAACCCTTATTTGACTATTTGGCTATTTTTCTAGACGACTTTTAAATTTTTTTGCAGTAGCTGGAGCGTGTTGTACAAAAAAAAATTGGCTGTTTGTTCCTAGAAATCATTTCAATATTTTTTTAAATCAAGAGAATTTGATGAAATTTTATACATGTAGGTCTACCTTTGTCGTAGCTCGTGGGATAAAAAATGAGCGAAATCGGTCAACGGACAAGCCTACCTCCAATACAAAAAAAAAAAAAAATCATTGAGCCCTAAATTTCTAACCATGAGTCGATGCGGCTACATTTTTGAGCGTGGAGAGTCTGCATTATGCACTAGCACTCCCTGCCTTCATTTTAGCTTTCACTGTTTAGTGAGTCTTGAGATGCAGTACATAGAGGTCGTTCCGATCACTTCGGCTGAATTCGTGTATTGTGGAGAAATCTAAAAGTTAGTGAGTCGAAATAACTCATGGTTGGTTAGTAATACATACATATATGAATATTTAAGCATGATGTTCATGGTTAGTAATTCCATAGCTTTTTGAGAGTAAAAAGTACCCATTGTTAGTAATAAAGTACAATTATCAATTCCATATTGAACAAAATATTTTATTATTTTAGTGCGAGAGATCCATATCATGTTTTCACATTTTTTGTTTCAAAAAAAAAAAAAAAAAACGAAAGTAGAGTATGACTTTGTAAAACAGATACATATGTCTTTGATTGATTTCATTCTTATAGTTTTCGCATTTGTGAGTCGATTCGACTCATGGTTAGTAATAACGTACCTACATATATTGAAGGTCAGTAATCTAGGGTTAAAGTTAACTTTATGAGCATTATTCATGATATCGCAACTAAAATACACAAATATACTAGGGATGGTATATACAAGCTCTGAGCAAAAACTTAGTGAATTCGGACCCGGAGATGGTTCCTCAAATACAAGCAAAATTTAAAAAATGCTAAATTTTAGGGTTTTTACTTTTTGGCCAGTCTAGTAACTAGTTTATTGTGAAAATCGATCAAGAAGAATCTAGCAAAAAAAAAAAAAATCAAAAAAATGTTTATTGTATGGTTTGAACAAACATCGATTCAATTGTGATTTGCAATTCAATCGTGATTTGCGAAATGTGAATGAAATAATCATTTTAATTTTTTATTTTTCTTTGTATGTTAAGGTCCGCTCTAATGTACACCGTTGACTGTTTTTTATAATACAAATATGGTTATGCAACTGAAAAGTAGTACAACATATTTTAAATTGCACAAATTCGTATTCTTCACAGTTTCGATTTTGAAATATTGGTAGAATCATTTTCATTTTAATTTAATTAATTTTCCAGTGAAATCTTTAATGCGATGACACACTGAATGAGCGGCACTTGACGATTTTTTTTCCATGATTAACAAGAAGGTCACATCTATATATGTACAGTTCGAAGATACTTCAACCCGTTTAATCCAATCACTACTAAAAGTTTGTATGCAAAAAAAAGGCAAAAATATTTATCAAAGAAAAATTCGACTTTTTTTTTAATTAAAATTACGATTATTAGTACGTTTGTGTTAAAATCGCACAAAATTTACGTAAACAAAAGAAACAAAAAAAAATTGTTTTACTCTTTGACACCTGTGCAAAAACTCTCACTTTCGCAAAATGACCATTGAATTTGATTTCACTTTTTTTTAATTAATTTTTTTTTTTTAATTCTTTTTTTATTTATTTATGTATTTATCAGATTTGTGTCACAAATTTACTGACATTGGATTTGCAATCGAATGATGAAAACCAACGACGGCGAACGCACAACGAACAACAAGAACAACCGATAAGATAAGCTACCGCTAGCTAACGAGCGAACGTAGTGAAAACTTTGGATAAGATAGAAGTTTTCAAAGATAAACAACACAGCACGTGGTAATTGCTAAGCAGCTAAGCACTCTGTGTATCCGATGGATAATGCATAAAATTATGGAGAACGTTTGAGGCGTGCGGCTGAATGCAATAAAAGCGCAAACGACGACGCGTATCAGCCGCTCAATACGACCAACTGTTTAGCCCGATTTGAAAAGACTGAAACTGGGCGAATTTCTTGCTTTTTGATTTTGACTCGGTTAGTTGGAGCAGACAGCATTGTATTCGGCCACTATGCCGTTGGGCTAAACAGACCAAAAACGCCAAAAATCACGAAGCACAATATGTTCGTCTCCACAGAGTATAAGAGAATCGGACTGAAGTTGGCTTGTGTGCTTTCAAACGCAGTTGGAGCATAGACGACATGTTCGTTGTGGTTGTATTTATGTTTGATGGGGGGTTTTTAACCTTCATTCTCTCGCGCATTGAATTGCGTGAGAGCGGGAGCATGCGAAATGTGAGAATGGACATACATTTTCATGAATGAATTTGTTGTTTACCAGCAGCTTTGATTTTACTACGTGATGTAAGATATTTTACACACAGTTGCTCAGTTGTTTGTTTGTACACTTGCAACTTAAAAATCGCATGTAATTTTATTTAACAAACAATGAACAGTTGCGACATATCTATACTGTAATACTTAGGCCATTCGAGAATTTTAATAAAAACGTTCCCTAGGCACGGTGGGCAGGAAGCAATGATAGGATACACTAAAATGTCGGGAAAATCTGAGTACGGGTCTGTTTTCGGGATTAATCGATCTTAGATAAATAACACTGGAATGCAATTTTCAGATTTTTTAATCGTCCTTTAGTTCTGACAATGTTATTATTCCTTGCTATTGACATAATAGGATTGCATTTATAATTTTTCGATCACGTCACAGTTTTCAGATAAAATGTCAAATCCAAAATCATGAATTACATCCGCTCAAAAATAAATTAAAAAATTAAAAAAACTTCATGGTTTTATGCTCAATGACAGCTTCATTGTGACATCACAAACTTAAGGACCATCAATAACAAACTTGATTCCTTTCGAACGAAAAAATTTCAATCTTCCGATGGCTATTTTCCTTTCGTTTTGCTAATTTCAAAAAATGCCACTAAAAAAAGTAGTTCAGAATAGTCCCAGGAATCTAACATTGTTCTACCGATTCCCGCCCACTATGTATACATGTCATAGAAGAAATTGACCCTTTTGATTCTTAAGATAATGATTTACCTGATAATCGTGCAGGTCAAAATATGGGTGTTATTTTTTCTATATAACATGACGATTAAAAAAACATATTACACTTGGTGACAACACTTCAAACGATAAAGAAATCAAGAAATTAGTAAGGGTGGTATCTTTAGCCTGGCCAAAAACTAAATACCCTACACTGCATTTCAAGTATAATATTAAACACTTACTTAGTTCATAAGTACTATGCGATATTTTTGTACATACAAGTATTTATTTAAATAAATTGTTTTATTCTCCCGTAACTCCTAGGAGAATATAAGAACAAATCGGTTATGATTAAGGAGAGTTGTGTGTTACGGTCACAAATCGGGGAATTGTCGATTTTCGCCCTGAGATATTGTTGGAAGTTTGGTTAGATTATCTCAAATAATGCTTTCAGTATAGCATTTTTAAACTTTTGCTTCTATGGGAGGTGCCACGCCCTCTACTCCGAATTTCCCTAGTTCTTGCTCAGGGCTTGTATTTACTATCCCTAGTAATTATGTTTATTTTGCTTGCGTTATCGCAAATAATGTTCCTATTGCTGCGTTTTGAACATATGCTTTGTATGGGCGGTAGGAGTGCCCTTCGACCAATTTCGCTCATTTTCAATCCCTTGAGATAACTTTGACGATGGAGGCAGAGTGCCAAATTTCACCCAATGGTCTTCACATTGTTTCAAAAAAAATAGGTTTGACAAAAATTAACTGACAAACTGAGTATGCAGTTATTTTTCCGTTTATTTGCAGATTCAAAAATGGTACATATTTTTGAAAATTCTACCTGATTGCGTTAACGAGATATTATATTTAAAAAAATTTTTTTTTGAACATTTTAATAAAAAAGTGAATTTTTGGGTTTTTTTTAGAAAATTGGCAACAAACGAAAACAAAAAAATTCATTTACAATGTAAATTTCAATGCTGAGTCCGTCCTCAGAATTGCTATACCTAATATGGTTTTTGAGAAATTTTAACCTAACAGTTTTGTTTTTTGAGATTTTTGAGGTTTTATAACTAAATAAGGAAGTTCTTACACTACACTACTTCCTGGATGTACGCCATATGTGAAATAGCCTTTTCTACACTTTAAACCAAGGATAACTCTGATCTCAGACGTGATAGAAAAAAAGTGTTCCGGATTCCGAATCAGCGACCCTGAATTAGTTAAAAAAGTTTTTTGTGGCTTGTTCTGTTATACATATAACTTCAAAAATCTCGAAAAACAAAACGTTTAGATTCAAATTTCTCAAAAACCAAACGAGATATACCAATTCTGAAGCCATTGAAAATAATTCTTCTTATTTTCTTTTGTTGCTGATTTTCTAAAAAAAACCAAAAATAATTTTTTTTTTCAACAAAAAATTTAAAAAAAAAATTGTTAAAAATACAATATCTCGTTAACGCGACCAGGTAGAATCTTCAAAAATACTTTTTTTGAATTTGCAAATAAACAGAAAAATAACTGCATACTCAGTTTGTCAGTTAATTTTTATCAAACCTTTTTTTTGATACATCATTTGGTAACTGAAATTCGACCCTGATAATCGATTAGCTCGATGAGCGATTTAAAAAAAAAAACTGATGAACGTCCAATAGTGTAAAATTGCTTTGAAATCTGGTGATGGTGTTACGAATAGTGCGCTCATTTGGACGCTCATAACGACCAAAATGATGTTGAAGAACTCTATAACATTCTCTAACTGATGACTGATTTTGGTAGTAAGTTTCCGCAATTAATAAACATTGTTCAGTAGGAAGCCTATTCATGATTGAGTCGTACACAGAGCGTAGAAGTGTTTTAACTACGTTTCGTTGTTGATTTGGATTTAACAACGCCCCAGGCTCATATTTGTATGGTGCGTTGCGAAATCACTCACAAACGTGGTTGAAAATTTTTCAACAACGCTGGTTGCCAAGCGCTGTTACATCCGAATCAGCAACAATACGTAGTCAAAACACTCATGTAGCGTTGTCAAACTCAAATCAGCAACGAAACGTAGTTAAAACACCACGAAACGTAGTTAAATCCAAATTAGCTTATTTCAAAACAAATAGACTTTCAGGCAACTTCACAATAATGATGCTCGTAGCTGAATTGCTAACGTCCGCATCTATCACACGAAAGGTTCCAGGTTCAAATCTCCCCAATATCAAAACAGAAAAAATTTTATTTAAAGCACAGAATTGAAAATAAAAAAAGAAAATAGTGTCAGTATTCATTACCGTTGACAGGAAAAAATTAATTCAGAAAATTTTTTTTTCTTCTGTATTTTATTTAGCAACGCGCGTTGTTACATCACTCACAAAAGTAGTTGAAACCTAATTAGCAACGTGCGTTGTTAAAACTGCCACAAACGAGCCATGTGCAAATTTTGGGTTGCCACGTGGTTAAAATAACTACGTTTCTGCCACTTTCGACAATGTTGTTTTCTCTGTGTATTGAATACTGAACACAAACGTCATATGGACAAGCCATTTGACACATAACAGCTGTCAAAACAATCCAATTAGAAAAGGGACCTCGTATTGGGTCACCCTTTATTTACAAGTCAAATTTGATTCGCTTATTTCGGAGATCAGCGTTAACTGTAAAAAACTCTAGATTTGCATATTTTTAAGGTTATATAAGTTCTCAACAAACGATTTTATAACCTTTTACATTTTTACGCTTGGAAAAAGTTAATTTTCAAATGTTTTCATAACCAATTTTCAAACGTTTGGAAAATAGAAAAAAGTTTATTTCCAAAAGTTTCAATAATCATTTTCCAAACATTCGAAGAAATTTTTATTATATTTTTTCAATGACAATCGAGCAAAGTAAAACACAAGGCATTTGAATCATAACTGGTACGTTAAGTCAGTTGGTAAGATTGTCGACTCATAATTTGGAAGTCACAGGTTCAGTTTCAGTAAACACAATTTTTTTTTCTTATTTTTAATTAAATATAAAAATGTTTGGAAAATGTTGTTCGATGAACTTAATAAATATTAACAAAATGTTAATTGAAAAGTTAAAAAAACAATTTAAAAATATTGAATAAAAAAATTTGGATAATATTGTTTAAAAACATTTATAATAAGCTTGCTTCAAATGATTTTCACAAGCTTGCTATAACGGGTGCACTTTCGATTATTAAATAATTAAAATTCAAGAATTTCCAAACATTTAGCAATTTAATTTCCAAACAAAACGTTTGCTTCAATAAGCGTATAATAAGTTATTTTCCAAACGTTTTTGTTTGTTCTGTTTAATTTTTCAAAAAACTATACATTTGTATGTAAGTACCTAGTAGGGGAACTGATGCTATTATGGTATAGTTTTTCAATGTGGTATGGTCGCATATCTCCGATTTAGGAAAGAACCTGCGAACGTCACTGCTTTTATCCTGTCAGAAAACATAAAAAACCAAGGATGTGTTGCTGTCATGGACCAAACAAAATTTTTCCGATGTCAGTTGAACGAAACGCAAATCGCGTGTGGTCGATTTTTTTTCCACATTTTACGCAAAAAATTTTGTTAAGAAAAAGTTTTTTTCTGTGGAAGTTTTATTTATATTCAATTAAGGTAAGTGAAAAATATTGCGAAGTAAGTGTTTAACTATCTAAATTCACAAAGTATTCAATTTAATTTTTACAATTTTGTAATTTCTAAAAATTGGCTAGTGTGGTATAGTCGGGCTTCGCTAATGTGGTACATGAACATTTCTTGATATTCTTAACAATTATTTGATGGCTGTTTATTTTTTAATAAGAACTATGAGTTTGAGAACCAATGTAAATGTTATAATGAACTTATTTCATACCTTTCAAACTGTATATTTGGTTGTAGGGTTAAGTATACCACATTACCTTACTTATATGTACCACATTACCAGCTTACTTTACAAGCACTGATCAGTATATATACCACATTGCACCACCTGCCAACTTTTTGAAAACAGCTTTTTTGACTTTTTTCAGATTTTGCTCAATAAATTTTTTTAATGAAATTGCACACAATTAATTGAAAAATATTCTGTAGCCAATACTTCAATGATCAGAATAAAAAAATTTGGCTGAAATTGATTTAACGGTTCTCTTTCAAATTCCACCTTAACATTAGCTATACCACAATAGCATCAGTTCCCCTATAAGTTCTTCTGTTTCAAATACTGTTGAATTTTCGAAAATGTCCTGTTTTTCGTCGAAATATTTTACTATGAAATTTTTTGAATTGGGCTTTGTTAAATTTTATCAAATTCTTTACTACTTACTTATGGTCGTCAATTTTTGACATTTACATGGTTTCCGAGCACATAGTGCAGGAAGCATTTTTTTATCAAAATATAGAATTTTTTTCAGCATGCAGAAATTTAGTCTTTTAAGATATGCCATAGTTTTCCTGGACCAAAAAAATTAAGAAGTAAAACTGAATACCTACGATTACCCTAAGCTGTTATGCATGTAACTTCAAAAATAGCATAGAAAACTGTATTGTTTGCATTTTTATGTTAAAATGTCACAAAAGCCAGAAATGATATAGCAGTTTTGTGACCGGATTCGGGTTAAGAATCGAAAAATACATCGGAATGCCTTATATCGCTTAAAATGTAATAAAAACAATTGTGTGATTTGAGAGAGGTTAATGGGGTCTAGTTAATTTAATAACTAATTGAGTTTGTATATTTGCATATATCATGTGCATATGTCTATTTTAGTTCAATAAGTAAAATTTTTGTATTACATACGAGCACACTTACTAATAAGACTTGTAAAATGCAACAGTAACATGATCACACAATTTACACCCAAGGCGGAAGCTTTTTTTTATCTGAATGGCTGGGCGCAATATGTGGCAGTGGTGTTCATTTCAAAGTAACAAACTCATAAATATGCAAGGTATGTCAATAGCATACACGAATAAGAGATACAACCCTCAGCTCTAATTAAAACAGGCGGCAACACGGGCTGTAATTGCAAAATAAAAAAAAAAAGAAATCTATATCACATTTGAGACTCAGCTCGGCGCTCTCGCCACTGTAAATAGAAAGTAATTAAAAGTTGAGGGAATCATATTAAAAAGTGTGCGATGCAGAAAATACCAATATGTAGGTACTATATTATGGTATCGCCTTAGCAGGTGTCAAAACGACAGCACAGCTAAGTGAGTGAATGTCGTGGTTGCTGCAACACGTCACCTGCTCGTCAGTATGTTGCGTCAAGTGTGGAATGTTTATTTGACTGTTGACTGCCTTTGTGGAGGTTTTGATTTTGATTCCTGTAAGGAAGTGATACCAACTACATATTCGTACACACATACCAACTACATATTCGTACACACATACCAACTGTATGTGGGCACATCTTCAAATGTTCACAAATGTTTTATTTTGTCATTCGCTAAATTTTACAAACTCTTACGTTTTGTATCAAATTATGTACATATCCGTATATACATAACTTAAAGTTAATTTTTCGCTTTATTGAATTGAAACAAATTTGTTTTGCTAAAATTTTAAAACTTTTTTAAAGTAATGATTTATGGCATGCAACAATTGTAAGCACTACTATATAGGGTAAGCTGGGGTACATTTGACACCGGGGCACATTTGACTTTGTCATTATCGGTGTGAACACGCCTTTCGAACCAAAAACCTGAAATGCAGAAACATAACTAATTAGAGTGGAAGCAACGTAATGAACTTTGGCAGTTCTCTTGCGACTCCTCCCGCGCTAATACGCTTTTTTAACTTTTTGTGTATTTTTTTGTAATTTTCGGCATCTTGTTCGTAAGGATTTTGCAAATAAATTTGTATTGTTTTTTGAAAGTAAGTATGAAAATTTGGTAGCACTAACCTTTATAATTAATAGAATAAAAGTGTTTTTTTGTCAAGGTCAAATAGTTTAAATTATAAAATATTTTTAATTCTTCAAGAGATTTCGGGGCACATTTGACTTTTGCCGAAGGGGCACATTTGACTTTTGCCGAAGAGGCACATTTGACGTTCGTGTTTGTGTATTTTAAAAGATTTTCTAGTTTTATCTTTTAAAGATATGGTATGACACTATAAAATGAAGACGATGGCGATGAAAAAAATTAAATACGCTATTTCTAATATCGGAAACCAAAGAGAAACACCGACTTCCGAACAGAATCTATTTCATTTGATTTAATAAAATTTGTTACCTTTGTTTTATCTACAACACAAGATTTTTGAATAGATGCTTTCCAGGACCTCTACCACTTATTTTAATTTGAAAATCTGGATGGATTAATTCCCGAAGTAAGCATATTGACATCAAAGTTCATCATGTATGCGAAGTTTTTAATAATAATCAAATTGATTTGAAATACGCCCCATCATGTTAAAGCGCTGCAGATATCTTGACGATGGTGTTACCCAAAATCCAGACCAAAGAAATTCCCACCAAACTGGGTCTTATCTTACATTTTATGTTGATATTTTCATTAAGGGTATTGTTGGAAATTGTACTTAATACTTATATATTGTCCTTGGGAAATTTGGCGAAAAATCCAAAAACCCATTTTTTTATGTGGGAGAAATTGTAGAAGTAAGTACTTAATTGGCTATACCTCATACAAGATCAGTTATTTGAGAAGAGTTTCACCATTAAGTTGGGTTTTAATAAAACCGGAAGTGGAAGATTTTTGCCTGACTTTGAGGAGTGCAATTGAGTTTAAACTACCAACTCCAACAAATCCAGCCTCAACTTCACGTTCACGCACTAAATACGTATTTGACATCGACTTCTCACACTTATATATAAAATAAGTCTCCGTTAATTTGTATTTACAATATATGAAAAAAAATATATGTATTAATGTTTTGTTTAATGTTTCTGTGTTATTTTTGTGAGTGTTAAATGTGCCCCTTGCAATGTCAAATGTGCCCCGTACCTGGCACATTTGACAAAATGACTTTTTTTGAAAAAATTTAAAAAAGTACTCTTAATGCAGTCTTTTTAAAAATTTTTTTTCCTTGGTTTTAATCTTAAACAATCAATGTTTCAGAAACAGTAAAGAGTATTCAGATCGTGCAATAATTTTCAATGATACAGGCCTTTGAAAATTTTGTGTCAAATGTACCCCAGTCTCCCCTATGCAATGGATGGAGCGTCACAGGAGTACAATTATTTCATTAACTTTCTTGAGACCTTGAATTTGAAAAGTAACCAATGTAAACAATTTATCACATAAAAAGTTTATTTATCCAAAAATAATATAAGAAAACTTTATATTAGTACAGTAAAGTTGTCAAAAAATGACCTAGAAAAAATTTCGCACTGCAATTGCTTAGCTTAATGTTTTAAGGACCACTATTGAGGCTTAACGCCAAAAACGTGACCTCCCTACCCTTGCGCTTTAGCCGCCATCTTGAAATATGTTTGATTCGATTTATCTCGTTTCCGATTGATCGGACAGAAAAATATTTTGAACAAAAATTACTGCCAATAAAATTTTGCGTATGTATTTTTGATCTGGGACGCGGTATCCATAAGTTGATACTTCGAGCGGAAGAGGCTGCCAAAGTTACCTCTACCCCTTGAAATATCAACTTATGAATACCACGTTCGAGATCAAAAATACGTAGAGTTTTGCGAGATACGGCAGGACGTAGCGGTTTTCTTTCATTTCTTACTCTTTTTTTATGAACTTTTAATTAGAGAAAATTTCATTAAATTTTTCTTTTTTTTTTAGTCGGTAGTAATTTTGTTGTAAATTGATATTTTCAAAATCCCCTAAGTCAAGCTATAGTCATTTATATGTACTTGAAAAATATTTTTGGTTTTTTGCTATTAGACGCTCCGTTTTGCTGCAAAGGTCAACGCCACTGGCATCAAATTTTTAGGCGCATCATGTTTGACGGAGGACTGTGGCCAAACTCGATACATAAAAAAAAAATTCCAAATTTTTTCATGTAGTACTAACTTCAATTAATACGTATACAAAGTTTTATATTTATATGTCAAGCCAATTTTTCTAAATTAATAAAATAAAAACCACCTGAAATTAAAGCGTTTACAGTGTTCATACCCCTTAAAGGCTTTTAGCTCGAAAAATAGGGACCAAATTTTAAAATGGTTAAAGTACGAATTTTTGAGAGTAGTTTCCATTTACCTTTGAAAACAGAAAACACAATAAACCAAAAACAAAATATTTTCGATGTATTTAACGGTGCTGAATCCGAATTCAGTCTTGGATTTGCTCTAACGCGTATGGTTTCTGAGATATCTAGCGTAAAATTAAAAAAAAAAAAAAAAAAACGCTTATTAAGGTTATATAAAGATCGTATGAAATTGTTTTGCTCTTTTCTACTAAATGTGTGGCTTATTACTGTTTCTTGTCTTCAAAATAAGCTATAAGCTGATCTTATATGATTTCTCATTAGAAAGTTATGACCATTTGAAAATGACACCCTGGAGTGCAAAATCATATGAGAATCCACAATTTTTAACTTCTTTGGTCATATCTTTTTAAGGAACAATCATACAAGACCAATTCATAACTTATTTTATAGACGAAGAATAGTAATAAGCGATGCATTTAGTAGAAAGGAGCAAAACAATTTGGTCCACCCTCTATTTAAACTCAATAATCGCGTTTTTGAAATTTTAGGTTAGAATGTCTCAAAAACCATACGTGACAGAGCAAATTCGATTTAAATCGAAAACGACTAGATTTTCTGGTTTTGGTCTATTGTGATTTTTTTTTTTTTTTTTCAATGGCATTGTTTATTGACCTCATTTAATTCCTTACATCCAAATGACATAGGTAAAATTAATCCCACGGCAGTTACAAGATTTATAGACAGTCTGGAACTGTTCTGATAGGGAAAGAGGCTGTACAAAAGATCTTTCAGGTCGCAGTGCAATCGAGAGCCTTTTAATAATAATAACAAAAAACAAAATTCCTTACATGGACTATTTCCATTTTTAGCTTAAATATAGTAAGTTCATTCTGCTTCTAGAATAGAAATATGGAAAGAAATTGGATGGGCACGAACCTTTGGGTGAAACCTCATCCAAGTGAACTGTGAATAAGGAGGTCCCAGTCCACCATAAACGGGCGGGGGGTAGGTGATAAAAAAAATGGAATTATTATACATATTTTAAGAAAGTTTTTGGAAAATTTTTCAACGCAGAGTCCAAATCCGCAATAAAAATAACGTGTTCCCATTTAAAATTTTGATGTTGCCCCCGGCCCCCCTAGCTGCGAGTTAAGATTGGTATCGTTGAATAGCTTTCTTAAAAATATTTTACACATGCCCAATAGGCATGCGCTTATTTTACCATTTTCTGATTTTCGTTGATGCCGCCCCCTGAAATCCTTATAATGGTCACAAAAACAAATACTATGAAGTTTCACGGCGATCGGATAACGATAACCCGGCCCTCTATGAAATATAAATTCCTACCAATCTCCAAATCATAAAACTAAGTTTTCCAAATACGAAATAATTATCATGTTGAACCATACGTCTTTAACGGAACTAAGCGAACGATATCATAAAAAATATAAATCCATTTTAAACAAATAGCAACCTGTGAGAGCATAACTATAAGAATATGTGCCGCAGGTTGGGCAAGCCTGCGTTGCAATTCTACTAAAACATTTATAAAGTATATTCTCTCTTCTTTTGTTCTCATTTTTTAAGGGTTGCTACAACGTTAACTGTCAAATATGACATTTTGTATAAACATTGACACAGACATGCTGAGACACCCATTTACTACAG